>JAKWJD010001758.1:28081994-28465840 GCA_027705065.1 Solanum peruvianum
TAGAAACTACGTGTCCCAAGAAGGACACTGAATCTAGCCAAAACTTACACTTGGAGAATTTGGCATAAAGCTTTTTCTTCCTCAACAACTCTAATACCATTCTCAAATGCTCCTCATGTTCCTTCTTACTCTTTGAGTATATCAGTATATCATCAATAAATACGATCACGAAGAGATCCAGATATGGCTTAAAAATCCCGTTCATCAAGCTCATGAAAGTAGCAGGGGCATTCGTAAGACCAAAAGACATTACCACAAATTCGTAATTCCCATACCTAGTTCGAAAAGCAGTCTTTGGCACATCCGTTGCCCGTATTTTCAATTGATGATAACCGGATCTCAAATCAATCTTAGAGAAGACACAAGCACCTTGTAACTAATCGAACAAGTCATCAATGCGAGGAATGGGATACATGTTCTTAATAGTTGCCTTGTTCAACTGCCGGTAGTCTATGCACATCCGAAAACTCCCATCCTTCTTTTTCACAAATAACACCGGAGCACCCCAAGGAGATGCACTTGGTCTAATGAAGCCTTTGCTCAACAACTCTTGAAGTTGGGCCTTTAACTCTCTTAACTCCGCGGGAGCTATTCTATAAGGGGGTATAGAAATGGGGAGAGTACCCGGTTCCAAATCAATGCAAAAATCGATATCTCTATCCGGTGGCATACCAGGAAGATCTGCAGGGAACACATCCAGAAACTCGCGGACTACCGAAACCGACTCAATTGAAGGTACTTGAGTAGTTTCATCCCTGAGATGTGCCAAGAAAGCTAAACACCCTTTGATGACCATTTTCTTAGCATGAAGAAAGGAAACGATACGAACCGGAGTGGAAGTGTAGTCGCCCTCCCACACTAACTGATCTGTCTCAGGCTTGGCTAACGTCACAGTTTTAGCATTACAATCCAAGATTGCAAAATTTGGAGAAAGCCAAGTCATACCCAGAATTACATCGAAGTCAACCATTTCTAAGATAACCAAATCTACATAGGTGTTGCTCCCCACAAAAGTCACCAAGCAAGACCTATATACTTTTTCAACTATCACAGACTCACCCACCGGAGTAGAAACACGAATAGGCATGTCAAGTAATTCACAAGGTAAATTAAGACCAGTAGCAAATGAAGAAGATACATAAGAAAATGTGGATCCAGGATCAAACAATACAGAAGCCATGCAATCACAAACCGAAAGATTACGTGTGATGACAGCATCAGATGTCTCCGCTTCAGATCTCCCAGGGAAAGCGTAACAATGGGCCCCATTACTTGTCTGTCTGTTGCCCCTACTATGTTGTGTTGTAGTGGCTCCAGTTTGCCCATCACCTCTGCCGTTTCGGTGACCACCATTACCTCGACCACCACGTCCTCCAGAATAACGGCCTCTACCATGACCACCTCTACCTCTAGCTATCGGGGGTCTATAACTCTGTCTCGGACAATTTCTCCTAATATGCCCAATCTCCCCACATCCATAACACTCTCTGGAGTCAAGCATAGGTCTCTCAGAGAAGTGTTGACCGGTCTGAGGTGGACCCCCAACTACAGTCTGTAGTGAAGACTGAATTGGTCGGGCCGAGTAACCTCCTGAGCCTTGCCCTCTGGAGTAAGAACCATTAAACTCACCTCCCTTTCGAAACCTTTTTGATGTCGATGTCGTGGTGAATTCATCTGGCTTCACTCCTTCCACCTCTATCACGAAGTCTACCACTTCTTGGAAGGATTTTGCCGTAGCCACTACCTGTAAGGCCGAAATCCGCAATTCTTACCTCAACCCCTTCACAAACCGGCGAATCCGCTCTTGTGGACTGAAACAAAGTTGGGTGGAATACCTGGATAATACACGGAACTTAGCCTCATATGCATTAACCGTCATCCTACCTTGCTCTAGGCTCAAGAACTCATCTCTTTTCCTATCCCTCAAGGTTCGGGGGATATACTTCTCCATAAACAAGCTAGAGAATGATGCCCAAGTCATAGGCGGTGCCTCTGTTGGTTGACACTCAACATGTAACCGCCACCACATTTTGGCGTTCTCTTGAAACTGATAACTCACGAACTCAACACCAAACCGTTCTACTATACCCATCTTGTGTAGTAGCTCATCCTAGTCGACCACAAAATCGTAAGCATCCTCAGATTCAGCACCCTTGAAGACTGGAGGTTTCAATTTCAAGAACTTACTGAAAAGTTCATGCTGATCATTTCTCATTATAGGCCCTGTAGTCAGACGAGGAAATGTGCCTATTTCCAATGAGGCATCCATGCGGGGAGCCATAGTAGCCGCATGTTGTACCTCTGGGACCTGAGGTGCTGGTGCAGAAAACACTGGAGGTGTCTGGCCTTGATCAGATAACCCACTAAGATAAGCAAGAACCTGATTGATCATCTCTGGGGTAGGTTGGGGTGGCAGTTCCTCGTTCTGCACTTGTTCATTCTCCCCTTCCTTACCCTCTCTTATCACTTCCTCAGTCGGTGGGGGAGTCACCGCCCTAGTGCCAGATGGGCTAGGTGCTTGTCCTCTTCCTCTAGAGTACGTCCTCCCACGACCTCTACCGCGGCCTCTGCGACTTTTCCTCTCCGAGCTACAGCTCCAGTGGCTGTCTCAGACGTTTCTTGTCTTGCCGGTGTTGGTGTTGGTGCAGTCGTTGCTCTAGTTCTAACCATCTGCAAAATAGAATGAAGATGGTCAGATACCAATTTGTATCACCTAGATACCAATTGGATCCAAGTAATAGCACGAAAGAAAGAATGAAAGAATGGAATTTTCCTAAAGTCTTATAGCCTCTCAAAGAAAAGTAAAGGCGTCCCCCTACCGTTCCTTAAGACTCTACTAGACTCGTTCTTGTGTGATGAGACCAACGAACCTGATGCTTTGATATCAAGTTTGTCACGACCCAAAACCGAGTCGCGACTGGCACCCACACTTAACCTACTATGTGAGCGAACCGACCAATCTAAACCCCAAACATTTCAAACATAGTTAACAAAATACAATGCGGAAGACTTAAACTCATTAATCAAATCAATTCAATAACTATTATTATCCCCAAAATCTGGAAGTCATCTTCACAAGAACATCTAATGATCAAATTACTAAACTAAGAGTATTCTAAGAAGCTAAAACAAATAAAAGCTAGTCCATGCCGGAACTTCAAGGCATCAAGACATGAAGAAGAAGATCCAGTCCAAGATAGAAGCATTAGCTCACCCTTAAATCCGGTGTAATGAAGACTGGCTAGACTTACTGTTGAGTTGAAGACGACGGCACGTTTGCTGCACTCCACAAATAACAAAGAAAGAAACATACAAGTAGGGGTCAGTACAAAACACAAGTACTGAGTAGGTATCATCGGCCAACTCAAAATAGGAAACAGTATATATCAGTTAATATCATAAATCAACTATAATACTCAACATGTAGCAACAACAAGTACCATAATCATCAATAATTAGCACCAAGTTCATCCTTGAGGACACAAGCCTCAATACCATACTCATTTGGGAATTAGGTTCATTAAATTGAGTATATTTATCATCTTTCAAGATTCATTATCTTTCTTCCTCTTGTGTCGGTACGTGACACTCCGATCCCCTACTACTATGTGTCAGTACGTGATACTCTGATCCCTTACTTCTATGTGTCGGAACGTGACACTCCGATCCCCTAATTCTACGTGTCGGTTCGTGACACCCGATCCCCTAATTCTACGTGTCGGTTTGTGACACCCGATCCCCTAATACTATGTGTCGGAACGTGACACTCCGATCCCCTAAATCTACGTGTCGGTTCGTGACACCCGATCCCTTAATACTATGTGTCGGAACGTGACACTCCGATCCACTAATATCATTCTATCAAATCATCAAGCCTTCTCTTATACCAAGGCATCATCAATCTCATTACTTTAGTTCATCAAGCCTTCTTTATACCAAGGCATCATCATTAACATAGTAGATTAGGGTTTCTTTCAAAAATTAGGATTCAATAGCTTCATCATGCTTATTTTATCACAATTTCATAATCACAATCATGCAAGCATACAATTAAGCATATAGAAGTGTTTACAATACGACTAATTCATATCATTCGCTATTAAGAGTTTACTACGAATAGCTTAAAAATCATAAACTACCTCCACCGAAGATTTCGTGATCAAGCAAGCAAATCCTCACAATCTTTGATATCAACTTCGTTACTCTCTCTCGTTCGATCCTCTCTCTCTCTCTCTCTTTGTTCTTTCTATTTTTCTTGTTCAAACCCTCTTTCTTTTACCCTAATTAACATATAATTAAGTATAAAAGATGACAATAATACCCCACTAATTAACTCAAGGTTACCACTTTTATCCCCCAAGAAATTGAGTTATTAATGTAAACCCACGAATTTTATAATTATAGCAGGAATAGTCCAAAACGCCCCTTTAAAACTTAACCAGAAATCCGACCCAGACTGGGATTACGCAACCTGTGACGGCCCGTCGTGCCTGCGACGGTCCGTCCTGCAGGTCGTCGCAAAGTTCTAAGACTCAATTTTCACTAAAGAGTCTGTGACGGTCCGTCCTGCCATTCCGTCACGAAGTTCAGAGAGTCGATTTAAGCACCCATTTTCTAATTTCTAAGTGTTTTGGAACGAGACCCCCTCGACGGTCCGTCGTGCCCATGACGTTCCGTCGTGGGGTCCTTCGCATCAGCCAGTTTTCCAGAAATAAAATCTGCTGGTCAAAACGACTAAACAGGTCGTTACATTGACATTTTAAAGAGCGGCAAGGAACTTCATATAATATAATGCCTTAGATGACGAATCCAGAAAACCCCCCAATAATAGAAATAAAAAAGAGGAAATATGAAATCATGATCACTCCAGCTGCTTACCACCTCCTTTGACTTGTGTTGTGCGTGCATGAGAAGCCGTCCATTTGTTAAAATAAAATTTATCAAATTCCACTATATGTTCAGTTACGATTGTTGGTGCGTCTATTTTTTTATAAAAAAAATATTCTTGTGTACGGTTAGAATTCTAAAACAATAAATAGTCAGCTTCTTTTAATTAGGAGTTTTTAAGGTAACTTGGAACAAAAAAAATTCAATTTCGAAAGGCGACTCCAAAAAAAAATTTCTTCTACTTATTTTTTTCATCCCCCTCCCCCCGTACCCCCAATCATACTGGGATAAAGGTCAAGAAGAGATTTGACAGATCTGACAACTCCACTAGGGAAACTATTTTTTTTAGAATTTAATTTTTGTATATTGACCTTTATTTGACTTTTTTTAATTAATTGGATACATTTTTTGTTTTTTGTTCATATGTTATAGAATGATTTATTGTTTTGATATTGTGTTATACATTAATTGGACCATCTTATATTTCTTTTTCTTTTTAATCCTTAACATAAAAAGGACAAAAGAAACTCTCTTTTTTTTTTATTTGAATAGTGGGACCATCCTTTTTTTTAATCTTTATAGAAAAAGAAAAAAAATTAAAATAAAGGAAGAAAAGAAACACGTTAATTTGAAAAAAAAAAGTGTGGGACAATTTTTTTTTTTCTTTTTTTAATCATTAATAAAAAAAAAGTATGAATGTCCCTTAAACTCTCTACCATTTTTTAAAAAAATTATCAACATAGAAATAAAATTTGAATTTTTTCTAGCGCTTATCCAACTCAAACTCTTTCTCCTTTTCAACCGTATATTTAGATTAAAAACTTCAAAAAGAAAACAAACATAAGCGAAAACACTTCATTCACGCCAGAGAAAAAAGATTATTCTCCATCCTTTCCTTCATCCACGACAGAGAAAAAAAATTGATTGTTTTCCCAATAATGAATAAAAGACACTTCATTATCAGAATAGCAAGTTGAAGTATTGAAGGTATATTATTAAATTTACAATCAAATTCAATTTTTTCATACATATGAATATAACATCACCATAGTTTTAATTTCAACAAATACTACAGTATCATGGAGCATTTAACTGTGACTGTGATACCAATGAAAAAATTTAATCAATGTTTGGTACAAAATTTATGTACCTTTTTATTTGTTGTAGCGGAATGAAATTCACGAAATGAATGATTTGCTCCAAATCATTCTTTGAATCATTAGGAAACAAAGATAATGTTTCACAAACGAAATATTTTTTATTTTGTTTGTAATCTAAGTCTTCAGAATTTTTGTTGTTCTTACTATTTCTCCTTTTTTAAGCGTGAATGAAAAGAAAAATATAACTTAATTTAAAAAGGTGAGAGTACTAACGTTGGAATAGTTACTACGTAACTGTTTCCACCCCTCTTAAAATTAATATTTATCTTCTTCCTTTTTTTTTCATTAAGAATAATTATGGGTTGGATCGGGTTGGGTCGATCAACATGGGCGACCCAAACCAAAAAAACTTACAGTTTCCAATTCCTTACTTTCCATATTTGATATACCATTGCTCTCAAAACCACAACTATCACTTATTTTTAAACCTCCTCCAGTGTTTAAATTTGATCAGCTCTAGTAT
The DNA here is from genome assembly GCA_027705065.1 of Solanum peruvianum. Classification (NCBI taxonomy): domain Eukaryota; kingdom Viridiplantae; phylum Streptophyta; class Magnoliopsida; order Solanales; family Solanaceae; genus Solanum; species Solanum peruvianum. Next base: position 28,088,505 of record JAKWJD010001758.1, read on the forward strand.
AGCTGAAATTTTCAATAATTGTACTATTTCATCTCTCCATTTGACAACAAGTGACTGTTTTTCCCTAACAATACAGTTTGAGACATGCAACATTTCGTATCATCTACCTGAATGTTCATAATCAATAGTCTGTCCTTTGTAACCAGTTTATTTTACATTGTTAGTCACATAATAAACCTCTGCCTTAGCAGTGATACAAAGTTCCACACTAATTCTGCAAGGGTGTATTTTCTTTACGTATACCGGATCTTCATTTGTGCTTAAGAGAGTTTCTTTTCCTCCAATACCAACTACTATCTACTGGTGCTTTATGGTCCCAAAATGTATCTGATTTGATGTAAATCCCATGAAACCATTTAACCCACAATGACGTTATTCAAAGCAGATTGTCATATTAATTTGCCTACAATGGCCACATTCCAATTCCCACATTTTTTGATGTTCAAAGCACCTTGCCTCTCAGGAGAGAACAAATTTTACCAAGAAACCAATGATATTTTCCTTTTCCCTTCACTTCCACCACACAGAAATTCTCTGCAATTCTTATGAACCTCCTTAACAACACTTTGAGGGAGTATGAACACTGAGCCCTACATATTTTGAATTGAAAACAAGACGGACATAACAACTTGAAGCCTCCCAACATAGGAATTTCTTTTAGAAGAGAGACTCCAAATCCTAGTTGTAAACTTGTCGATTAGATGATAACATTCAAGTTAACCCCATCTCTTCAATCTAAGGGGAAGCCCCATTATCTCATTGGAAATAAACCCTGTGTAAATCCAGTAATCTCCAAAAGTTGTTTAAGCACCTGCTCATTAATCCCTGCACAAAACATGTTGGATTTTCCATGTTTACCACTAGTCTAGTAGCAGTATTGAAATGGACTAATGCTTCCATTACTCTAGTAAGAGATTAAGTATCTCCTTTATAAATATCTTAGATCACCTACAAACCCTACATGTGTCTTTTGAAGAGCTTTGCAAATAGAGTGGAACTTGAAATCTAGAAAATGAGTCATACTTTTGAGCAGTCTTGATAGGTATTCCATAGTTAGCACAAAGAGGGGAGGGGAGATAGGGTCTCCTATCCTCGGTCCTCTCATTCCTTCAAAATATATCCCTCTCCATTGATTTCGCAGTGAATTTGGTTGTTGACACGCATACCATAGTCCAATTAATGAATCTTTCTTGAAATCCAAACCCTCTCATAGCTTCCTCCAAGAATTCCCAACTTACTTATTTCATATGCCTTTCGTAGGTCTATATTAATCAAATATCTAGGAGAGGTCTTCCTATTATAGTGTTTCAATAAATCATGAAATAAAAAGATATTATGCACCATTGACCTTTCTTGCACAAATGCATCTTGGTTCTCAGATACTATATGATTCACAACATCGTTTAGCCAACTAAAAATAATTTTAGAGGTAAATTTTTTAATTACATTACAATGTGCAATAGGTCTAAAGTGACCTCCTGGTCTGGTGCCTCTACCTTTGGAATGAAAGAATTAGTTGCATTCAGTTACCTCAATAGTAGCCTAGTCTGAAAGAACTCCAATACAACTTCAGTTATGTCACTTCCTACTATACTTCAATCTTTTTTAAAGAAACCACTACCATACCCATCATGGTATGGATTCTTATTGTGATCAATATTGAACGTAATGAGTTTCTCATCATTCCCCTTTAAATGTTCCAACAATTGCATTTGTTGATATATGTTCAATACAGGTCCATTGTGTAAAACCCCCTTATTGCTTTCACTTTATTTTTGCTTTCTCTCCTAAGTGTTTTTTTATAGTAGTTCACAATGATCTGAGCTATGCTTTCAGGATCAGTCTTCCATTGCCCCTGTATATCCCTCAGTTTAGTGGTAGCTGACATAAACCTTCTATGCTTGATCATAGAGAAAAAATATCTATTATTATCATTCCCTAGCTTCAACCATTTCACTTTGCTTTGCTGCTGCAAGTTTAATTCTGCTAAATAGGAGCTTTTTTTAAATTTTGCATACGTTTCTCTTTCCACTGTCTGAAAAATATTATTTAGAGGCTGCTCTTGTAACTTTTGCTGAGCCTTCTTCAACATTTCTCTGTTCTGATCTAATACCTTTCATAAGTCCCCCAATTAATGATAGTGTAGTCCCTTCAACCTTCTATTTAGCAGTTTCAGTTTCATCACGACTTGTATCATTTTGCACCCGTGGATTTGTACTTACCGTCCATCCTTTACAAATTCCTGGGATTGAGGCAGTTTCCCCCAAACATTGCGATAAAAGAAAGAGTTGTTCTTCCTTCTCCTCTCATCTACCAGATCAAGCTTGATTACACAATGGTCATATATTCCTACAGGCATAAGTGTGGTCTTGATTTATGGCATAATAATTATCCATTCATCATTAATTAGGGCCCAATCTATTTTTGAATATACTCTATCTTCAGTAATTCCTTTGTTACTCCAAATGTAATCGTTACCTTGATGAGGCAGTTGAGTCAGACCACATTCTTCCACACATTTTGCAAAGTCCACTACCTCTGTCAAAGATTCAAGATTACCTCCTATCCTTTCCAAAAGTGCATAATAAAAATCCCCAAAAATTAACCATGGCTTCATGTGTGTCCCATGTAGTGCCTGTATAGATGTCCATAGTTCTTTCATCTCTTCTCTGATGTTAAAAGTATACAAAAAAGACACTAGAAAGTTTATTTTCTTTGGTATGTACTCAACTTCACATGTTACTATTTTGATATTTATATTCACTATATTTGTTGAATATTAATTTGGTCTCCAAATAACAACAATTCTTCCATTATAATGGCGGTCGAAATTATGTATTTATTACCATCCCCTAACATATTCTCAAAAATTTTGTCCGTACAATTCTTTTTTAGTTTTGTTTTCCAGTATTCCTATCAAACCAACTTCTTTTTTTATTACAAGGAGCTTAAACTCCTTTGTTTATTCATGCCATTCAGGCCTCTTACATTGCAGCTAAGAAGACTAAACATCCCCAATATTTGGAATGAGGTTGCTCTCCTCATATATTTCCTCCCCGTATTTATCCATTACTATGTTTTTTAGCATCTAGCAACTTCTTTTTGCTGATATACTCAAGCCAATCTTCTTGGTGTTATCCAAACTTCTAATCCTTGTACTTGTGATGCTGCCTTCTTAACATTTTCCCCTGTTGCTCAATACCAGATTGCTGCTTATCTTCCTTTTCGGTATGTAGTGTTACATTCCTATCGTTACATTGTTCTTACATCCCTTGCTTAGTATTCTTCTCCTACACGGTTGATTGAACTTGCTTCTTCTCAGCTTATGTTTTATTCTTCTTCCTACAGACCTCTTTAGAATGCCCATATTTCGTGCAGTATTTACACAAGGTAGCTTTCCATTCATAACTCACCTTTTGTTCTATAGGTTGTCCTTTTTCATTCTTGAACATAATGGTTTCTGGAAGGTGTGAAACCATATCTAGCTCTACATCAGTCTCGCAAAGTTCAATCCAATTTTCCTTTCAATATTTTGGTCCACCATAAGAGGCTTCCCGATAATGCTACCCAATTTCTCAATCCTTTAGGACTCCATTATTTAAAATCTAGTCCTGGAAATTTTATCCAATTAGGAACCGTATGCAATTGTTCTCTCGAGAAATCCATATCCGAATCCCAAGCCTTGACAATGAATGGTTTACTATCAAAGTGGTAAATTCCTTGTTGAAATACATAAGTCCCCCCCCCTTCATGTGTCAAATCGAATCAATACAACTCCATTCTTTAGCACCACAATCTTATTTATACCTTGTTTTTTTCAAATTCTCTGCACATATCCTTTAACTACATCAAATGGTGGGTGTGCACCCAACACATAGCAAACTACTGAATTCTTCCAATATTCTATCTCAGCACTGATATTATCTATTTCGATTTCTACATAAGCAGACTTACCCTGATTTAACAGTCAATATACTCCAACATAAATTCAACATTTATTATTTTCCCACTATCAAAATTTTCCCATATAAAACTCTTCCTAACTAGATCTATCATCTCCTCCCCTTCATCAACCCATGCTTTCCTACTACTTTTGGCAGATGTTTCCACACCCTCTTAAGGTTCCTTCCAAAGTTTCTGATCCTTCATAGGCTGCAAGGTATCTCCCTGGAGAGCATAAGCCCCTTTAGATATAGGACTTTCTTTTGGTAATAATTGCGAATGAGAAAGGCCCCTAACCTAGTCCTAGTTTAGTTCTCTAGTGGAAATATTTGAGATACCTTCTCCTACCCTTTAAAGTAAGTTAAATAGTGATGAGGACTGGCGAAAAAGTCCCCAAAAAATGGAAGAGACTTTTCCCGGAAGTGTAGAGGGGAGAGTCTCTGGACCAAGTAAAATAAAACCAGGCCTCCCCTTCCACCCAATTAGATTATTCTCTCCTTATGGAGTCCCATCATACTTTGAGTTTCTCTTGTATAACGACTTGCGAGCTGAAACACAAATTTCACAGGAAAATTGGATGAACAGAAAGCTTTTGACAAAATAAAGGCATACTTTCATTCTAGTGCCTACAACACTAGGAAGCCTTTATTACTATTCCTATTAGTCACTAAAACCACAATGGGGTTTATTTTGGATTCGTACGATGATGACAAACGAAAGTTAAAGGCCATAGATGTAGAATAAAAATTCCCATATTTTTTGATGGAATTGTTTCTCCACTCTCAAGAAATAGTGTTACTGTTTCATTCAATAAGATTTTGTTCTTTGTGAGTCGAGTATATTGTTGAACCTGCTTAGCTGCTGCTAAACTTTCCTGAGCTTCATTCGCCCTAATAGCCTTCAAAGATGGAGCTCGAGCTCTCTTACCCATAGCTGGCGCATGTTAACTTACCGTGCACTGAGAGAGAGTCCATGTTCAAAAGGCTATAAACATCATATTTTTAACAAAGGACAATTTCTCAAGAATGTGGAATTATATTGTATAAAATTTTATACCACTCTTTAAAATACCAAAGGGCTCGAATGAATGAGGGGAGGGAAGATCTTCTAGATTTATACTAGAAGCAATTTTATTTAGTTAGTTTGTATTTTTTATTTTATTTTTAAATATCATATTTCGTAATAAATTGGGTTTCTAATTCTCTAACTTTAGACCAAATATAGTCATGAATGACCTTGATATTTTTTTTGTTTTAAATATCATATTTTTGAAAGTAAAATATTTGTACTCGAACTAATAACGATAATAGCTATGAATGGTCTTTCTTTGAATTGAAAAAAAAAATATTTCTGTTGAACTTTTATTTTTCTATAAAATATTATCACATCTAGAAGGATTGTCTAGAAGAGGTGTGTCAAATCTAGCGACTTGTTGGGTGAACTCTTTTTTAGAATTCGAGCTTTGTATTTTATTTTTTTTTTAATTGGATACATAAGGAGGTTGTCAGAACTACCCAAGGATTACAACAGATGAGTATTCCTTACCATCCAGGTAAGGCTAATGTTGTTGTTGATGCCTGTAGCAAGTTGCTTATGGTAGTACCACCAATTTTTAAGGAAAAGAAGAAAGAAATAGTAAACAATGTGCATACACTTGTGTGCCTTGGATATCACTTAATGGATTCCATAGAAGGAGGAGTATGGTGATGGATGGGGCTGAATCATCATTACTGTCATACCTAAAATAGAAGCAAGACCAAGAACATATATTTCTTGAATTGAAGGCAAATGTTCATAAGCAAAAAGTAATTGATTTTGAACAAGGGGGAGATGGTGTATTGAGGTATCAAGGTTCATTCTGTGTACAAAGGGTAGATGAACTCCAACAGAGGATCATGGAGGAATCTCATAGCTCTAGATATTCCATTCATCCGGGTTCCACAAGGAGGTATCACGACATGAGGGAAGTTTATTGGTGTAGTATCATGAAGAAGCGCATTGCAAATTTGTAGCAAAGTATCCAAATTCTCAACAAGTTAAAATAGCTCGCAAAGTCCCTGTGGTTTGCCTCTGAATATAGAACTTCCAATATGGAAGTGGGAGATTATTAATATGGATTTCATCACAAGTTTTCCAAGGTCTCTCAGGCAACATGATTCTATTTGAGTGATTGTAGATTGCAGGACCAAATAAGACGATTTTTTGCCAGTAAAGACTACCTATTCAACATAAGATTATGTTATGTTTTTTATTCAAGAGGTGGTAAGACTTCATGGGGTTTCAGTCTCAATTATTTGAGACACAGGTGCACAATTTACTGCCAAATTTTGGAAGTCATTCCAGAAAGGCTTGGGGTCAAAGGTAAACTTAAGTACTGCCATTCATCCTCGGGAAGATGGGGAAGCAGAATGCACTATTCATACCTTAGAGTATATGTTGAGGGCTTGTGTGGTTGACTTCAAGAGAAATTGGTATGATCACCGACCTTTCACTAAGTCTTAAAAAAATTATAGTTTCAACTCTAGCATCCTGGTGACTCTTTTCAAAGCTCTTTATGGGAGAAGATGCAAATCGCCTATTGGATGGTTTGAAGTTAGTGAAGCTGGATTGATAGGATCTCATTTAGTTCATCAAGATATGCAAAAGGTGAAAATGATTCAAGAATGGTTGAAAACAGTGCAGAGTCACTAGAAATGCTACGTAGATGTTAAGAGAAGCGAGTTAGGTTTTAAAGTAGATTATTGGGTATATCTTAGAGTTTCACCCATGAAGGGCGTTATGAGATTTAGTCAGAAGGGGAAGCATAGTCTCTGGTATGTTGGCCCTTAAATAATATCAAAAAGGGTTGGTAATATAACTTACGAGTTGGTTACCACAAGGGTTATCAATAGTTCATCGGGTATTTCACATCTCCATGGTGGAGAAGTGCATGGGCGATCCTTTATTGATCATTCCAACGGAAGATATTGGGTCAAGGATACCTTATCTTATATAGAGATTCCGGTTCAGATTTTGGACCACCAAGTTCGAAAGATGAGGACTCAGGGTGTTGCATCACTCAAAGCTCTTTGGATAAATCAGTTTGTTGAGGAAGCTACTTGGGAGGTTGAGGAGGATATGAAGAAGATATATCCACTTCTCTTATAATCTGGAGATATTACATGTACTAATTCTTTCTTTTGTACTATTTAATGTAATAGGGGCATGTTGTATTTGCATTGCTTTTTGGATTTTTGAGTTGAATGTTAGATTATACACTCTTATCCTAGTAAGATTGATCTCATTCAAGGACAAATGTTTCTTGAGGGGAGATATTGTAACATCTCGATAATTGAAATAACTAGGAAAAGTTTAAAAATTGGAAATTTCTCTTTTTTGAAGGAATATAAAAATTTGGAAATTTGTCAAGTGTGTTAAGTTGAGTTTATGGTCGACTTTAGACGACCATGATTCCTATATCAATATGTTTTTTGTGTATTTGCAGAAATAGTAGGAAAGATCTTGGAATATTCTTTCCAACATCGCCGAGTTTACGCTATTCCGAGTTGGTATGAGTAAGTTATATCCATTTAAAGGTTGGTTGTTCAAATAAGAAAAGTTCAATTCGAATTTTGGAGGGTATTAAGATATTTTCCATACCTTATTATTTTATTTCAAGTTTCTGGAGTCTAATTAGGGTCAAAAAATAATTAGATCGGTTTCGTCAATTTGAAATTCACGCTAGGGTTTGGAGAAAAGAGAAGATAGGAAAAAGGAGAAGAAAAGGTTAAGATTCATCAAGATTGTGCCATTTAATTGTGGATTTCACCAAGGAGTTAATCCTACAAGGTATGTGAGACTTTCATAACGTTGGCTTTGTTCACCCACGTGCCAAACATGATTATTCAAGCACGAATTCATCCTAAAAGAGTTTGGAAGTTTGATGTTCTTGAAATGTATTCTTGAATTTGATGGGTTCTTGAATTTGGGCTGACATTGAGAAGTTTCTCAGATTATCATATCGAATTATAGAGTTATTTGGAGTTAGGTTTTAAGGGACATTTGTTGTTTAGATGAATCTAACAATGTTTGGGAAAAAGAACCGAGTTTAGGTGAATTGGGGCTGGAAAACGAAGAAGGAAAACTGTTAGGTGAATCTAAGCAATAGCTCCGCTTCGCGGAGTTTGTCCTCAGATTTGAGAAAAGTTCTCACGTTGCGGAGCGGTCACGGATCATTTCCCCTAAAAAATAATTTTCGCGACCAAAAATTTAAATACATCTGCGCATTGTGGACTAATACCCAACTAATTATTTTTTTATCTTTTAGCATGATTAACTATCTAAAAACACTACAAAACACAATCCTTGAATCCATAATTCCATTCAAGCAAAGGTATGAGCCAAGTCTAAAAGTTATGAAGGAAGTCAACAGAAATTTATAAAATTTTCAATAGTTTTTCACAAATGTTTTAACTTTGTTTTAGGAATTAAGTGTTGAGTTCAGCAAAGAGTAAAGAGTTGAAGTTCATTTCTTCAACGAAGTATATGGGGACTATGTATTCCCAAAGTCTTTAAAATACTTTCATATTTGAGCAAGAAAGGGAACATCGATGCCAAGAGAGATTTTAAGCTATGTTTTGACTAATTATCTCAAACCAACGAAAGAAGTTTTGTATTGAAAATAATGAGCTAAGTATATTTTGGGAATAGTATTGAGCATCGATATGGGGATGCGATTTCATATTAACTCAAGTCTCCTTAAAGCATGTTGTCATCATGGGTAGTAAATAATCATACTTTTTACATGACACCTTAAGTTTCTTTTTATTAGTTAAGGAGTTCTATATGACTAGAAAGTATATGAGAGTTTTGGTAGTGTGGGTTAAACGTTGTATCACCACTTAGGCTCATAGTGGAAGTTGTTTGTTAGAGAATTTCCCACAGAAATAATATTACTTTATTATATGAGTAAAGTTGATTTTATTACTGCATTTCTTTATGAAATAAGTTGATGTCTATTGTTGTTAAATCTTTCTGTATATTGCATGGGTTTATTGCTTTATATTGAGTTAAGTTATTTCGTAGTTGAGAAAATACAAGGTAAGAGTTCCTTTTAGGTTATTTTAAAGCCTATGTTGTGTTAAGAATTCCAACTCGCATACTCTTACATTCAATGTAGTGATACTAGTTGGCATGTATCATCTTTTGATGCACACACATGTAACCAGGATCAACATGCAATGATTCGTTGATCAGGTTGGGTACTCAGAGTCAGCTTGTGAGCCTCCTTGCTTTTCAGAGGGCTCATTTTTATCATTGCTATTAGTATTTCTTTTGTTAGGATGAGCAGGTTCTTCTCCGACATCCCTCCTAGTTTTAGAGGCTTCAGAGACAATTATTATTTTAGTTGTCTTTACATTATAATTCATATGTTATAACTTGAGTTTCTATGTGTGCCAAGTTGAATGTTGACTTCTAAACATTCTAAGTTCTTTTATGAAGAAGTTGAGGAAGTGCATTTGATCAATGAAATAATGTTTTAGTCTTCCGCTTAGTAAGTAAGCTAGACGAAGGGTTCGCTTGGGGCCATTAACAGTTCTCGAGTGCCAAACACATATGGCACTCGAGCGTGAAATATATATTTCCTAGTTTTAACTTTTCACCTTTATTATTGGTAGTTTGATAAGCTTAATACAGACAACAACAAGTATAAGAAATTTAATATTATTGGTATTTTTTGTGATAAGGAAATGACTTTCATTTTTTTTGTTCTTTTTGCTGGAAAAATAGAAGAAGAAAAAGAGAACTATTTTATCATATGATAAAAGAGATTTGGATGAATTAGTACTAGATAAAATGGTAAAATATCCCCCCAATGTATTACCAAATTTCCAACTATAAAGTTAAACTTCAACGGGGCCTATCACCCCTGAACTATTTAAAACTGAAATATATAGCTCCCTAAAAGGTCACACCCACATTTGTGTTAGAAAGTGAATGCACTCACCTGCCACGTCATATATATTATTTTTTTAATAAAAAATTATTATTTCTTTCTTCATTCTATTTTCTATTTATAATTTGTTTCTTCTCGTTCCAGCCAATTTCTTCTTTTCTTTTCTTTCTTCTTTTCTTGTTCTTTTTTGTTAACATTTGTTTGATGAAACTCTTTTTTCAATTCAACAGAAAATTTCAAGTTTTATTTATGATAGTTGTAAGCTTACATTAATGAAATTTCATGTTATATTATTGAAAGATAATTTTACAAATCTTTGATAATCATTTGTTTTGACCATTAATTAATCTATTTTCCAACATTTTCATCTTCCTTCAAACATGAAAAGTTTATCAATCAACCGATCCACTTCTTCCTTCCTAGATTAGTATTATCAAGTCTCAAACCTTTTATATCCAAAAACTCAAGATTTGGAGGATTTGATGATATTTTTCTTGTTTTCATATTCGATGACCGCAAAAAAAAATCAAAAATTAAAATCTAGCGAGAATTTAGTTCATAACCATTTCATCCAACATTTTTATTGATACTCAAGTTATTTTCATGAATGAATTTTTCAAATTCTTAAATTGAGGTGATGAATATATAAAAATTGATCTTTTCATTTCTACTTTCAAAATAACATATATATTTTGTTGACAATCAAACATTCTTTAAAAAATTGAATTAAATTATTAAACTAGGGTTAGGAATGATGATTAACGGTTTTTATCATATTAATAAAGAGTTGGTTTTCAGAATTTCCTATATTTGATGCGAATTGAATAGTCAAAATTCTATAATCAAGAGGAATAATGAATTTCATAGTGAATCCAATAAATTTGATGGTCGCAGCGTCTAAGAGAAGGTGGGTGATAGAAGATTTGGTTTATGTTATTGTGAAGAAGAAAGGAACATATTATGAAAACAAATTTTATAAATAAAATTTTATAATTTTTTTTGTCCTCACTCTCTTAGAGAGTGGGATACACTCGTTGTGCCACATAAGCATTTAGGGAGTAAATTATATAAGTTATACACAGTTCAAAGGGATAATAGGACACCCGTGAAGTTGGAGTGTGTAGTTGGGATTTCAGGTATAGTCTTGGGGCGGGGGGGGGGGGGGTTAGAGTTTTTTTCTCTTAGTACTACTTTATGTCACGCCTCGAGCCTATTCCTTGGGCGGGACATGCACTCAAAAACCATTGTTGGCCCCAAGCGAACCCTTCACCTGACTTCCTTAGTCAGCGGAAGGCTTAAACACAAGAATTATAACTCAAGCAATAACTTATGGAATAATATTTTAGCAAAAGTGGTTACTCAAGTATTAAACATATACAACTGAAATGAATACGACTATTGAACTTTAATTATATGTGTATGAAGTCTCCAAAACAAAGAGGGATGTTGGAACAAGATCCCGAGCATCCTAACAATTAAATAATAAAAGAAAATGATAAGAAAGAGTCCTTCAAAATGTAAGGAGGTTCACCAAATGACTCTGAGTGCTCAACTAGATTAACAAGGTACTAAATGTTAATACTTGTTACCTGCGTCTTCATCAAAGGACGACGTAGGCCAATGATAACGCTCAAACTTACTTCTCAAATAAGAAGTAAAGCGGTCGTATCAAGTAAAGAACCCAACTAATGAGGTTGGGATCGTTCGCACGAGGAAAATAGTTCAGACTTAACTTCAATCTATTATTACTATTATTTAGTCAATTATTTCCTTAGGAAACAAAAGACAATAAAAGGGGGGGGGGGTTATTTCTAAATTAATAAAGATAACTAACTAAATTAAAGTAACCAACTAACAGAATCAAACCTTGGAGTTTAATCAATTAATAAAAGTAACTAGGGTAAGTGTTTCCCACAGGTTCCTAACTTGAATTCTAACTATAACAATTATGTCCTAGTATCTTGCATGCAAAGTGATAAGTTATGTATTTCTAAATCCTTGGTCCGGCATCTAGAAAATTTCACTTTGCACCTTGGTCCGGCTATGTGTGTTGCTATACTAACTCTTACATTTACCTCATATTAAGCATTGTATTCTATTTTTGACTAAGTTATTACCTCCTACCAATCAATACTAGCCTATTAGATAGTATAAACTAAATCTATTTTGATAATTCTTTTCCTATTATCTACCTCCTTGGTCCGTCAAGTAACATTAAGGCGAGTTCTAACGTTGACCATCCATCAAAAAGACTTCTAAGCGAAATAATTATCAATACATGCAAGACACTATTCTAGAATTATTATTTTAGTTAGGTTTTACCTCATTATTCGCCTATGGTTCCCACAAGCCTAGTTATGGATTTTAGTTACCCATAGTCATAATCACAATATTCATATATGTAATATAAGAATTCATGCACTTACTTCAATGAGAAAGAATAAAATCCAGAAGTTCACTTGATTAATCAACAAATGCACCAACAATCAATTCCAGAAAAAGTGTATCAATTACTGAAATTAATCGAAGACTGAAAATTCTCCAAAATTATATCAATCACAAAGTCTACTAACAAAGAGTATAACAAAATTATAGACAATATTCATTTTTGAGATATACTAAAAAAAAAACAAAGTACGTCTTTAGTATGTTTCTTATATTAAGACCAAAATAAATATTTATTAATAATTAAATTTATTTGAAACTTTCATTTTGGATATTTTATTTTGTAATATTAAATAGTATTTCAAACAAGTTTCTATCTAAAAATATATTAGAAGAAAAGATTATGTGTAATTATCCATATATTATTGTTAATTTCTTCCATCATTATTTTTTATAACATATTAATTTCAATGATTTTATAGGCGTATCAAGAGAACTAACTGGGGTTTAACACTTCTGATTATGATTTCACATATTCTTTATCAAAGCACAATAAATTTAAGATTAATTAAATTAAGAAGTAGCAAAATCAATGATAAAAATAATTTAGATTTACGTAAAAATTGATAATTTAGTGTTATGTTTTATTGAATGTGTGCTATGTGTTTAATAGAAATCTTGATTCGTACATGATAAAATTATTATTTCAATCTATATAATTTATGGAGTGTGTTTTTATCACTACAAGCAATCCAAACTGAAGATAAAAAGATAAATGAATTGTATTTGGTTGAAAACAAATTATGACGTTCATTATGATCAATTATAAAATCGTTATCTTAAGCAAGTTAGATGCGGACCTACTCGCTAAATTTTTTTTTAGTTACTTCTTTATATTTTGCACACCCTTCATAAAATGTCTAGCTCTGCCACTGATCTACGGTCACTTACAGTTGTCCCCATATTTCACTTGAACACCTCAACTAGGGTTTGTACTTATTGAACACTTTATTTATTCAAGAATCATTTCCATTAGACAAAAATTGTTGACATGACAAAAAAAGTATGTTCCACTCGCCTTGAGCGCGTATAACAGTTAAAATCGTATTCTTTTTTATTTTCCAGCTTATATACTTGATAAGTTGTAAAAAAAATTAAAAAAATAATGGACCTGTCTTCTTCTTCTTCACTGCAAAGTCAACTCTCTTTCTCTAATCCTTTTATTTTTCTTTTGCTTTCGACTTCATTTTTTTAATTAATTTTCTACAAAAGTTTTGAAATGGCACCAGAAAAGCATTAATTAAAGTAATAAAATCAAATTGAATCAAAAATAAATTTGGCTCTTCATTTTTTTTGAAAAGACTAATATGAGTCTGAAATTATTTTCTTTGAAATCGCTAAAGAATACAAATTCTAAAGAACCCACAACAGTGAAGAACAAAAAATATCAACAAATCTTGATTGTTATTCGAAAAAAATGAGATTAAGAAAATGATAACTATAATACTGAATTAGAAAAAAGGAGAGAACGTAGGTGTACAATTATCGTAGTATGCGATTTAAGTCGGAGGCTGCCATGTGTTTTTCGGCGACGAAGAAAATGATAAAGAATGGAATGGGAGTTTTGGCAAAGAAGAGGAGGCAAAAGAGAGTTTTTTTTTTGGACAAAAAAATATTTTATTTATTTTTAATATATATTTTCATTATTATTATTATGGGCCCAATAACACATGTTCTTTTCTGATTAGTTATTGTGTCATGTCATCGCTCACATATGACATACAATTTTTGTTTTTAGTTTATTGTCAAAAAATGTCTAATAGGTATTTTTTTAACTAATATAGGAACCAGTCTAAGATGACGTATCTAAGTGAAATATACAGACAATTTGAAGTGGTTACATATGACTTAAGCCTAAAAGATATTAATAAATTATTCATGTAGCCATATGATGATTTACTATTTAGTATTTATTTATTAAATAGTTTATAATATTTTAATTCAATATAGGGGAAAATGATAAATTAATTTTTACCTAACATTTTTCTCACTTCTAATAATATATAATATGATGATATATAGCAATATATGATACATGATATGATAGAGTAGTGTTGAACCCATGTGCCTCTGCCACAGCTGATTGTCAATACCATGTCTAAGTCACTATTACTCCAAATAGTAAAGATCTAAAGCTGATAACCCACTTACCATAACACCATTCAAATAAAAGAACAAATGAATAATCTTGGACATGGAAAATTATTTCATTAATCAAGAAATTGAAAACAGTATTAAATAACCTTTGACAAAAAAAAATACACAAAATAAACTAATAAAGGGTGGAAGAAAGTTGATGCTGAATTCTCCCTTTTGTCTCTCTGTAATTTATGCGTTGCTTCTTCACATCTTAGCTTAAGTCAACATGCATTTGTGATCGAGTGTCCCTACTCAAAACATTTTTATTTAAGACAGCTTAATTGTAATGACCCGGAAGGTCATTTTTGGAAATTTTAAATATTAGTGTAACTTGAGTTAATTAATCGATAGTTAGTGGGCTAATCTGATAATTTTTTAAGATTCTATACCATTTGTCCCTTATATATTAAAAAAAAATTGGTGATATTTAGTAATTTTACTATAATTATTTATTAAAGAAATAGAGGAAAAGAAAAATACCCTAGAACGAGACTTCGTGCAGCGTCGACAATGAAGGTCTGACCTCCTGGTAAGCAAATCTCAATTAGTTTCAAATCTATTCACATACAATGGTATTGAGAGGTTGTTTACATTTATTACTCATAAAAAAATATATATATATATATATATATATAGGATTTTTGGTGGGTTTTCTTGGTGTGACCAATAATGAAGTAATGATTATGTATTGATGTCGTTTAGTAAATTTTGTGTATTGCTGGAAATTTGAAGGAAGAAAAAAAACAATAAGAAAAGGCAATACTTGTGTAATGGGGTTAAAAACATTTAAGTTATAGTGAATAGTGCTCGTGGGCCTGGAAAATTATTAAGACTACATTTTTATTAATAAATTGGTGTAGGAATTGCTATATAGTGATTAAGACTTAGGATAAGTATGTCCAGTGACATATGAATCATTCGAGTATAATATTAATAAGAATAAAGCTTCAATTTGCTTACTATCCATGTGGTCCACTAGTTCATTAGTAACACAAATAACATTTAACATTGCAGCACTCTATGTTCACAAAGTACATTTCCCAAAATATCTTAAGCGAATGGACGCTAAATCACTTCTAAAGAAGCTTTGTGTCAGCGCCTCTAACCATTACAACTATACAGATATATATAAGCATAAATGATATCAATTTTGACATTGAAACTTGGAAAATTATGACGGTTGAAATGTTAATTACATCAAGAGTTACAAACTTGATTATGAATGTGGGTGAAATTTTAGTTCAGGTTAAACACATAAAAGTGTGAGTGTTGTTAGTTCTGAAACCTTATTGTGAATATATATTTGAATAGATCCATTGGTTCAGAAGCTCAACGGAAAGGGAAGGCTCAAGTCCAAGAATAATTATTCGAGTCGTAAGGCAAGTGGATTTCTAAATTCTTGTTAAGCGTACGAAATTCGTGTATTTCCTTGTGTGATGTTGAGAATGATTTGGAGACTTGTTGCTTAATGTTGGTGTTGTATTTCTTGTTGTAAATTGTGCTTTGTTATCAAATGGTTATCTCCTCCTTTTCATTTGAGCATGTCATTTGCATTGTATCTGAGACATGGTTGTGGTAAGAGGATGTACTATTTTCGAGGGTCGTATCGCGCGCCGCGATGGATATTATATTTCGAGGGACGTATCGCGCGCCGCGAAGGTTACTATTATCGAGGGTCGTGTCGTGCGCCGCGACAGATGATGGACAGATATGTCCCCCATGGGTCCCGGACTGAGAGACAGCGGGTGTGTATCGTTAGGGAAGACATGCATCACTATACTTGACATTGCATCTCATGGCATTACACATTTATTATTGATGAACTTGAATACGTGTTTTGTTGATCTTGTGAGTGTTTCTCTGTGAAGCTTGTGACTGTTGAATATTGAGTTGTTATTGAGAATGTGTAAACTGATAGAGTGTGGTTATTGAGTTGTGTGTTTGGTAAACTGTAAACTATTAGACTGTAGCGTGGAGGTTTAGATATGGTGTAAGAAGTGCCCGTATTTTGTTCACTTAACTTGTGTTTAGAGGTTTGCTTGTTGGGTACCGCGTGGTTTGGTACTCACCCCTTGCTTCTACAAAATTTTTGTAGGATACGAGCCTGGATCTTCGTGATACCTGTCATTCTTTTTTGTTTCCGAGGCATCTTGTGGAGGGTTGTGAGGTAGCTGCTTGTCATCTCAGCGAACTTTCCTACTCCACTTTATGACTTTGTTTTTACTTGAAAGACAACTTCATGTTAGACTTCTATTTTATTTCAATTCTAATATTTACATTAGAGGCTTGTGCACGTGACAACCTGATTTTGGGGATTGGATTAATATGACTTGGTTTCATAATAGGAATTGTTGTTGGATTGTCATTTACTTCCGCACTTTGTTAGATATTTGGTTTTAGGCTGACTTGTCTTGGTGGGATAAGACGAGTGCCATCACACCCATTTTTGGGTCGTGACAAAATGGTATCAGAGCCCCAGGTTCATAGGTCTCACGTGTATACAAGCCGAGTCTACGTAGAGTCTCAAGGATCAGTACAGAGACGTCTGTACTTATCTTTGAGAGGCTACAAGGATTACTAGGAAAACATCTTTTTGTTCATTCTTTTTCATCGTGCGTAGTCACCTTCTTTAGTACTGAGTTGTTGTATACTCTTTTGACAGATGACAAGAACTAGAACTAATGTTACTGGTGGTAGAGGGGAGGCACTTCCCGAGGCAGTTGTTGAGGCCCCAGCTAGAGGTAGGGGAAGATCTCGAGCTAGAGGTCGTGCTAGTAGTGCGACAGTAGCCAGAGGTCGTGGACGTGGAGCAGCACCAGTGAGAGGTCGTGCTAGAGAGGTCTCTACCGAACCTCAGATTGATGGCATAGAGGACCAGGTTCCTCCAGATCCCGTAGTCATACCTTTGCTTCAGGATACGCTATTGAGGGTGTTAAGTGTGCTAGAGGGCTTTTCTCAGGGTGGTGGTGCAACTACCACACCACATGACTCTCGTACTAGAGAGGGGGCTCAGACCCAAGAGCAGCAACAAGCTCCGGTTGTTCAGGATGCGGTGGGGCAACTACCAGTAGATCCCGCGGTTCAGAATGATATTGCACCAGCAGTTGGGGGTCAAGTTGCATCGATGGTTGTTCTGACAGAGGATGAGCAGCGTAGGTATGAGAGATTTCGAAAGATGGACCCACCTCAGTTTCAGGGTGGGAAGAGCGAGGACGCACATGAGTTTCTAACTACCTGCCGAGAGTTACTAGAGGTGGTTGGGTTAGCTGAGTCACATGGGGTTCGATATGCTACACTCCAGCTTCGTGGACCAGCGAGAGACTGGTGGAGGACTTATTCGGGATGTTTGCAGTTGGATCTCCTCCAGTGACTTGGGAGCAGTTTCTAGTGCATTCCAAGATCGTTTTGTCCCATGGAGCGTGAGAGAGGAGAGTCGCTTGAGGTTTGAGAGTCTGAGACAGGATGGTTTATCGGTTACAGAGTATGAGGCGCGTTTTTGTCAGTTGTCTAGGCATGCGTTGGCCATTATTCAAATGAGACAGAGAGGATCCGCAGATTTGTGAGGGGATTGACTTTCTCTATCAGGTCAGCTTTGTTTCGGGCATCTAGGGAGGGGCTTCTTTTCAGTCCATTGTGAGCGCCGCCAAAGAGGCAGAATTGGGAAGAGAGAGGAGTTTGGGGACCCTAAAAGAGCCCGTATATCAGGACAGTTTCATGGTGCCTCATCTGGAGGTAGGGGATCACAGAGAGTGAGTGGTTCTTTTCAGCAGCAGGGACCTATTCATGCATCTATGCCGACATTTGAGGGTGGCCAGACATCTAGGGGTTCTTATAGCCGGGTCAGAGCTCGTACGGTTCAAATCAGCGACCTACAGGCGAGGAAATTATAGTGGGTTTTCAGGGTCCACACAACAGTTCCCAGGTCAGAGATTTTGTTTTACTTGTGGAGATCCCGATCATCTAATGCGGCAGTGTACTTCTCAAAGGGGTCGTGGTGGGCCTCGACCTAATTCTTCATTCTAGACTAGACCACCAGCACCACAGGGTAGAGGTCGTGGCAGAGTTCAGTCAGGTAGAGGTGATAGAGTTTCTAGTAGTGGTGTTGCAGCTCAGCAGAGTGGGGGTAGAGGTACCACCCAGGATGGAGGTGGATGAGGTGGCCACTGCTATGCTTTCCCCGGGAGACCTGAGGCGAAGACCTCCGATGCTGTTATTACAGGTTTCATCCCAGTATGCCATCGACATGCGTCTGTGTTGTTTGATCCAGGTTCTACATTCTCTTATGTGTCTACGTATTTTGCTGCTAAATTTGATATGATATGTGATAGCATGACTGTACCTATTCGTGTTTCTACACCCGTAGGTAAGCCCTTAGTGGTGGATCGAGTGTATCGATCCTGTCTTGTTTCTTTGGCTGGGTATGACACTTGGGTAGACTTAATCATTCTGGGGATGGTGGACTTTGATGTTATCTTGGTTATGGATTGGCTTTCTCTTTATCATGCTGTCCTTGATTGTAATGCTAAGACTGTGACTTTAGCAATGCCTGGTGTTTCGAGGGTTGAGTGGAAGAGTGTTAGTGTCTCTTATCCTAGCAAGGTTATCTCTTTTATTCGTGCTCAGAGAATGGTGGAGAGGGGGTGTTTGTCTTACTTAGCGTTTATTCGGGATACTAGTGTTGAACCACCTCCCATGGACTCTGTTCCCATGGTTCAGGAGTTTCTCGATGTATTTCCTTCTGATCTTCCAGGTGTTCCTCCCGATAGGGATATCGATTTTGCTATTGATTTGGAGCCGGGCACTAAGCCTATTTCTATCCCTCCATACCGTATGGCTCCAGCAGAGTTGAAAGAATTGAAGGATCAATTGCAGGATTTATTGAGTAAGGGTTTTATTCGCCCTAGTGTGTCACCTTGGGGTGCCCCTGTATTATTTGTGAAGAAGAAGGATGGGACTATGAGAATGTGTATTGATTATAGACAGTTGAACAAGGTAACAGTTAAGAATAAGTATCCTCTTCCACGTATTGGTGACTTATTTGATCAGTTACAGGGAGCATCATTGTTCTCTAAGATTGATTTGAGGTCTGGGTATCATCAGTTGAAGATTAGGGCATCAGATATCCCTAAGACAGCTTTTCGGACTCGGTATGGGCATTATGAGTTCCTAGTGATGTCCTTCGGATTGACTAATGCCCCTGCAGCATTCATGGAGTTGATGAATGGGGTGTTTCGACCATACCTTGATTCTTTTGTGATTGTTTTCATCGATGACATCTTGGTTTACTCCAAGACTGAGGAGGACCATGTCCGACACCTGAGAATTGTACTACAGAGGTTGAGAGAAGAGAAGTTGTATGCCTAGTTCTCAAAGTGTGATTTCTGGCTTACTTGTGTGGCATTCTTAGGGAATGTGGTGTCTAAGGAGGGTATTAGAGTAGATCCGGCCAAAATTGAGGCAGTTAGAGGCTGGACGCGACCTACTTCACCTACTGAGATTCGGAGTTTTGTGGGATTGGCAGGATATTATCGACGATTTGTTCAGAGTTTCTCTACTATTGCAGCTCCATTGACTAGATTGACTCGAGAGGATGTGAGTTTTCAGTGGTCTGATGAGTGTGAGGAGAGCTTTCAAAAGCTCAAGACTTTGTTGACTTCTGCTCCTGTGTTGACTCTACCTGAGGAAGGTGTAGACTTTACTGTGTATTGTGATGCTTCAGGAGTTGGTTTGGGTGGTGTGTTGATGCAGAAGGGGAAAGTGATTGCTTATGCTTCTAGGCAATTGAAATTCCATGAGAAGAACTACCCTACTCATGATTGGAGTTGACGGCTGTGGTATTGTGGTATTTGTACTTAAGTTATGGCGTCATTATTTGTATGGAGTGCATTGTGAGATCTTCACTGATCATCGGAGTCTCAGTATATCTTTAGACAGAGAGATTTGAACTTGAGGCAACGGAGATGGCTTGAGTTGCTAAGGACTATGATGTGACCATTCTGTATCATCCGGGGAAGGCCAATGTTGTGGCCGATGCTTTGAGTAGGAAGACTCATAGCATGGGGAGTCTTGCATCTCTTAGTGTTGAGGAGAGACCATTGGCTAGAGATTTCAATTGTTAGCTAACAGTCTTGTCCGATTACAGATCTCAGAGGAGAGTGATGGAATGATTGCTTTTATTGAGGCTCGATCTTCTTTAGTCGAGCAAATCCGTGCACACCATTTGATGATGAAAAATTATGTCTCATTCGAGACAAAGTATTGAGAGGGGAAGCTAAGGAGGCTGTCCTTGATTCTGATGGTGTCTTGCGGATCGGAGGCAGAATTTGTGTGCCCAGGACAGGCGATTTGATTAGATTGATTCTTGAGGAGGCCCATTGTACTCGGTATTCCATCCATCCGGAGAGCGAAGATGTATCATGATCTGAGTCAGCATTACTGGTGGTGTGGGATGAAGAGAGATATTTCAGACTTTGTTTCGAGGTGTTTGACTTGCCAGCAGGTCAAGTGTGAGCACCAGCGGCCCGGGGGTGTATCTCAGAGGATGCCTATTCCTACTTGGAAGTGGGAGCGGATTACTATGGACTTTGTTCTGGGTTTGCCTACCACAGTGGGTGGTTATGACTCTATTTGGGTTGTTGTTGATAGGCTGACCAAGTCTGCCCACTTCATCCCGTTCGGGTAAAGTATACAACAGAAAAGTTAGCCGAACTATATATCAGTCAGATTGTGCGACTACATGGAGTTCCTGTTTCTATCATATCAGATCGAGGTTCACTATTTACTTCTCATTCTGGAAGGCATTACAAATGGTCTGGGTACTCAGTTAGATATGAGTACGGCATTTCACCCTCAGACAGATGGTCAATCTGAGCGGACCATTCAGGTATTGGAAGATATGCTTCGAGCGTGTGTGATCGATTTTGGTGCAAGATGGGATCGACATTTACCCTTAGCGGAGTTCGCCTATAATAACAGTTATCACTCTAGTATCCAAATGGCCCCATTTGAGGCTTGTATGGAAGACGGTGTAGGTCTCCGATAGGTTGGTTTGATTCGGCGGAGATGGACTCTTTGGATACAGACTTGCTTAGAGATGCTATGGAGCAAGTCCGTATGATTCAGTATAGATTATTGACAGCTCAGAGTCGACAGAAGAGTTATGCAGACCGGAGAGTTAGAGCCTTGGTGTTTATGGAGGGTGATCATGTGGCTCCGAGTATCCCATGAAGGGTGTGATGAGGTTTGGAAAGAAGGGCAAGCTTAGCCCTAGATTCATTGGACCTTTTGAGATTTTGAGCCGAGTGGGAGAGGTGGCCTATAAGTTGGCCTTGCCACCTAGTTTGTCGGCAGTTCATCCTATTTTCCATGTCTCTATGCTTCGGAAGTATATTCCGGATGAATCTCATGTGCTTTCAGTTGACTCCGTGGAGTTGGGTCCAGACTTGACATTTGAGGAGGATCCTATAGCTATTTTGGATAGGCAGGTTCGCAAGCTTAGGACCAAGGAGATTGCTTCAGTGAAAGTGCAATGGAAGCACCAATCTGCGGGGGAGGCAACTTGGGAGATAGAGTCTGACATGCGTGCTAAATATCCACATCTTTTTGAAGCCCCAGGTACTTTCTTTCATCTTATGTTCGAGGACGAACATGATTTTTAGTGGTGGATAATGTAATGACACGGAAGGTCATTTTTTGAAATTTTAAATATTAGTGTAACTTGAGTTAATTAATCGATAGTTAGTGGGCTAATCTGATAATTTATTTAAGATTCTATACCATTTGTCCCTTATATATTAAAAATAAATTGGTGATATTTAGTAATTTTACTATAATTATTATTTAAAGAAATAGAGGAAAAGAAAACTACCCTAGAACGAGACTTCGTGCAGCATCGGCAATGAAGGTCTGACCTCCTGGTAAGCATATCTCAATTAGTTTCAAATCTATTCACATACAATGGTATGAGGGTTGTTTACATTTATTACTCATAAAAAAAAAATTTATATATATATATATAGGATTTTTGGTGGGTTTTCTTGTGTGACCAATAATGAAGTAATGATTATGTATTGATGTCGTTTAGTAAATTTTGTGTATTGCTAGAAATTGAAGGAAGAAAAAAAAACAATAAGAAAAGGCAAATGCTGTGTGTAATGGGGTTAAAAACAATTAAGTTATAGTGAATAGTGCTAGTGGGTCCCTGGAAAATTATTAAGACTACATTTTTATTAATAAATTGTATAGGAATTGCTATATAGTGATTAAGATAGGATAAGTATGTCCAGTGACATATGAATCATTCGAGTATAATATTAATAAGAATAAAGCTTCAATTTGCTTACTATCCATGTGGTCCACTAGTTCATTAGTAACACAAATAACATTTAACATTGCAGCACTCTATGTTCACAAAGTACATTTCCCAAAATATCTTAAGCGAATGGACGCTAAATCACTTCTAAAGAAGCTTTGTGTCAGCGCCTCTTTTAACCATTACAACTATAAAGATATATATAAGCATAAATGATATCAATTTTGACATTGAAACTTGGAAAATTATGACGGTTGAAATGTTAATTTACATCAAGAGTTACAAACTTGATTATAAATGTGGGTGAAATTTTAGTTCAAGGTTAAACACATAAAGGTGTGAGTGTTGTTAGTTCTGAAACCTTATTGTGAATATATATTTGAATAGATTCCATTGGTTCAGAAGCTCAACGGAAAGGGAAGGCTCAAGTCCAAGAATAATTATTCGAGTCGTTAAGGCAAGTGGATTTCTAAACTCTTGTCAAGCATACAAATTCGTGTATTTCCTTGTGTGATGTTGAGAATGATTTGAAGACTTGTTGCTTAATTGTTGGTGTTGTATTTCTTGTTGCAAATTGTGCTTTGTTATCAAATGGTTATCTCCTCCTTTTCATTTGAGCATGTCATTTGCATTGTATCTGAGACATGGTTGTGGTAAGTGGATGTACTATTTTCGAGGGTCGTATCGCGCACCGCGATGGATATTATATTTCGAGGGACGTATCGCGCGCCGCGAAGGTTACTATTATCGAGGGTCGTGTCATGCGCCGCGACAGATGCATGGACAGATATGTCCCCCATGGGTCCTGGACTGAGAGACAGCGGGTGTGTATCGTTAGGGAAGACATGCATCACTATACTTGACATTGCATCTCATGGCATTACACATTTTATTATTGTATGAACTTGAACACGTGTTTTGTTGATCTTGTGAGTGTTTCTCTGTGAAGCTTGTGACTGTTGAATATTGAGTTGTTATTGAGAATGTGTAAACTGATAGAGTGTGGTTATTGAGTTGTGTGTTTGGTAAACTGTAAACTATTAGACTGTAGCGTGGAGGTTTAGATATTGTGTAAGAAGTGCCCATATTTTGTTCACTTAACTTGTGTTTAGAGGTTGCTTGTTGGGTACCGTGGTTTGGTACTCACCCCTTCTTCTACAAAATTTTTGTAGGATACGAGCCTGGATCTTCGTGATACCTGTCATTCTTTTTCGTTTCCGAGGCATCTTGGGAGGGTTGTGAGGTAGCTGCTTGTCATCTCAGCGAACTTCCTACTCCACTTTATGACTTTGTTTTTACTTGAAAGACAACTTCATGTTAGACTTCTATTTTATTTCAATTCTAATATTTACATTAGAGGCTTGTGCACGTGACAACCTGATTTTGGGGATTGGATTAATATGACTTGGTTTCATAATAGGAATTGTTGTTGGATTGTCATTTACTTCCGCACTTTGTTAGATATTTGGTTTTAGGCTGACTTGTCTTGGTGGGATAAGACGAGTGCCATCACACCCATTTTTGGGTGGTGACATTAATCCTCATTCTTTATAAAATTTGAAAAAAAATAATAATTAGTTTTTCACAATGAAAAAATGATATTTGAATTCATGAATATAAATTAGAGCTATTCTTTTAATTTTTATGAGTAATTTTTAATGATTATTTTTAAATTCTTGATAATTTTGAATCTTAACTTCTAAGTGAAATTTTAAAATTTTATTATCAAACTTGTTTTTTTGAGTTCAACTTAAAAAAAAAAAATCATCGTTGTATGCCTTGATTTGTCATTTGTCACATGTATATAGGGATTTAAAGTAAAATTAATAATTATATAAATATTTTTTTGATATAATTTTTTAATGAAAAAAGACATATAATCATCAATAAAGTTGTCTCAATTTTTCTAAAAAAACATTTTAACTTTGCAACTGTCCTATTATCGCACTAAACAAGTTTTAATAGATATTAATATATTATTTTACGATCAACCCTAGATTTTAAGAAACAAGTGTCTTCACACACCAATTATTACATGACACATGTTAATTTAATTAAATTTATTTTTTCATTTTAAGTTTTTTCTTTATTTCTTTTTCTCTCTTACTTTTTAATTTTGATTTCATCTTAAGTTTCATTTCATCGTCCACTTCCCACTTTCAAGTAATTCATCCATCCATTTTTTTTCTTCACCTCTCACCCCGCCACCCCCACCCCCACGTCATGTTGAATCCTCTCCCATTTTTTTTCTTTTCTTTTTCTTCTACTTATACAATCAATTTCTTTATAGAATTCATACTATTTTTTTAGACTTTATTGAATTGTTGATGAAAAATTAAAATTTTTCTAAGAAAATTTTAAAATTTTGAAGGTAGCATTACCTACTCATTTTCATATAACTTCAAAATCAGAAATGATAATTTAAAAGAATCAATGAATTTCCCGAAAATTGAAAGAACTTCATTAAAATTGGATAATAAAAAATTATATACTTTCTAAATCATCTTGAAATCTAATGGGTTTATCAAATTTTTCGAAATGTAAGAAAATATTCAAATAAAGTTTTAAAATTAAAGAGAGTAAAATTGATAGTAGTAAAAAAAGGAAGGTGAGGTTGTAGTAAAAATGCTGACATTGAAAGTGAGAAGTTTCAATGGAGATGAAAATAAATTTTTGAAAAAGAAAGAAAAAAGAAAGAGAAAAAATAAACAGAAAAAAAATTAAGATAATAAGAAAAATAAGAAAATATATTTTATAGTAAAATACTTGTAAAAGTAAAATTATATTAGTTATTTTAGCTTGATCACTCTCTTCGACAAAAGTGCACACCACTCTCTATATCAAATGAGCGGAAAATGATATAATAATATGTATTTAGAATTGTTTAGTGGATAATAAAACGGATGTAAAGTTAAGGTACCTTTTTGAAAAACCTTCCTTATGCATTTCTCTTTTCTAATTGATATTTTGTTCTTTAGATGTAATAAAATAAGATATATTGAATAATACAAATCATGTATTTGTTATAATATACTGTTAGTTATAATTTTTCAAGAAAGTATTATCTATGCATTCATTAAATCCAATGTAATAAAGAGTTACATTGAATAGATAATTTTGCTATGTATATGCCATAGACTTTTATTGTAAAAAAATTTATTGTATACATAAAATTGAAGGGAAATTTTTCAAAACAACAAACTTTAGTAAATAGGAAAATTTTCAAAAGAACACATCTTAACATTAATTTATTTGAAAATAATATTGAAATCACGAGAGGAAATTTGGGGAAAGTGTGTTTATAAATAATATTTTGAAATTTCATATTATTAAAAAGGGCTTTCAGTTAACAGCATGTTTAGTTTTGTTTTTCAAATTAAAACTTATTTTATTTAATATGGTTGTAGATATTTAATTTTAATTATCCAAAATTCTGATTTATTTACTATTTTAGTGGCATTCGTTAATTGTGGTAGAGACCACGGCCCATGGGAAGGCTCGTGGGGTTGCCTTCACCTTAAGTTATAGTGGCTATTTGTCAAGGGACTACGGGCACCACCGCGAACAGTGGTGCCCTTGACAGGTCATGAGGCCTGCACCCCACTTTAAAGTGGATTTATTTTAGACAATTTCAATTTAGGTAGTTATTAAATGAGGCCATTTTGCTTTAATTTTATACACAGATATAAACCCTTTTAAGTCATTAATCAACCCATTCACTTCACAAAATCTCAAAACCCAAAAGAGTTCATCTTCTCAAAAAAATTTCTCTTTAGAAGTCCAAGGAAGAAGAAGAAAGTTAGAGCTAGGGCTTGAAGAATAAAACTTTTCTCCTCAAATTCGTGGAAAATATTCAATAAGGTATGGTAGAGTTTGACTTCAATTTCATGGATTCCTTTCAATTTTTAATTTGAAAAGATGAATTATGTTTGTTTATGAATATATTGATGATTTTACATGATTATAAGTTAAATTTCTCAAAAGTCCATGAATTACCCTATTTTCTCAAATTGAATTTTAAAGTGCGGGTATTGATTAATGCAAGTAGAATGTTATAGAGTTACGAATGTAATGAATAGATTACTTGAAATATGTTATCATCAATGTCTAATTAATGTAGTATTTTTAGATATGTTATTGATGAACTATGTTTCATGGTCCTTGACGGGAAATGTATGAGATTTATGCATGATTATGAGATTTATGTATATGTTTTAAGAAAACTTTGAGAGTAAAGTGATTATGACTATGATGTAATTGTTGTGTTGTTTAGAGACTATTCTCTCTCTCTCTCTCTCTCACACACACACACACTTGTGAATGAAGTATGAATGAAATTTCTATTATTATGATAGTGATATAGTGTTGATTAAAAGTCTATTCTCAATTATACACTTACGAATTATGATGACATGTTGTAAAAGGTTTTCTCACAATATGAAGATTCTTAGGTTGAAATGCTATTCTCACCTATTGAATCTAGGAGCTATATTATAAATGATGTTGGATTGAGTGTTGATACATTCTTCCATAATAATGAACTCAAACAATGAAATGTTAAGTACTCTGTGGGGAATAATTCTAAGCACCGAGTGGATTTTGATTGAGTTGGAAACTCATACGTGAGTTGAGGCTAATTTTTAGTAGTGAACTTTTGATATGGATGCCCATACGTGATTTGTGGTCGGGTATCTAGTATCAATCTCCTTACCTCATAACTATGTGCCCTCATAGGTCTTTAGCTAGTGGATTCTTCTAAAAGCTAAATTAGTGATTTTACCTTAATCAAGTAGGAACCCTTTTTAGGTGTGGGTAACACCAGATTCCATGATTTGCTCACATGGTCTATGTTGATTAAGGCTTACCCCACAATCAATGATTATGAACTATGACTTCTCAATAAGTACTACTCAGTGTTGGTGGGAGTATGAGATCTCATTTATGCATTGAACAAGTAGGCTTTGAGAGTAGTTACTATGTGTTCCTTTTTTTGTTATGATGGTTTATGAAATAAAATATGCTTAATGTGGATTGTTATTATGAGTTGCGTTCCTTGTTACAAATTTTTAAAGGTGAATGTGTCCTTCTGTATGAGTATAACTAAGGATGATATCAAAGAATGATAAGTATGATTATGGTGGCCTAAAGTTGTATTTAGTATAGATGGTATTATGAGATCTTATCTTTGCATTGCACAAGTATGACTTAGGGTTACTTAAGAAATGATTCTATCATGATATGATGAGTTATACGTCGAATATGTTTGTGACTTATGCTTTTATACTAATGTGCATGATAATTCTCAAACTTGGTAAAGTGCATGCTTTTCAACTAAAATTTCCTTTCGTAGCATGATTTCATGATTTTATGCATGTCTATCATACTAAATGCATTTTTGTACTAACCCATATTTTTTTTAAATTTTCCCCCAAATGTAGGGATTGTCACTCAATTTGGTTCCCCTTGTGGCTAGAGCTTGGAATATACCATTCTCCTTGCTAATTTGTGAGTCATCATGATTCAAAGATGTATGAGTCATTTGTAGTTTCTTTCTAGTATTTCATTTTCAGACTATATTGAAAGGGCTGTTACCCTATTTT
This sequence comes from Solanum peruvianum, assembly GCA_027705065.1. Classification (NCBI taxonomy): domain Eukaryota; kingdom Viridiplantae; phylum Streptophyta; class Magnoliopsida; order Solanales; family Solanaceae; genus Solanum; species Solanum peruvianum. The sequence continues at coordinate 28,116,877 of JAKWJD010001758.1, forward strand.
TTATTCAAGTATTGTAATAGATGTCTATAATGAGACAAATTTAGACTTCCACTTACTTTTATAAAAGACTTCGATTGTATGGATAAAGTTTTAAAATCTCTGCATCATTTCTTTTATCCTATGTTATGGTATGCTAAGAGCTTGTATGACCCTTCGGGATCAAGTACGCCATGCTATATCTAGGGTGTACACCTGGATCGTGACGTCTTTGAAAACTTACCTCTTTTTCATTCCTTAAAACTCCCATCACAACCCTATTTCTCCTGTTTGAACTGCCACTCCCACCCTCTATTTTTCCCTTCAGAAATCGCCACCTCAACCATCACCTGCCTCGTACTTTTCTTCTTTTTCTTTGTTGAGCTTTCAATTTTCTTTCTCCTTCTTCTAATCTCCCCACCCCTACCCTCATTTCATTTTGATTAGTAAAGGGGTGTGATGAACAGGGAAAGAAAACCAACAATTTGTTCTTGCTTCAAATGGTAGTGTTTGAATGTGATGAACTTGAAGCTCATTCTGTTGAGAAAACTTTAATTCCTTTATCACAAATTAATTTTTCGGTTATAATTATTTATTTGCATTGATAACATTTCTTAAATATTGAATGTGTTTTTGTGAGAATGATTATGAAATGTTGGATCAATCTTTCAATCCTACTTGAGTTTGTTCAATTGTAATCTTGATGGAATTGAGTAACAATCAATCTCATTTTTTTTGGAGAATTCTTAGTTTGAAAATTAATAATAATAAATAATAATAATTAAAAAAAAGACAAAATATAAAAAATGTACAATGTGGCACTAATGTGGCAATGATGTAAAGCTAATGTATCGATAACATGACCCATATGGAATGCACTTGCCATTTTGGGAATCATATTATAATTTTAGGTGATATGGAATTCACTTGAAAATAGATCAATGGGTAATAATTATCTGTTAATTTAAAGGTCTTAGTAATCTTTGTTGCTAAGTTTGGGGGGCGGGGGGATTTTATGTGTTTTTTCTTTCATCATCACCCTTGCTCTTTGCGTCGTCAAATTCAGTGAAGGATAAAGAAAAGTCTCGTGAAACACTAAAACAATCAAGTGAAAGAACACAACAAAATAACAATACAGGAAAAAAGGCACATCCATCCTCCTAACCAACAGCCGGCAACACATGTGATAGAATATGGATAATGGATCAAATAACTCGAACAAAATCTTTAACTCTTCAACAAAAATTAATTTCCAACAATTAATTACTACTTGAGATTCAAATGAGTGTATGCCGCTTTGTTTTGGCGAAGCTGTAGATATTTATGGATGGAGGTGTTGGGATTGCTGTGACGACGGATAGAATTTTGACACCATGAGAATAAGAAAATAACCCCACTATGACAATTTAAAAGGAATGATGATATTTATGAAGAGACTTTTTCAACCACGGTTCCATAAACGAGGAAGTGGTGAGTTATATTATACTCTATTCGTTCACTTTTACTTGTTACTTATTTTTAAAATATATTTTTATTTTAAATTGACATTTTTGACATATCAAGAAAAGACAACTAAATTTTTCATTTTTTACTTTTAGCATTAAATATTTTTCTCCAAATCATCTTCCAAGAGTTAATAATAAACATCATATAATAGAGGGAATGTGGTAAAATACATATATCAATAATTATATTCTTAATGGGTGTGTCAAGTCAAACAGTGACAACTGAACATGAACGGGGGAGGCCCGTGCTCATCACGGCCCAACATGCATGGTCTTGAAAAAAATTCACTGTAAAAATACAACAGTAGAAACAAACAAACTAAACATGATACCTATGTTGGTTGACGTAACATTAGCAAAACAATTGTTGTGCTTGTTAAATTAAAAATTCTTGTAGTGGCAAATGTGTTTGTTTGAAACAGAGAATTTCTTTATGTTGAAAGTGTTGGGAAAGACAAGGCACTACCAAGAATGCCTGACAGGATAAGAGCGGAAGAATACCCAAGTCTATACTTTCCCTTTTTTGATTTGAACCAAGAGAAGACAAACAACCACAAGCAGTATGATGGTAAGGCAGCAAGTAATTCAACCAAACAAATATAACAAGACAATAATAAATCTATCACACAAGACACCAAGATTTACGTGGAAAACCCTTCGATGTGAAGAGTAAAAACCACGGGACCAAAAGCTCCACTATAATCACCAAGAGTTACAATATTGTTCTCCAAAATTGGCCACAAAACAAGTGCCAAACAATGAGCAACAACAAAATAAGATTGAACCAAATCTAGAGAATTAAAGGAACAAAATCACCAATTTCGCAGCTACTGTTCACGACAGCAAAACTGAAGCTGCAGGCCACCAAATCCAACTCTGTCAGTTCCTAATCAAAGATTGAGATGAAGACAATATGCTGTCCAAAAATCAGCTCAATCGGACAAGAAACGAAGCGGGAATCGCAATTTGAAGATGGCTATGAAGGCTGAATTTGGACTGCGAATTTCTCTCTTTCTCTCTTTTGGCTGCTGAAAACTCTCTCTTATACTTCTGAAAATAGACCCTAAATGGTTTTATATTTGCCTCATAAGATTGGGCTTATAAACAAAAGTGGGTTGGTCCAAATTGGGCTTTTATTTATCCACATAGGAAGGGAAAAAGACCCATAATTCAACAATTCTCCCCCTCACGACTATGTGGAGGAGACCGCCATCCCGGCGACCATGCAACAATCTTCAAACTTCCCTCTTGGCAAAGCTTTAGTCATCATATCGGAACCATTGTCATTTGTATGAATCTTTTCAAGCTCAAGCAACTTAGAATCCAACACATCTCGAATCCAATGGTATCTCACATCAATGTGTTTAGAGCGACCATGGAACGTAGAATTCATGCCAAGATGTATAGCACTTTGACTGTCACAATAAAGCACATACCTCTCTTGCACACAACCAAGTTCCCCCAAGAATCTCTTCATCCAAAGCAATTCTTTACAAGCTTCAACGACAGCAATAAGCTCAGCTTCTGTAGTAGATAGAGCAACACATTTTTGCAACCTAGATTGCCAAGACACAGCTCCCCCTGCAAAAGTAACCAAGTACCCTGAAGTAGACTTGCGAGTATCAACATCACCAGCCATGTCTGAATCAGTATAACCACAAAGAATAGGCTTCCCTGTACCAAAAGACAAACTCAGACTAGAAGTGCCACAAAGATATCTCATAACCCACTTCACAGCATTCCAATGTTCTCTTCCCGGATTAGAAAGAAAACGGCTAACAACCCAACAGCGTGAGCAATATCCGGTCTTGTACAAACCATCGCATACATCAAACTACCAACAGCTGAAGCATAAGGAACTTTCTTCATATCTTCCTTCTCATCATCACTAGAAGGACACTGTTTCGTGCTCAATTTGAAGTGCATAGCTAAAGGTGTACTGACAACCTTAGCTTTGTCCATGCTGAATCTGCGAAGTACTTTCTGAATGTACTTCTCTTGTGATAATACCAATTTCTTGGCCTTTCTATCACGGACAATCTGCATGCCAAGAATCTGCCTGCTGGTCCTAAGTCTTTCATAGCAAAAGACTTACTCAACTCTTGCTTCAACTTCTGAATCCTGCAAGTATTATGACCAACAACAAGCATGTCATCAACATAAAGCAACACAATAATAAAGTCACCATCAGAGAACTTTGCACAAAAACACAATGGTCTGAAGAAGTCTTCTTGAAGCCCTGCTGACTCATAAAAAAACCAAACTTCTGTACACTGCCTGGGAGCTTGTTTCAAACCATACAAGCTCTTCTTCAATTTGCAAACATAATTCTCTTTACCCTTGACTTCAAAACCTTCCGGTTGCTCCATATAAATTTCTTCATCTAAGTCACCATGGAGGAAAGCAGTTTTAAACCATTTGCTCAACCTCTAAATCTAGACTTGCAGCCAAGCCTAGAACCACACGAATGGATGACATCTTCACAACTGGAGAGAATATCTCATTAAAATCAACTCCTTTTTTCTGATAAAATCCCTTGACAACTAATCTAGCTTTGTACGTGGAACTGGATTACCATCTTCATGTTTCACCCGAAAAACCCACCTGTTTTTCAAGCTTTTCTGTCTTTAGGTAACTTAACCAAATCAAAGGTATGATTATCATGCAAGGATTTAATCTCATCTTCCATAGCATCAAACCATCTTTCTTTTTCTTCACTTTCCATGGCCTCATCAAGACTCTCAGGTTCTCCCCCATCAGTCAAGAGTACATACTCATTGGGAGAATAACGAGATGAAGGAATTCTCTCTCTACTAGATCGTCTGAGAGAACTCTCTGGAGCATCTATAATGGTTGTTGGACAACCCACATCTCTTGCACTGGAGCATCAACAACATCATGCCGGTCATTCTGAACATGATCACCATCTTCATTATCAACTTGATTTTCATCATTATGAAGATTTTCTTCCGGTGCAATAGTCAAAGGAACTGGATCAACATCAACTAAGCTCTCACTATTCTGAAAATCAGCCTTGTCAGCTTTGTCAAAATCTTCAATTGTTTGGTCTTCAAACACACAACATCACGGCTTCTAACAAGTTTCTTCTCAACAGGATCATAGAAACGATAGCCAAATTCATCTTGACCAAACCAGTGAAGATACACTGCCTAGTTTTAACATCCAACTTTGACCTTTCATCCTTAGGAACATGTACAAAGGCTTTACACCAAAGACTCTAAGATGATCATAAGAAACATTCTTACCAGTCCAAACTCTGTCAGGGACATCACCATCTAAAGCAACAGCAGGAGATAAATTGATAACATAAGCAGCAGTATTAAGTGCTTTGCCCAAAAGGAATCTGACAGCTTAGCATCTGAAAGCATACATCTAACCCTCTCAACTAGAGTTCTGTTCATCCTCTCTGCTAAACCATTTAACTGAGGGGTCTTTGGAGGAGTTTTCTGATGCCTAATACCCTGCTCTCTGCAGTATCTATCAAAAGGACCAATATACTCACCACCATTATCTGAGCGGATGCATTTCAATGTCTTCCCTGTTTGTCTTTCAACCAAGGCCTGAAAACTCTTGAACACATCAAGTACTTGATCCTTGGACTTCAAAGGAAATACCCAGAGTTTGCGAGAATGATCATCAATAAAAGTCACAAAGTAAAGTGCACCACCATGAGATCTTACCTTAAAAGGACCACACAAATCAGAATGTACCAACTCCAGCAAATCAAGCTTTCTTGAAGGCGGATGACTCTGAAAAGAAACTCTTTTCTGTTTACCGGCTAAGCAATGAACACATTTCTTCAACTTTGCTTGTTTCACTCCAGAAAGCAAATTTTCTTAGCCAAACTATCAATCCCCTTCTCGCTCATATGACTCAGCCTTCTATGCCATAACTCTGATGAAGTATCATTCTCCACCAAATTTACTGAGTCTTTGGATATGGAGCCCTGAAATACATACAAGTTAGACAACTTGTCACCACGGGCCACAACCATCAAACCTCTAGTAAGCTTCCACTGGCCAACACCAGTGTATTAACATAACCCTCATCATCAAGATATCCCACAGAAATCAAATTCAAGCGAACATCTGGAGCATGCTTGACATTATTGAGAACTAGTTTGGAACCATTGTTACTTTCCAAACAAACTGTCCCAATGCCAATAACTTCAACTTCATGATTATTGCCCATTTTCAACGTTCCAAAATTACCTGGAGTATAAGAAGAAAATAATCCTTCTTTGGCGTGACATGAGAAGTAGCACCAGAATCCACAAACCAGCTAGACTCATCACGAACAAGATTAATGGCATTTGCATCACAAGAAACAAGAAGATCATCATTAGCAACAACAGCAACACGATTTTCATTATCGCCTTCTCTCTTTTGTGTCTCATATCTCTCTTGTGCTTGTAACAATATTTCATGATATGCCCATTCTTGTGGCAATAGTCACATGTAATATTCTTGTATTTAGACTTTGACTTGCTTCTACTTTTACCTCTATCATTCTGACCTCAGGACTTGTTTCCCCCTATCTTCAGTAACCAAAACATCGGAGTGTGAAGCTGAAGAAGATGAGGCTTGAGATCTTCTTCTCATTTCTTCATTCAAGACACCACTCTTAGTATATTCCATGGTTACAACACCAGTGGGAGCAGAATTAGTCAAAGAAACTCGAAGAGTTTCCCAAGAGTCTGGCAGAGTATTAAGAAGCCAAAGTCCCTGTATCTCATCATCAAACTTTACACCCATTCCGGACAGCTGGTCAAGAACACCCTGAAAATCATTAATATGATCAGAAATAGGAGTGCCCTCTTTATACCTGATATTCATTAATTGTTTCAATAGGAACAACTTGTTGTTGCCAGTCTTCGAAGCATAAGTGTCTCGAGCTTGTCCTACAAACTTTTGGCATGTGTCTCATTCACAATATGATTTCTAACATTATCTTCAACCCATTGTCTAATATAGCCACAAACCTGCAGATGCTCAAATTCCCATTCTTCATCATTCAAAGACTGAGGCTTTTTAGAAGCAAACACAGGTAAATGCATCTTCTTGACAAATGAAGATCTTTCATCTTGCCTTTCCAAATATGATAGTTACTACCATTTAAACACACCATTTTGCTCATATTTGCCTCCATCATTCAAAACTACAATCAACAATAACCAATGCTCTGATACCACTTTGTTGGGAAAGACAAGGCACTACCAAGAATGCCTGACAGGATAACAGCGGAAGAATACCCAAGTCTATACTTTCCCTTTTTTGATTTGAACCAAGAGAAGACAAACAACCACAAGCAGTATGATGATAAGGCAGCAAGTAATTCAACCAAACAAATATAACAAGACAATAATAAATCTATCACACAAGACACCAAGATTTACGTGGAAAACCCTTCGATGTGAAGAGTAAAAACCACGGGACCAAAAGCTCCACTATAATCACCAAGAGTTACAATATTGTTCTCCAAAATTGGCCACAAAACAAGTGCCAAACAATGAGCAACAACAAAATAAGATTGAACCAAATCTAGAGAATTAAAGGAACAAAATCACCAATTTCGCAGCTACTGTTCACGACAGCAAAACTGAAGCTGCAGGCCACCAAATCCAACTCTGTCAGTTCCTAATCAAAGATTGAGATGAAGACAATATGCTGTCCAAAAATCAGCTCAATCGGACAAGAAACGAAGCGGGAATCGCAATTTGAAGATGGCTATGAAGGCTGAATTTGGACTGCGAATTTCTCTCTTTTTCTCTCTTTTGGCTGCTGAAAACTCTCTCTTATACTTGTGAAAATAAGACCCTAAATGGGTTTATATTTGCCTCATAAGATTGGGCTTATAAACAAAAGTGGGTTGGTCCAAATTGGGCTTTTATTTATCCACATAGAAAGGGAAAAAGACCCATAACCCAACAGAAAGAAGTCTAAGAGATACAATTGAGTTGCCTATTATAGCCTATCTTATCGATAGTTCGGAACGTTCATGTTTGCAAAATTTATACCATCCATAAGCCACTCTAGCTCTTCATCGAGCACAATCCAATTCATTCTATGAAAAGAATGATTCAAGTAAAATATGCAAAAAGAGAAATTAAGTTACCAAATATAAGCACATATGTGCATAAACTTTAAAAGAAAAAACTCTAGTTAAGTTATTACATTGTAATAAAAAATTGAAGTTGCTGATCCACAAAATAAAGAAAGAATAAGTAACATAACCAATGAGGATTGTTTTATCAAATTAATAGCCACATTGATGCAACATGGAAGTACTTCATGTTGTTCATCTTGTATTCCAAACATACTTAGAACAAAACTTTGAACATCTTTGTAAGAAAACAAAGTTTAAAAACATTTTCACAACTAGAAAATTAAAACTAGTAGCGAAACTAGAATCAGAAACAGATTTTAAAAAAAAATATACGAAATATTTTTCTTAAAGAGGAATTGTTGTTAATATGTGTCTAAAGAATCTTACTGATTTCAACAAACTTTGCAGACATACGAAGTTACCAAGTTTAATGAACCAGTGAAGAACAGAAGAATAGAAGAACTGAAATTAATTCACAAATCTAAAATTTGTAAAACACGTACCAGAATCTGGAAATTTTTAATAGGAAAAAGATCAAGTCCACTGAATTCACAGTGTCCCCTTAAGGAAATTATTCCCCTCTAGTATCCGAGGTTTGATTTGGAATATGACCTCCCAGGGTAAAATGATCTCAATCACCAGAGTATAGATACCAAAAACTTCGGTGTCAGTGAACCAGTCAACGGCAGTAAAGTACACTTAGAATACTAAATTTAGTAGTTGAAGAAGAAGTCCATGAATTCTATATTAAAATGAGAGGAAACCCCTCAATTTATAGAAAACAAAGGGTGGTGCGAAAAGGTTCTTATTGTGCCTTACCGAAAGGTCACAAACCTTTGGAAAAGTCGCAATCTTTCAGAATGGTCGTCACCTTTCATAAAAGTCACAACTTTCCATAAAAGTCACAACTTTTCATAAAAAAATGCAACTTTTCATAAAAGTCACGACTTTTCATCAAAGTCGCAACATTTCATAAAAGTCACAACTTTTCATAAAAATCGCAACTCTTCATTTTCCATTCACACCTTTTTTAAAATCCAACAATCCCCCGCATGAATGGGGAATGACTCGAAGACAAAGAAACGAACAAGTATGTATACTTTACAAGCAAGAATTAATTGCATCTGGATAAGTAGGTTTCCCCTTGGACTTTCCGTAGTGAACATATGTCGGATATACTCGGTCAATCGGTAGATGCGATATCTTTGAACCGTCGAACTTTGGTGTATACCTAGACAACCATATGTCACACAATTAACCCTTTACCATCTATGGTTCTTACGGTTGTGTTCGTTTTAGCCATGAACACCTCCTGGTTTCATGAGTGTATAGAGAGATGGGCTTTTGACAATCATCTTCTTTGAAGCGGCTTACACTTCACACTCACATAGGTGATTTCTAACCGTGTATCGCGTAGATACACTATTGGTCAACTCTGCCAAACTTAGCAAATCATTAAAACCATTAAGCTTTATTAACTTATTAACAAGCTTTAATGTTGTATCCTTGTCCCTGAGCATTGTCTTCATCATGAGAATGGATTGAGTTTATTGACAATGCCGAACCGTCATTCACAACTTTGTTTTTCTCCTTGAATCTAGCTCTTGGGATCTCCAGTCTGCTAGATAGAGTTACCGCCATGATGACTTGTCCTAAGCCGTAATTCATTCCCTTAGATGATCTTTTAACTTTCTCTCTAGTTAGGCCTTTTTGTAAGTGGATCCGACACATTATCCTTTGACTTTACATAGTCAATTCTGATAATTCCACTAGAGAGTAGTTTTCTAACAGTATCATGTCTATGTCGTATATGACGAGACTTTCCGTTATACGTCATGCTCCATGCCCTACCTATTGCATCTTGACTGTGAAAGTGTATGCATACTAATGCCAATGGTTTGAGCCAAAATAGAATATGTATCAAGAAATTTCGGAGTCTTTTAACTTATTCACCGACCTTATCTAGAGCACCTAGCTCAAAGATCATTGTAGAGCTAGCGATACATGTCTCTTTTGAAATATTTCTAAGAGACTGCTCCTCTACTAATAGTAAATACATATCCACTCGTGAATTTTACTTCATTCTTCCGATGATTCAATTTGCATCACTATATCTTTCAATATTGTTGGATATTGTTATAATGCAAGACATAGTTTTAAGTATTATTTTAAATACTCCACAACTCCATTTATTGTCATCTAATGAATTTATTTGGGATCACTTGTGAACCGACTCAGTTTAAAATAACAAATGCTATATCTGATCGCACACATTATATGATATACATCATGCTTCCCAAAACTCTAAAACAATCCAATTGTGAGTCACTTTTGTTTTCACTCTTTTGAAATGCAAAGCTCACATTTATTGGAACTTGACAATATTGACATTCAAATATTTGAACTAGTTAAGTACCTTTTCAATGCAATGAGACCATGAAAATGCTAAACATTATGGAGTTCTACGAATTCTTATATCTAAGATCGCATTAGCAACTCCAATAATTTTTATTCCACTTGCTTTATAGCATACATTTAGTAGCATTTATGTCATTAGTGTCTCTATTGATGATCAACATAACAAACAATGACCTTATGATTTTAATGTGAACACATTTATCACTTCCATCATTCTTCAATCCATTTATCGACATGGTTTGATTGAATTATGTCATTGTTTTGGTGCTTCCATAATGTGACTTAACAAGTTCACATACTTTCTTTTATTTACCAGGTACCACAAAACCCTCGGGTTGTTCCATGTAATTTCTTCCTCCAATTCTACATTTAAGAAAGTTCTTTTCACATTCATTTGATGAATTTGGAGGTCATATACTACAGTAATAATTTTTGCATCCGAATGGATGTAATTCTAATTACTAACGAGTATATATATCGACAAGATCAAAATCTTATTTTTTTTAAAGCCTTTGACACAAAGTCTTGCTTTATATTTTTCAACAGTTCTATCAACTATTATTTTCCCTTCTAAAGATTCATTTTGAACCCAAAGGTTTATTTCTTTGAAGAAGATCAATTAACTTTCAATATTGTTTATTGACACCATCTTTCTAAAGGATGAGTCTACAGAAGACACAGAAAATGTTACAAAATCATATTCGAAGGAAGTAAATGTCCTTTAACATTTTACTAAGCCTCTGAATCTCTTTATTAAGTACATTATCCTTTTCATTTCTTAGGCCTTTTAGACCCTTCTCTAGACTACTCAAGTCTAATTTTATAGTCCACAGTCATAGGTCCTATTATAATTCTTTTAGGAATAGGATCTTGGACTTTGACTAGATACCCCCACACTTTGAAATATTTCAAGTTGTATTTCCTTTCTTTCCATTTCTCATATAGAAAAGATCATATTCTGATCAAACAAAATCGCTTTCTTTCTAAAAGGACAAAATTTTTTATTGATCCCTTTTGCAGTAAGGATAGTTCCTCCACACAAGTTTTGTGTAGAACCGAACTTATAAATTATGCATCCATAATTTCTTTCAACGTTCGATTTTTCATTAGATTGAGGTGAATATGGCAGTAGTTTGATATTTCACTTTCCAAACATATTTCTGCACAATGAGATTTATACTCTCCATTCTTATCACTTCTTATATAATTTTTCACACTGATTTTCAACTTCGATATTACATTGTCTAGACATTTCTATTGCTTCATCCTTACCATTTAGCAAATAGACATAGTCATTTCTAATGCAATTCTCAATAAAAGTAACAAATACTTTTTCCCACCATGAGATGGTGTTAACTTCATATCATAAATGTCAGTGTAAATCAATTCTAAGGGATTAGAATTCCTTTCAACAGATTTATAAGAATGCTCAACATACTTAGATTCCACAAAAAACTTGACATTTTTATTTATTGCACTCAAAGTTAGGCAAAACTTCTAAGTTGATCAGTTTTTCTTACAAGGTTTTGTAATTGACATGCCCCAAGTGTTCATGTCACAAACATTGACTCAAGCAAGTAAGAACAAATAAAAACATTGAGTTTGAAAAGCTCTTCGCGAGGTAGCTTTTTCCTCACTAATATTTTGTTCCTATTTCTTACAATTTTGTGTGATATAAACATTGTTTAGATTGTCAAATATCCTTTTCAGAAGGACATTTTCCATAACTTTCAATGTGATTGTTAATGAACTACCTATGAACAAAGTTTCATTGGGTTCAATAAAGACAATATAGTCCAACTGTTATTTTACAAAAAACATAACAAATGACTATTCACCAATATTCATGTCTATGCAAATACTTTTATTATAATAGACATATCTTTTCATGAAAAATCACAACATTTTAAGGGTTTTTTCCCATAAAAGAACACAATTATTTTGAACAAGTATATATATAATTTGGATGTTTCATACTAGTCACACTATATACTAGTAATAGAGAAACTCAACAACCACAATATCAAATATACTCCAAGAATTTTGTGGTATAACATAATACAAAAGTATCATTGAATTTCATATCTTTTGCTCCAAAGTTAAATTAGACACCAAGTCTAATCATAAGAAAATAACCCCCACATTTCAAATGTGATCTCAAAAATATTTTTCAAGTATTTGAAAATAGTTTTTCCATGTATTTTAATGTTGGAAACATTATTCTATGAAAAAATTATAGTGCTGCAATTCTCTTTGGCAATGTTTACACAATGTCAAAGTTCATTCCATAGAAATACAAAATCACAAATTCTAATTCACTGATATTTTTTCTCTATCATAAATAGACATACCACTTAGTATTTAAATACAAACAATAAGGACAAAAAGAAATTGTACAATTTATTTCTATATTACATTGAAGTTTATAGAAAATCAAAAGTACAACATTGACTTATTATGTGAAGTTTTTATATTCTTCAAACCAATTGCATAGTCCAATTTATCCAGAGTATAAAACCACAAAAGTTTTTAGTCTACAAAAATCTGACACATTAACATTTCTCATGGAGTACAAAACTACAAAAGTTTTTTTTTCTCCAAACAGAATAACACATATTCTTTATCACATAAAAATGTTTTTCTTATCAAATAGTCTTCCAACTATAACATTTTGACATACTATTTTATCAAATAAAAAATATGCATCTCTTATTTTTGCAAACTAAAGAATTTTAAAAGCAACAATATTTGCGAAGTAAAATTCATACCACAACATATGGTTTGCAGATCTTTTTCCAAAGATACACATAATAAAAAAAATCAAAGATGATAACTCTTAGAAACTATTTTCCTCCTTAGATAATTTAATAAGAAGGTTACCTGGTAATCTTTAAACAGAATTTTTTTTGGTTACATTCTCACTTCGACCTTGCTAAACAAAGCAACGAATTATGGAGAAGTAATGCATTTATCTTCTACTTCCATAATCAGATTCTCTCAATCAGTAGAATACAAAAATACTAACAGTATAATAATTTCCTTAAGATTGTTGTTCATCTTGTATTCCAAACATACTTAGAACAAAACTTTGAACATCTTTGTAAGAAAACAAAGTTTAAAAACATTTTCACAACTAGAAAATTAAAACTAGTAGCGAAACTAGAATCAGAAACAGATTTTAAAAAAAAATATACGAAATATTTTTCTTAAAGAGGAATTGTTGTTAATATGTGTCTAAAGAATCTTACTGATTTCAACAAACTTTGCAGACATACGAAGTTACCAAGTTTAATGAACCAGTGAAGAACAGAAGAATAGAAGAACTGAAATTAATTCACAAATCTAAAATTTGTAAAACACGTACCAGAATCTGGAAATTTTTAATAGGAAAAAGATCAAGTCCACTGAATTCACAGTGTCCCCTTAAGGAAATTATTCCCCTCTAATATACGAGGTTTGATTTGGAATATGACCTCCCAGGGTAAAATGATCTCAATCACCAGAGTATAGATACCAAAAACTTCGGTGTCAGCGAACCAGTCAACGGCAGTAAAGTACACTTAGAATACTAAATTTAGTAGTTGAAGAAGAAGTCCATGAATTCTATATTAAAATGAGAGGAAACCCCTCAATTTATAGAAAACAAAGGGTGGTGCGAAAAGGTTCTTATTGTGCCTTACCGGAAAGGTCACAAACCTTTGGAAAAGTCGCAATCTTTCAGAATGGTCGTCACCTTTCATAAAAGTCACAACTTTCCATAAAAGTCACAACTTTTCATAAAAAAATGCAGCTTTTCATAAAAGTCACGACTTTTCATCAAAGTCGCAACATTTCATAAAAGTCACAACTTTTCATAAAAGTCGCAACTCTTCATTTTCCATTCACACCTTTTTTAAAATCCAACACTTCATATATCTTGAGATGGAAAATCTCCTACACTTCCAGTTCAATATTCCACATATGACAAAGCAACTTTTCTACAATTGCTTAGTCGACTCCATAAACTTTTCTCATTATTCCTATCATTGGGTAAAACAGTAAGTTTAGCTTATGGGATAAATATTTATCAACATTTGATCAAGATCGGTGATTTTTATTTTTAAATTTGTTATGTTGCACCTAAATTATAGCTCCTTCCAACTTTTTTTTATGCTAGCACAAAAGTCTTGTAAAGTGTAAAGCATTGTATTACTAAACATCATGGTGAAAGAACTATTATTTGTGGTCCGTTAAGAGAAAATATGCTAAATTATAAAACTACATACAACTCACTCTTATCAGCTAAATATTATGATGACAAAGCAGAATATTGAATGATCGATTTTTTCTAATTAAGAACATCGAATCAGGTGCTTTCAAATGGACATCAAAACATGCAAAGATTGCCTTATATATGAGTAGTTATATGATATAACTACTCTAAATTACTCAAATTTCGAAGTCACTGAGAATTATGACACTGTAGTATATTATTTGTAAAAACATATACTAACACTACATATAATATCTATGTTCAGAGTAGAGATTTAGATGACATAAACCACAAACCACACTCACTTCTATCAGCTATGTTTGAAGATGATATCTGACTGGTATATGAACTGTCACATAGCTGCTCTAAAATAATCAAATTTCAAAATTACAATGGGCAATGATATCACAGTAACCCATATGATGATATTATCAAGTTGTCCACACTCATACTGCTCTAAAATAATCACATCTCAAAAATTACAGAGAGGCATAACACTATGTACGATATTCTAGAAGATCACTTCAAGCCATCCACTACGACCATACAGATAAAAGAACCACTACTAAAAAAACAGCGTTTAGCGACGGATTTTATTCCATCACTACAAAACAATGGATTTACAATGGAATAGACATTTTGTTGCAGGAATTGCAATTTTTTTTTGAGTTATGATATAGCGACGGATTGACGACGAAATATTTGTTTGGTCGCTAAAAATAAGCGCGAAATTCTGACTCCCTAGTTTTCGCTACCAATTTGGCAACCAAGTAAGTGTGACCAATTTAATTAATACTCTGCAACGAAATAGTGACGGAAAAAACGTTACTAAACTTAAAAATATATTTTTATAAAATTTAATTTATATAGTGATTAGGGGTGTCAAAAATGAACCCAAACATATGTAACCGCCCAATCCTTCCAGTATTTTAAGGGTTGGTCTCAAGAATAATTCGAATTGGGTTCAATCTCAACTCATTCAAGCTTAACTCATTTGAAGAGAATTATCAATTGAGCCCAATTCAATATCCAATTTCAACCTGTTTTAAACTTTTTTATTAAGGTATGATCCTATATTGGTGGTATGAATTATTATTTATTTAATATCTTTAAGTATTTATCTATCCATTTGTTATTTTTTTAACAAAAACTTTTTGAGCAGAAATTCAAATTGAGATTATAAAAGTTAATTATCAATATGTTAAATTATCGAGATTAATCAGATCAAATTGGGGGGATCAAGACCCAATCCATTTTTTATCCCATTTGAGCCCAAAATAAACTTGGGCGGGTCAAGACCCAACCCAATTTCTATTCAACCTATTATAATATTTCCAATTTCAACCCAACCCGCCCATTTGACACCCCTAGTAGTGACGAAAAATCCCTCGCTAGAATTAAATCTAAATAAATATAATTTTGCTAGCAACGGATATTAAAATCTATCATTAGGTCTGCTGCAAAATTATATTTTTTTCTAAGCTAAATCACTTCACTTTCCATTTTCTCCAGAAACTCTCATCTCTCAAAGTAAAGACTATGTAAGCTCTGTGATGGAACTTTCCTTCTCCGGTGGTTGAAACTCCCATCTCCTTCAATCTTCATCTCTAAGTAAGCGCTCTAACTCTCATCTCCTTGAATCTTCCATTTCGATCTAAAAAGTGAGCTCTCAAGTTATCATCTCTCTATCTCTGATGAGTTTGTGAAAATTGGAGTTTTTAGCCCTCAAGTCTTTTCATTTCATTTAGTTTGTAGTAATATTGAGATGTGTTGAAATAATGATTTTATCAATGTCTCTATTCTGAAATAGGGTTGAAAATACAATCAACTCTTTCCATTTCCTTTAGCTCGAAGTAAGTTTGAGTTGTTCTTAAAATAGTGATTTTAGTAGTTTGGGTATTCTGAAAATAGGTTTTTTTTTTAAAGTAGGATTTTCTGAAAAATTGGGATTAGGGTTCAAGAACTACACTGATTTACTTTTATTTGCTTTTGTGAAAGTAAATTGCACACTGATTTGCTTATTTTTGTTTTCTAATTGCAGCTAGTTTTCATTGTTTGTGACTACTAACAATCGCTTTATTCTCTCCGCTTAAAGGAATCTCTCTTTCTCCCCCTCCCACAACTACCTAATAGTTGCTTGTAGTTTTTCATTTGCAATAGGAAAATTTTGCTGCAAAAGATTGAATAACAGTGAAGCGTGCAAGAGCTGGTATTTTGCTCTTTTTTGGAGTTGTTTTTGTGGTTTTAGAAGGTTAAACGTGGTCATTGGGAGGGTTGGGATTTTGCAAGACATTTCTATTTTTTTATGAGGGTGCATTTCTTAAAGTCATTCGAAACTTTCGGGATACAAGATTGAGTGGCATACATATTTTTGTCATTGTGCAGGGGATTGTGAAAATTGTTTTTCTGTTGTTTATTGTGACTTATTTCCTCATTATTCCTTTTGGGTTCCCGATGTGTGCTCTTCTTTACATGAATGCACTACTATCCTCATTT
Source organism: Solanum peruvianum (assembly GCA_027705065.1). Lineage (NCBI taxonomy): Eukaryota > Viridiplantae > Streptophyta > Magnoliopsida > Solanales > Solanaceae > Solanum > Solanum peruvianum. Next base: position 28,133,650 of record JAKWJD010001758.1, read on the forward strand.
GCATTAGATTGCAAAGGACTTCTATCAATAGAGTTAGGAACTTGACAAGAATGGTGATTAGTTCATTTTTCTGATAAATAATATTACTGTTATATTGAATCTAGCTTAGAAGTTACTTATGTGGTAATTTTGGTTTTACAATTTAAGAACCTTTTGACTTGTATGATATATGACTTCTTTTTATTTTGTAATCGGTATTCTGACGTTGTTTAGCTGAGAATCTATAAAAACAGTCTCTTGCATTTAGTTGAATAAGATACAAGCATATGACATAAAATAAAGAAGCAATTTTAAGTAAGCGTGACTGTAATTTTTAAAAAAACTAGACATATTTATATAATCAACCAATTGAACAAGCAGCGAGGATCATGTAGAATAGTACATTGAATATGGTGTTTTAGGTGTTAGAGAAGTATCACACAAGATGACTTCCATAATAAGATCAATCACATACTCTTCATGAAAGTATAAATAACCAGTTTTGTTGTGGGGCTTGGTTTATACACTAAAGTCTAGGCTAAAGGTGTTAATCACACTGCTTTGGTATGTTATTATCATTTGTGAATATGTTGGCTTGACGATAAGTAATTGAGTCTACATGATCAAAGCTATTGGCTAAAGATACATATTAAGTTCTTATGCAACTCAAAATAACAACTATTTCATATTAATTGTTTAGTTGTTATTTCTTTCTATTGCTCTTATTAATAACCAAGACGTATGATGTTAAATATTGCATGTATCTACTGCTATAACACTATACTTAGTATTTGGTTGTCAGTCACTTGAAGTAATCCTTGCTCTTTAATTTTTTTCCCTTGATTTTGCTAAAGATATACTCTCAAGATATTTACTTTAATCGTAATCAGGAAGAAGAGTAGTAATCGCCACAGAAAGGTATTCTAAACTTTACCTTCTTCTTTGGTCTTATTTGGTAGAGAAGTATATTCTAAACTTTAACTTCCTCATTAGGTTTATTTTTTGGAGGAATTGTTGTTCTTATAGAGGAAACTCATATGATTCTCTTACAAGCTATCTTTTTTAAATAAATATTCTTTATTTTGCTACTATTTTTTGGTAGCGAGGCTGATATGCCACTGTAATTAGGCATCTTCAATTTTGTAAGATTTACTTGATATCTACCTTAAGCTAAAAGTGTGTGCCAATTTGTTGGATGACCTATTGCACCTAGTTATTGGAAGTAGTCCTGACAAGACTTAAGTGTTTCTCTCTAATTGAAGAACTTGAGATTCATATTTTAACTAGGTAGCATCAGTAAGTTGGCTTAAATTAGAATGATTTAGTAGCTTGATTTGTATTAGAATGCTTCATTATTTTGTAAGTTGACTGAAATTAGAATTCTTTAATAAGGAAAACTTTTTTTCTAGCTAAGTTAGTTTTGAAAGCTATTAAGCTTCTTTTTTTCCAGCTTTACCTGTAAGCAATTTCAACAACTTATTTTGTCATGCCAATCTGTATTTTGACCAAATTTTGAATATAAATGAGAATCAGTGACTTTCCAGTATGCATGTTCTTAAAAATGTGCTTGTTATTGGAAGTAGTCCTTAATCAACTTGTGCTTTTTACTAAGTGTTTCATTTATTTAAACATGAATAGGAATATGAATAATCTAGAGCGTAGTTAGATATATGAGAGGTTGGATGGTCGAGGGGCTATAAATCCAAGTTTCATAGATGGCTTGATAAATTTATCCAATATACATGTTCTCAAATGAATCACATGAGTGGTGATAAAGTTAGATGTCCATGTAAAAAGTGTCACAATTTTAGATACATGGAAGTTGAAATTGTTAAAAAATCACCTTTATAAGTCTGGATTTGTTGATGACTATTTTGTCTGGAAGCATCATGGGGAAAAAGAATTGATCAATGATATTTCTTCGGGTCAAGATTTTCATGTTAGTTCTGAGCCTGAATTAGAATATGATAACCCATACCTGCAAATGGTTTTAGATGGTTTTGGTCCAAACTTTTTCCATGGATCAAGTTGTCAATCTTTCAACAATATTGAACCTAAGTCATCTCATCCTTGTTAACCTTCAATGGATGAAGATCCTAATCCCGAGTCTCAAAAATTATATGATTTGCGATAAGCAACTGATAAAAAATTATATCCCGGTGCTTCTCTCTCTCAACTTGCAGTTGACTCTAGGATGTTAAATATTAAAATGGAGAACAATATTTCACAAAGATGATATAACCAAATGATGCAATTTCTGAAAGATGCTTTACCTAAAGATAACATAATTTTTTATAGTTATCAGACCAAGAAGCTAGTGCGTAGCTTGGGTTTGCCGGTTGAAAAGATTGATTTTTGTGAATCAGGATGTATGTTATATTGGGATGATGATGAACACCTTACATCTTGTACATTTTGTGTCCATGAGAGATACAAGTGGTGTGTCGGCTCTCGCAAGAGAAAACTTGTCCCCTATAAGACAATATATTATTTTCTTTTGATTCCTAGATTGCAAAGATTATACGCATCCCATGCTATAGCTACCGACATGAGATGGCATCATGAGCATTCAGAAGAGGATGGTGTAATGCGTCATCCATCAGATTTTGAGGCTTGGAAGCACTTCAATGAAACTCATCTTTTTTTTGCAGCTTAACCAAGAAATATAAGATTGGGTTTATGTATTGATAGTTTCCACCATTTATTCGGTCATGGGGAGAAAAAAAAAAGAGATTTATCCCTTGAAGAAATCAAGGCTGCCCAAACTTATATCTTTCTAAATTATGATGAGGTTGAGCGATTTGTGAGGCAACAGAAGTTAGTGATATTTTCTTAATAATAGAAACATATCTTTATTCGCGAATTTTATATTTAACTTATTTTGTGGTCATGAAGTATTCTCATGCAACTCTTGCAAGAAGAATTTCCAAATCTATCTCAGGGTCAACTAGACGAGAGCCTTGAAGCAAATTTTTCTACATGGTTAAAAGAATTTGTAAGGTCTCACAGTTATTATCTTCTATACGATAATGTAATCAAATTAACTTCTGAAATGTAACCAAATCTTACAATTTTTTAAAATAGGTCCGATCCAATACCATTGAGAATGAGTTCTTGCGTATTCTTGCTCGTGGTAGGCGCTACATGTCGTCTTGTTTATTTGTTAATGGATACAAATTTCATTTAGAATGTCATGGTAGCACAAGATCAACAATGAACTGTGGAGTTTGTATCTCAGATTCAAATTTTGGTGATTATTTTGGACACATAAAAGAGATTATACAAGTGAAATACTGATATGCTCAAACTTACTTCTCAAATAAGAAGTAAAACGGTCGTATCAGGTAAAGAACCCAACTAATGAGGTTGGGACCGTTCACACGAGGAAAATAGTTTAGACTTAACTTCAATCTATTATTACTATTATTTAGTCAATTATTTCCTTGGAAAACAAAGACAATAAAAGGGGGGGGGTTTATTTCTAAATGAATGAAAATAACTAGCTAAATTAAAGGAGACCAACTAACACATTCAAATGTTGGAGTTTAATCAATTAATAAAAGTAACTAGGGTTTACGTGTTCCCCACAAGTTCCTAATTTGATCATTCTAACTATAACAATTCTTTTCTAGTATCTTTCATGCAAAGTGATAAGTTATGTATTTCTAAATCCTTGGTCCGACATCTAAAAAATTTCACTCCGCACCTTGGTCCGGCTACGTGTGTTGCTATTAACCCTTACCTTTACCTCATATTAAGCATTGTATTCGATATTTGACTAAGTTATTACCTTGTATCAATCAATACTAGACTATTAGATAGTATACACTAAATCTTTGTTGATAATTCTTTTCCTATTATCTACCTCCTTGGTCCGGCAAGTAGCATTAAGGCGAGTTCTAACGTTGGTCATCCGTTAAAAAGACTCCTAAGAGAAAGAATTATCAATACATGCAAGACACTATTCTAGAATTGTTATTTCAGTTAGATTTTATCTTATTATTCACCCATGGTTCCCACAACCCTAGTTTTGGAGTTTAGTTACCCATAGTCATAATCACAATATTCATATATATGATATAAGAATTCATGCACTTACTTCGATGAGAAAGAATAAAATCCAGAAATATACTTGATTAATCGACAAAATCACCAACAATCAACTCCAGAGAATAGTGTAACAATCCAAAGCCTAATAATCAAAATAATCTACTCACATAGAATCTAACATAAAAGTGTTTAATCACCAAAAGTCTAACCCCCAAAACGAGGTTTTTCAAACTATTTATAAAAAACAAAAACCTAATAAAAGAAGGACTCTAATTGCTTGAAATCTGTCAAAACGCGGCTGGGTCGATGGACCTCACGACGGATCGTCGTGGTCACGACGGGCCGTCATTGACTCCATCGTCCCATACTTTGAAAACTCTTTTGTTGCTTTCTTCATTACCCTAAACGGCAGGTATGACGGATCGCCACAGGCACAACGGTCCGTCAAGGGTCTCCGTTCCATAACACTTAAACTCTTGAAATTTGGGTACTGGGACTACTTCTCTAATCATCACGACCAACCAGCAGGACGGACCGTCATGGCTACGATGGTTCGTGACGCACTTCGTAACCCCACACTTGGTCAGACTTCCCCATATTCCTTCAAAAGCTTCACTACGATGCCACCTACGAACCATCACATGCAGGACGTACCGTCACAAGCTCCGTAGGTGGTACTTTTCTGCATTTCTTGCTCAAAAACTTCCGCGTTCATCTTTAGACAGATTTCCTGCAAATAAAGAGAAACTTACATAAAAATTAATACAAAAAGGCTTTTGGAAACACACCAAACTTAAGGAAAAAGCATTAAAAATACCGTGAGACCACTGTATATCAAATACCGTGAAGCACCTTTGAAGCAAACTGTGTTATTCAAATGTGAATGGTTTGACCCAACAATGGATGTTGGTGTCAAAAAGCATAATCAGTACAAATTGATTGATATTAATCATCATCATCGATATAAAATATATGAAACTTTTATTCTTGAAATGCAATCAACTCAAGAGTGCTATGTGCCTTATCTGATCAAGAAAAAGGACAAGGATGATTAGATAGCTGTATTGAAGGTCAAACCTCGAAATGTTATTGAACTACCTATGAGGAAGTGGCGAAAACATCAGAACCAAATGATCCATTCCAAGTTGAAGAAGTTGAAGTCCACGAGATAGATATGACAATTTTCATTGATGAAAATATACCCTTAAATGATCCAAATGGAGATGTTGTGGAAATGGATGAACCCATTGATGATAGTTTATTACGAGAGTATCATGAAAACCAAATAGAATTCATAGATGATGAATATGAAAGCGAGGAAACTGAGGAGGATGACGAGGAAGACGAAGAGGAGGAGTTTGAAGAAGACATAGATAGTGACTAGTGTTCGATAATCTGCTATTGTATCTTCACTGTATTTTGTTTGGTTTTTGCTTTTCAATTTAGGATAATTAATACAAGTAACGTTTGAATTTTATTCATGTGTGTTCTATTTATTATTTTTAACTTTAAATATATCTATTTGTAGTGTTAATATAACCATCAAGTTTAGGTGTCTTATCAGAAGCACATGATCTGATGGTATTCACTATTTCAGTCTCTTAAAAGGCTAATCCCCTTTACTAATTTGTTTCTTTTCGTATATGATCTCTTTACTAAATTGTGAACACAACGCTAACTGTTTCACTCCTATATTTGCAGACATGAAGTGTTCCAGATGATCTGATAGCTTTTTGGAGGCATTTTAAAATATTTTAGCAAATTTTCACTTGATTGGAAATTACTTTAGCGAGGTAACTTAATTTGATTTCCAATAATGATAAATGTTTCACTCTAGGTTCTGTTTTTTCAATACATCTTATAATTATTATGAATTATGCTTAGTTTTATTTTGTACCGGTGATGGTTGTTAGAAATTTGTTTTACAATATTTGTTTGATTTAGTCAAATAAAAGTAGTTTAAATGGAGTCAATATGTATCGTGATCTTTAGTTAGAAGTTACAGCTTTTAGTGGTCTATTAACATGATATTTGTTAGCCTAGTTTTTAGTTATTTCAGTTTGTGTACAGCTCTATAAGAGAGCCTTTATGTTGATCAATAAACTGTGAGAAAATTTCAATTCCCTTTCTTGCTTTCTTTCACTGATATACACAATTATTTTCATCAGTGGTACCAGAGCTTGAATTACATAAATAGCAGCAGCTAGCATTCAATGACTTCCTCAGACAACTTCGTACAACCAGCTATTCCGCGCTTCGATGGTCACTATGATCATTGGAGCATCCTCATGGAAAACTTCTTGAGGTCTATGGAGTATTGGATGTTGTTGAATCTGGAGTAGCAGAACCAGCAACAGGAGCTACGAAAGCTAAGAAAACAGAATTTGAAGTCTTAAAATTGAAAGATCTTAAGGCTAAAAATTATCTGTTTCAAGCTATCGATCGGTCCATTTTGGAGACTAGTCTTTGCAAAGAAACCTCCAAGAAAATTTGGGACTCCATGAAGAAGAAGTATTAAGGCAATGTGAAGGCAAAAAGGGTACAACTCCAAGGACTCTGAACTGAATTTGAGACTTTGCATATGAAGACAGGTGAGGCAGTTGCAGATTTCTTTTCAAGAACTATGGAAATTGCAAGCAAGATGAGAATCCATGGAGAGCAAATTCAGGATGTCACCATTGTTGAGAAAATCCTTCGATCAATGACACCGAAATTTAATTTTGTTGTCTTCTCTATCGGAGAATCGAAGGATATTGATGAACTCTCCATTGATGAATTGCAAAGTTCTTTGTTAGTTCATGAGCAGAAAATTATCCAGCAGGACAAAAAAGAGCACGCGCTGAAAGCAACCACAGATAATCCTTCTAAAACAAGTGGAGGTCGAGGTAGAGGCCGAGGTCGGGTAGGGGGAGAGGAAGCTACAGTCGAGTTAATCAACAGTACCATCAGCAGAATGATTATCAGTTTCAACACAGAGGAAGGGGACGTGGAGTACATGACTCAACAACTCAGAAACCAAAGTCAGTAGACAAAACAAATGTTGAGTGCTATGGCTGCCATAGGTATGGTCATTACCAATCAGAATGTCGAACAAATTTAAATAGACAGAGTGCAGAAGTATCTAACTTTGCAGAGAAGGAATAAGAAGTTTCTCTCTTGATGGTGTGTTATGCAAGTGAAGAAACTCGACAAAATCTGTGGTATTTGGACACCGGGTGTAGCAACCACATGTGCGGAGACAAGAAGGCATTTTCTGAATTGGATGAAAGCTTCCGCAATACCGTCAAGTTCGGTGATAACTCTGTTGTATCTGTCATGGGAAAAGGCAATGTCACTTTACATGACAAAGATAACTCTTTTCACACAATTTCTAATGTGTTTTATGTTCCAGATTTAAAGACCAATTTACTTAGTATTGGTCAACTACAAGAAAAGGGTTATGAGATATCCATTAAAAATGGATTATGTCGAATTGAAGATTCAAGGCTGGGTTTGATTGCTCAAGTTAGCATGAAAACAAATCGTATGTTTCCACTTCAGCTGCAGAGTTCGATATCTTCCTGCTTCTCGGCCAACGTAACAGATACATCGTAGTTATGGCATTTTCGTTATGGACACTTGAGATTTGGTGGATTAAGCACTTTGCAACGAAAGAATATGGTCAGTGGCCTCCCTCAAATTGCAGCTCCTTCTCAAGTATGTGAGGAATGTGCAGTTGGCAAGCAGCAACGTAATCAATTTCCTAATGGAAAGTCATGGAGAGCCAAAAATCTGTTGGAGCTGGTGCATTCTGATCTTTGCGGCCCAATTAATCCATCTTCAGATGGAGGTAAAAGATACATAATCACCTTCATTGATGATTTTAATCGGAAGACATGGGTCTATTTTTTGCAGGCCAAATCTGATGCTTTTGAAACTTTCAAAAGCTTTAAAATTATGGTGGAGAAAGAAGCAGGAAGCCAAATCAAAGTACTTCGCACAGATCGAGGCGGGGAATACAATTCACAAGAATTTGCAAATTTTTGTGAAAGCAATGGCATTAAAAGGCAACTGACAGCAGCCTATACGCCCCAACAAAACGGTGTCTGTGAGCGCAAAAATCGTACTATAATGAATATGGTGCGCAGTCTCTTGACAAGAAGCAGTGTTCCAAAAGCTTTCTGGCCTGAAGCTGTTAACTGGAGCATTCATATTTTGAATAGAAGTCCTACATTATCTGTTCAAAATATGACACCGGAGGAAGCTTGGAACGGTCGAAAGCCTAATGTTTATCATTTCAGAATTTTCGGGTGAATTTGTTATGCCTGTATTCCAGATCAAACAAGAACGAAGCTTGATGACAAAGGTGAGAAATGCATTTTCCTTGGTGTTAGTGATTGTTCTAAGGCTTACAAACTATATAATCCTCTCACCAAGAAAATTGTCATTAATCGAGACATAATATTCGACGAAGAAAATTTCTGGACATGAGTGAATCTGGTTCTCAGTGACAAATTCCAACAGACTTTGATGGGCAAGATGAAGCTGGAAATCAACATAATACTGTGGTAGTGCAGCAACCAATCACTGCTCAAGATGAACAAGTAGTGACTCAAGTCTCAGCGGCAGTTGCAAGAGAACCAAGAAGTAGAAAAAGACCACTATGGATGGATGATTATGAAGTAACGGGAATTGTTCAATCTGAGGATCCAACTGTTCATTTTGCTCTTTTTGCAGACTGTGATCCTGTAACCTTTGAAGAAGTAGTAAAGCAATCAAAATGGAGAAAATCTATGGATGAAGAGCTTGCAGCTATTGAAAGAAATAACACATGGAAGCTGACTGAGCTTCCGAAAGGTCAGAAAACAATCGATGTGAAGTGGATTTTTAAGACCAAGTTGAAAGAAAATGGTGAGGTGGACAAGTATAAAGATCGCTTGGTGGAAAAAGGTTACGAGCAAGAATTCGGTGTAGACTATGAAGAAGTGTTTGCTCCAGTAGCAAGACATGATACGATCAGATTATTTATTGCATTGGCAGCACAAAATTCGTGGCCCATTTTCCGGTTGTATGTCAAGTCAGCTTTCTTGCACGGAGACTTGAAAGAACAGGTATTTGTCGAACAACCTCCTGGTTATGTTAAAGTTGGAGATGAATTCAAAGTGTATCAGCTAAAAAAGGCTTTATACGGACTTAAACAAGCCCCACGAGCTTGGTATAGTCGCATTGAAGCCTATTTTTTTGAAGGAAGGTTTTTCTAAATGCCTATATGAGCATACTCTGTTTGTTAAAGTTGAAGGAGGAAAGATGCTTGTTGTGTCCTTATATGTAGATGACTTGATTTATATTGGAAATGATGCTGCTATGTTTGAAAAATTGAAGAAATCCATGATGCTTGAATTTGATATGTCTGATCTTGGAATGGTGCACTATTTTCTCGGCATTGAAGTGGTGCAATCTGCTGCTGGTATTTTTATTACTTAAAGAAGGTATGCTCGAGAAATCCTTGACAGGTTTGGAATGAATAACTGTAATCTTGCCGAAACTCCAACTGAAGCTGGTCTTCAACTTGTTAAATATCCATAAGAAGGGAGGAAAGTGGACAGCAGAGTGTTCAAACAAATCGTGGGAAGTCTGATGTATTTGACTACTACTAGACCTGACATAATGTATTTTGTCAGCCTTGTTAGTAGGTATATGGAATGCCCTCAGGAGATTCATCTTGCAGCTGCCAAACGAATTCTCCGTTACGTGCAGGGAACAATTGATTGCAGAGTATTTTACAAGAGAGGAAACAAATCAGATTTTTTTGGTTTTAGTGATAGTGATTATGTCAGAGACAAAGATGACAGAATAAGTACTTCGGGATATGTGTTCATGTTGGGTTCTGGAGCTGTTGCTTAGTCTTCTAAAAAGCAATCTATTGTCACTTTATCAACCACTGAGGCAGAATTTGTAGCTGCCACAGCTTGTGCCTGTCAGGCTATATGGTTCAGAAGGATACTTGAGGAGCTGCAGTTCAAGCAAAGAGGACCAACTGCAATTTATTGTGACAACACATCAACGATCAAACTCTCTAAAAATCCTGTTTCATGGCAGGAGCAAACATATAGATGTTAGGTTTCATTTCTTAAGGGATCTCACAAAAGATGAAGTCATTGAAGTTCTCTACTGTAAGAGTGAGAATCAAATTGCTGATATAATGACAAAGCCTTTGAAATTATGCACATTCCAGAAACTCAGGAAGTTGCTTGGTGTTTGTAACTATTTCAATTAAACTGAAAGCATTCAGTTTAAGGGAGTGATTGTTAGAAATTTGTTTTACAGTATTTGTTTGATTTAGTCAAATAAAAGTAGTTTAAATGGAGTCAATATGTATCCTGATCTTTAGCTAGAAGTTACAGCTTTTAGTGGTCTGTTAACATGATATTTGTTAGCCTATTTTTTAGCTATTTCAGTTTGTGTACAGCTCTATAAGAGAGCCTTTATGTTGATCAATAAACTGTGAGAAAATTTCAATTCCCTTTCTTGCTTTCTTTCACTGATATACACAAATATTTTCTTCAATGGTCTAACTACACTCTTATATTTATTTTTAGGTATGACTCGAGGCAGAGGTCGTGGCAAGTCCTTAGGAAAGAGTAATCTTGCTATTCACATAAGCATGCCAACTATTCCAATGCCCACAATAGTTTCTCCTAACTAAGGTGATACCCCAATCATTGACGCATCAGCTCAAAGTAACACCTCAACCATATTTGAGACACCTCCAGTTACACTAAATCAGAGTAATCCAAGAGTATCCCAACGTGTCACGGAAACCCAACTGCTGAAGGTGATATATCCACTAAAGCAACCCAACAGGTCATCGAAACACAATTGCTGAAGGTGATTCTAGTAGTAGGCACACACGGACCCATATTTTCTAATTTCTATTTTGATATAATATTCATGTCTGATACTCTGTAGCAATATTCTACAAAATTAGAGTGAGGATAGATAATTTTGTCATATAGACATGTTGGGTAGTGTTAGATAGTTTCAATTCAACTAATATAGTGAACTATTGATGGATGTGGAAATTTGGTAAACTAATATAATATGAGTATTCTTTCAGTTCAAACTTACATATATATTGTCAGATACTTATATTACTTTTGATTTACATAGGTTGGAACCTTCTATAACATGCTCTAGTTTCATAACCAAGTCTTTTAGAAGTAAAGTTGATCCCAATGGAATCAAATGGAGAAGTGTTCCAAATGATGCAAAAGATGGTTATTTTAGAGAATTTAAGGTACGACTTTTCATCGCAAGTGAGTTTAGAAAGTATATTCACATTTATAGATTGGATACTAATGTATTACTTTATAATTTATTTCAGAAAATATTCTATTGGGATGTTTCCACTAGTGAGAGTGAAGTGAAGAGACATTGGGTTGTTAAGGCACCAATTAAATACAAGAATTTCATTTCTAAAATAAAAGTGGTAGGAACTAGGCTAGATTAAGTACCTGATAATGTGTGGGAAAGATGGATGCAACTTTGGGGAACTGATGAGTCTATTAAAAAGTCAGAAACAAATTTAAAGAATCGTCGTGAAGGTCGTGAAGTTGCTGTTGGGACTCACACGAGTGGATCTATTTCAATTGGAGAATATCGCAAGAGACTTGTAAATATATTTTTCTCAAATTATTTAAGTAACATCATGGTGTTTGATATAAACACTTGTTTTCTAAATACACATAACCAATAGATATGATTGTTTCTAAAAGGGATTTATCTTCTATATAGGCAATTCAAAAGGGTAGGGATCCAACACCAGCCGAGTTACATTTGCACGTACATACTCATGGTCATGATGGGAAGTCTTTTGTTGATGATCATTCACGAATGGTCCATGTAAGCGCAAAACTTTGAAACCTCTCTAAAAATATACATGTCAATTTTCATTTGAAGAGGATCTTGACTGAAAATACAAGAAAACAGTTAGATGTTATTTCTTGTACTTGAAGATGTGTTGGTTTGATGTGGCATATCCGTTTTTATTTTTTTTGATGTCCAAAGAAGTGGTTAAAAGCTACTGTCCCAGCTATGTGTTTTTTTCCCATTCTTGTTGGTGTCTATATCTACTTGTTACTTGTCTCCTTATGTGTTTGTTGGATACAAATATATGTGGTAGCATGTATTCTTGACTATCTGGATAGAGTAGAGTTCTCAGCTCTCACCTAACTCTAGAACTATCGAGCTTAATATGCAACTTGGTTAGCATTGTCTTTGTTCTGTGCTATTCAGTCTGATCCCTTGAAGCTACTCAGTATTGTAGGAAATTTCTTGTCCATATCTACTTTGTTACTTGTTTCCTCGTGTGTTTGTTGGAGACCAATGTATAGTGGTGGTCTAAAGAATTTGTCATTGCATGTTATATGTGTTCTAGAAGGTTAAGTGGCAAGTGATTGACTAGGGATCTATTTGTGTATTGATGTTAAAGTTCATTTTTATTATGTTGTTTTGATGATTGAAAAAGCTTCAAGTTTAAGGGTAAAGAAACGGGGGCAGATTATGTAAGAACTTAAAGTCTCGAACCTCACTTTGATAATTAAACAAATAACAACTGTAAGTAATAAACTTATTGGCTGTAAGTTGTTAGTATCTTCAAGTTAAATGTACTGCAATCAGCTTAAAAGGTTATGTGTTTTTTACATGTCCAAGTAATGGTATTCCTTGTTTATTTGCTTTAAAAACCTTTGATGGTAAAATAATACTTGTTAGATGGTAAGCCTAGAGGACATGCACCTTTGCTTTATTTATTATAAAAAAAAATTTAGCAGTGATAAGGAGCATATAAAATCCACAAAAGTATCTTAATTAGTTACAAGGGTAAAGCATATGAGCTAAACAAATTAGCTAAATAGTTAGACTTCAGATAAGAGGTTAGAGTTTTTGTGCTAGCAAAGCATCTGGTGTTGCTTTTGTCCATGAATACCAAAAGATGATTGTTGGGACCATTTCCCAAACCTTTCTGATGATTTTATCAACTCTCCAAATATATAAACTTCATGGGCTTGCTTCACTGTATGAGGCATGACCCATTTCAATCTAGAAGTTGTACGGAAGAAGTTCCAAGCTTCATAGCACTAGTGTGAGTTCTTTTGCATCCGTTGTCTAGGGTTAGACATGCCCCTCTTACAAATGTAAAGACCGTGGTTTCCTATTCTTTAGAAACTTACATAGTTGACCAATATATTTTTTTCCCTAATCTTTAATGTCCTCTCTTTTACTCTATTTATTACAGGAAGCATATGAAGAGATCTTACGGGAGAAAAAGGTATCTCAAACTGATCAATCGTATTACGAAGCTGCGGGTGAAAAAAAGAAGATAAGAATATATAGTCTTAGAACAGAAGCGAAAAATTACTACAAGCATAAGATTTTTGCCTCATCTTCTGTACGACCTTCAGTTTTTCAATCAACATCAACAACAAATATGGATGAATTTGTAAAGGAAATGCTTCCTGCACTTACTAATCATCTTCTTCCTATTCTTATGGAACGGGTACAAGAAGTGATTACTCCCGTTGACAATCCGTCATCTTTAACCACCATGGTGCCTCCTCCTGCTACTACTAACGAGGTTGATCCCTTAGTTTCAGGTGACGATGCTATCCTGTAGTCCCCTGCAGCTTTAACTATCTATATTGTCTCTTGTTTTGGAAATTATAAATTGTGCACTAACAATAGTTTATGAATATAGTTTCTTTTAAGAACAATTGATACATTGATTTTGATGTTTTGCACTAAAAATATATGATTTGAATTATGCTATCTACATATTTTGAATAGTTCAAGTATTATTTCATGTGAATGTTGGTTATTTTAGGGGTATTTAATAATTGTATTTTTTTTAAAAAAGAAACTTTTTAGCAACAAATTTAATGAGAATTTGGTCATTTCTATAAAAAAATTATTGGCAACCGACTAGCGAGAAACTTTCAAGTCTCCGTGGTGAAGTTATGCAAAGTGACGAAATAAATTATGAAATTTGCAACGAATTATATAACAATGACGACGGATTAATTCGTCACTAAAATATGGTGATGGACATAATTCGTCTTTAAGACGTGAATAAACTTGCGACAGAACTCATTTTTTTGTCACTAAGAGATTATTAACGAGCGAAATAGTAACAACTGAAAATTCGTAGCCAATCTGTCGCTTATCTGATGTATTGATGAAATATCATCAATTAGCGACGGATTATGTCTGTCGCTAAATCAGATTTTTTTGTAGCGAACCTTCAAATAGAACCGCATTTTCTCAATAGATTAATCAAATATCAAAATTACAGAGAGCGATGACAATACAGTATCCTAAAGACCACGTTAAGCTATCCACAAAGACAACACATAGAAACAACCTACAAAAAAACTCAGGTTGCTCTAGGATAATCAAATTACAAAACCACAAAGAGTAATGACTATACAATATCCTATACGATCAAGTGAAGCTATCCACAACTACAATAAAAATTCTCAGGTTGCTCTAAATAATAAAATTTCAAAATCACATAGATCGATGACACTACAATACTGTAGAAGATCACATTAAGATATTCACTAAGACAATAAATAAAATTAAGATTTCTTTAAAATAATCAAATTTCAAAATCACAAAATACGTGAAACTACGTATCTTACATGATGACCTTAAAGTACACAAAGAGAATACAGAAAAAAAAGCTCTCGTGAGACTTACATTGGAAGAATTGCTTATGAATTCACCAAGAAAGATCTTCTTGTAGTTGTAGACACTGTTGATTCACCATTTTTTTGGTAGATCTAAACAGTTGTTGCTAGTACAAAAAAGGAATCTCAGGCGAAGTGAAATGTAGAGGGACTCGAAAGTAAGCGAGGGTTCATGGCAGTTTTCGTTGACTTCATATTGAGAAAAACTTACTTGAAATTGTTTTGAACCATCTCAACATGTCTTGTTATAACCTCGCCAGCTAATTTAACACCCATTCACACGTAACTCTCCCATTGACAATTCCCAAAAATAAAATTTGATGAGTGTGTGAAGCTCTACGAACCAGAGACCATGTGGTACTCCAATTTTCCTACTCCCAGAGTGTAACGACCCGTTTAGTCGTTTTGAGCAGCAGATTTTATTTCTGGAAAATTGGCTGAGGCAACGGACCCCACGACGGACCGTCGCAGGGTCTCGTTTCAATATACTTAGGAATTCTGAAATTGGGTACTGAAAATCGAGTCTCTGACCGTCATGACGGAGGTGCAGGACGGACCGTCACAGGTGTGACGGACCATCACAGACTCCTTGGTGGAAAATGGAGTTTCTGGCCCTTGCGACGACCTGCGTGACGGACCGTCGCAGGTACGACGGGCCGTCACAGGTTGCGCAAATCCCAGGCAGAATCGGATTTCTTTACACGTTTTAAGGGACGTTTTGGACTATTCTTTCCTTAATTATGGATTTCGTGGGTTTATATTAATAACTCAAATTCTTGAGGGATAAAAGAGGTAACTTTGGGTTAATTAGTGGGGTGTTATTGCCATCTACACTAAATTATATGTTAATTAGGGTAAAAGAAAGAGGGTTTGAATAAAAGAAAATAGAAAAAACAAGAAAGAGAAAGAGAGAGAGAGTCGAACGAGGAAGAAGAAGAACGAGCTTGGGGATTTCTTGCTTGATCACTAGTCTTCGGTGGAGGTAGGTTATGGTTCTCTTACGATATTCGTAGTAAAACTCTTAATAGCGAATGATATGTATTGATAATATTGTAAACCCTGCCATGTGCTTGACTTGTATGCTTGCATGAATGTGATTTATATAATTGTGATTATATTAAGCATGATGAAGCTATTGAATCTCAAATCTTGAAAGAAACTTTAATCTACGCTATTAATGATGATGCCTTGGTATAAAAGAAGGCTTGATGAATTAAAGTAATGGGATTGGTGATGCCTTGGTATAGAGATGGCTTGATGAACGGATAGAATGAGGTTAGTGGATCGGAGTGTCACGTTCCGACACATAGTATTAGTGGGACGGGTGTCACGAACCGACACGTAGAATTAGGGGATCGGAGTGTCACGTACCGACACATGTAGGGGATCAGAGTGTCACGTACCGACACATGTAGGGGATCGGAGTGTCACGTTCCGACACATATAGGGGATCGGAGTGTCACGTACCGACACATATAGGGGATGGGATCGGTGTCACAACCGACACGTAGAATTAGGGGATCGGAGTGTCACGTACCGACACATAGTGGTAGGGGATCGGAGTGTCACGTACCGACACAAGAGGAAGAAAGATAATGAATCTTGAAAGATGATAAATATACTCAATCTAATAAACTTAACTCCCAAAAGAGTATGGTATTGAGGCTTGAGCCCTCATGGATGAACTTGATGGCACTTGTTGATGATTATAGTACTTGTTATTACTACATGTTGAGTTTATAGTTGATTTATAATATTACTTGATATGTATTATCTTCTATTTTGAGTTGGCCGATGATATCTACTCAGTACTTGTGGTTGTACTGACCCCCTACTTTTATGTTTTCTTCTTTGTTATTTGTGGAATGCAGCAAACGTTCCGTCAACTTCAACTCAACAGTAGATCTAGCCAGTCTTCACTACCTTCGGAAATTCAGGGTGAGCTAATGCGTCTAGCTTGGACTGGATCTTCTTCATCAAGTCTCGATGCCTTGAACTTCCGGCATGGACTAGCTTTTATTTGTTTTAGCTTCTTAGACTTTTTTAGTTTACTAATTTGAGGATAGATGTTCTTGTGATGATGACTTCCAGATTTTGGGGATAATAATAATAGTTTTGAATTGTTTTATTAATGAGTTTAAGTCTTCCGCATTATTATCTGTTGATATATCTTGAAATGTTAAGGTTTAGATGGGTCGGTTCGCTCACATAGGAGGGTAAATGTGGGTGCCAGTCGCGTCCCCGATTTGGGTCGTGACAAACTAGGTATCAGAGCATTAGGTTCATTGGTCTCATCACACAAGAACGAGTCTAGTAGAGTCTTAAGGAACGGTAGGGGGACGCCTTTACTTTTCTTTGAGAGGCTATAAGACTTTAGGAAAATTCCATTCTTTCTTTCTTTCTTTCGTGCTACTACTTGAGTCCAATTGGTATCTAGGTGATACAAATTGGTATCTGACCATCTTCAATCTATTTCGCAGATGGTTAGAACTAGAGCAACGACCGCACCAGCAGCAACAACGGCACGGCAAGAAACGTCTGAGCCAGCCACTGGGGCTGTGGCTCGAGGAGAACAACGGCAAGAGGCCGTGGACGAGGTCGTGGGAGGACGTCCTCTAGAGAAGAGGACAGCACCTAGCCCATCTGATACTAGGGCGGTGACTCCTCCACCGACTGAGGAGGTAGTAAGAGAGGGTGAGGAAGGGGAGAACGAACAAGTACAACATGAGGAATTGCCACCCCAACCTACCCCTGAGATGATCAACCAGGTACTTGCTTATCTTAGCGGGTTATCTGATCAGGGTCAGGCACCTCCAGTGGTTTCTACACCAACACCTCCGGTTTCAGAGATACGACATACGGCTACTATGGCTCCCCGCATGGATGCCTCATTGGGAATAGGCACATTTCCACGTCTGACTACTGGGCCTATTATGACAAATGATCAGCATGAACTTTTCAGTAAGTTCTTGAAATTGAAACCTCCAGTCTTTAAGGGTGCAGAATCAGAGGATGCCTACGATTTTCTGGTTGATTGTCACGAGCTACTACACAAGATGGGTATAGTAGAACGGTTTGGCGTTGAGTTCGTGAGCTATCAGTTTCAAGGGAACGCCAAAATGTGGTGGCGGTCACATATTGAGTGTCAACCAATAGAGGCACCACCTATGACTTGGAATCATTCTCTAGCTTGTTTATGGAGAAGTATATCCCAAGGACTTTGAGAGATAGAAAAAGGGATGAGTTCTTGAGTCTAGAGCAAGGTAGGATGACGGTTAACGCATATGAGGCCAAATTCCGTGCATTATCCAGGTATGCCACCCAACTTTGTTTCAGTCCACAAGAACGGATTCGCCATTTTGTGAAAGGGTTGAGGTCAGAATTGCGGATTTCAGCCTTACAGGTAGCGGCTACGGCAAAATCCTTCCAAGAGGTGGTAGACTTTGTGATAGAGGTAGAAGGAGTGAAGCCAGATGACCTCACTACGACATCGACATCAAAGAGGTTTCGAAGGGGAGGTGAGTTTAATGGTTCTCACTCTAGAGGACAGAGCTCCGGAGGTTACTCAGTTCGACCAATTCAGTCTTCACTACAGACTGTAGTTGGGGGTCCACCTCAGAACGGTCAACACTACTCCGAGAGACCTATGCCTGACTCCAGAGAGTGTTATGGATGTGGGGAGATTGGACATATTAGGAGGAATTGTCCAAAACAGTTACAGACCCCCAATAGCTAGAGGTAGAGGTGGTCATGGTAGAGGCCGCTTTTCTGGAGGACGTGGTGGTCGAGGTAATGGTGGTCACCACAACGGCAGAGGTGATGGGCAAACTGGAGCCACTACGGCACAACATGGTAGGGGCAACGGACAGACTGGTGATAGGGCCCATTGTTACGCTTTCCCTGGGAGATCTGAAGCGGAGGCGTCTGATGCTGTTATCACAGGTAATCTTTTGGTTTGTGATTGCATGGCATCTGTATTATTTGGCCCTGGCTCCACGTTTTCATATGTATCTTCATCATTTGCTAATCGTCTAAATTTGCATTGTGAATTACTTGACATGCCTATTCGTGTTTCTACTCCGGTGGGAGAGTCTGTGGTAGTTGAAAAGGTATATAGGTCTTGTTTGGTGAACTT
Organism: Solanum peruvianum; assembly: GCA_027705065.1. Lineage (NCBI taxonomy): Eukaryota > Viridiplantae > Streptophyta > Magnoliopsida > Solanales > Solanaceae > Solanum > Solanum peruvianum. Next base: position 28,152,538 of record JAKWJD010001758.1, read on the forward strand.
TGTGGGGAGCAACACTTATGTAGATTTGGTTATCTTAGAAATGGTCGATTTTGATGTAATTCTGGGTATGACTTGGCTTTCTCCGCAATTTGCGATCTTGGATTGTAATGCTAAAACGGTGACGTTAGCCAAGCCTGGGACGGACCCGTTAGTGTGGGAGGGAGACTACACCTCCAATCCGGTGCGTATCATATCCTTTCTTCGTGCTAAGAAAATCGTTAGTAAAGGGTGTTTAGCTTTCTTGGCACATCTCAAGGATGACACTACCCAAGTACCTTCGATTGAGTCAGTTTCGGTAGTCTGTGAGTTTTTGGATGTGTTCCCTGCAGATCTTCCTGGTATGCCACCAGATAGGGATATTGACTTCTGTATTGATCTTGAACTGGGTACTCGCCCCATTTCTATACCCCCTTATAGAATGGCTCCCGCGGAGTTAAGAGAGTTAAAGGCCCAACTTCAAGAGTTGTTGAACCAAGGTTTCATTAGACCAAGTGCATCTCCTTGGGGTGCTCCGGTTTTGTTTGTGAAGAAGAAGGATGGGAGTTTTCGGATGTGCATAGATTACCGGCAGTTGAACAAGGTAACTATTAAGAACAAGTATCCTCTTCCTCGCATTGATGACTTATTCGATCAACTACAAGGTGTTTGTGTCTTCTCGAAGATCGACTTGAGATCCGGTTATCATCAATTGAAAATACGGGCAGCGGATGTGCCAAAGACTGCTTTTCGGACTAGGTATGGGCATTATGAATTTGTAGTGATGTCCTTTGGTCTTACAAATGCCCCTGCAGCGTTCATGAGCTTGATTAACGGGATATTTAAGCCGTATTTGGATCTCTTTGTGATTGTATTTATTGATGATATACTGATATACTCTAAGAGTAAGAAGGAACATGAGGAGCATTTGAGAATTGTATTGGAAATGTTGAGGGAGAAAAAGCTTTATGCCAAGTTCTCTAAGTGTGAGTTTTGGCTAGATGCAGTGTCCTTCTTGGGGCACGTGGTTTCTAAGGATGGAGTGATGGTGGATCCTTCTAAGATTGAGACAGTGAAGAATTGGGTAAGACCCACTAATGTGTCAGAAATACGGAGTTTTGTTGGGTTAGCTAGCTACTACCGCCGATTCGTCAAGGGATTCTCTTCTATTGCTTCCCAACTGACGAACTTGACTAAGCAAAATGTTCCATTTGTATGGTCGGATGAGTGTGAGGAAAGCTTTCAGAAACTCAAGACTTTGTTGACTACCGCGCCTATCCTTACCTTGCCAGTGGAAGGGAAGAATTTCGTTGTCTATTGTGATGCATCCTATTCGGGTTTGGGTGCAGTGCTAATGCAAGAAAAGAATGTGATTGCTTATGCTTCAAGACAATTAAAAGTGCATGAACGTAACTATCCAACTCATGACTTGGAATTGGCCGCGGTAGTATTTGCATTGAAGCATTGGAGGCACTATTTATATGGGGTTAAGTGTGAAGTCTATACGGATCATCGTAGCCTACAGTATGTCTTTACTCAGAAAGATTTGAACTTGAGACAAAGGAGATGGATGGAACTACTGAAGGACTACGATATCACTATCTTGTATCATCCGGGGAAGGCGAATGTTGTGGCAGATGCTTTAAGTAGAAAGGCGGGAAGCATGGGAAGTCTAGCTCATTTGCAAGCTTCTAGACGCCCATTGGCTAGAGAAGTGCAGATTTTGGCTAATGACCTCATGAGGTTAGAAGTAAATGAGAAGGGAGGATTGTTAGCTTGTGTGGAGGCAAGATCCTCCTTCCTTGACAAGATTAAGGGGAAGCAGTTTGATGATGAGAAATTGATCCGGATTCGAGATAAAGTGTTTCAAGGAGAGGCTAAAGAAGCAACAATCGATGAGGAAGGTGTTTTGAGGATTAAGGGAAGGGTATGTGTACCCCGCATTGATGATTTGATCAACACTATTCTGACAGAGGCTCATAGTTCAAGGTATTCCATACATCCGGGTGCAACCAAGATGTATCGCGAACTAAAGCAACACTTTTGGTGGAGTATAATGAAGCGTGATATTGTTGACTTTATTGCCAAATGTCCAAACTGTCAACAAGTAAAGTATGAACACCAAAGGCCCGGAGGAACGCTTCAGAGAATGCCCATTCCTGAATGGAAGTGGGAGAGAATCGCAATGGACTTTGTGGTTGGTCTTCCAAAGACAATGGGTAAGTATGACTCCATTTGGGTGATTGTTGATAGGTTAACTAAGTCTTCTCATTTCATTCCGGTCAAGGTGACTTACAATGCAGAGAAGTTAGCAAAAATCTACATCTCAGAAATCGTTCGATTGCATGGGGTTCCACTATCCATCATATCAGATAGAGGTACGCAATTTACTTCTATGTTTTGGAAAACATTGCATGCTGAATTGGGTACTAGTTTGGACCTTAGCACTGCATTTCACCCTCAGACCGATGGTCAGTCTGAGCGAACGATTCAAGTGTTGGAGGATATGCTTCGTGCTTGTGTGATAGAGTTTGGTGGCCATTGGGATAGCTTCTTACCTTTGGCAGAGTTTTCATACAATAATAGCTATCACTCCAGTATTGATATGGCTCCATTTGAAGCATTGTATGGGAGGAGGTGTAGATCTCCCATTGGTTGGTTTGATGCATTTGAGGTTAGACCTTGGGGTACTGACCTCTTGAGGGATTCGTTAGATAAGGTGAAGTGCATTCAAGAAAAGCTTCTAGCGGCGCAAAGTAGACAAAAGGAGTATGCAGACCGAAAGGTTAGAGACTTGGAGTTCATGGAGGGTGAACAAGTCTTGTTGAAGGTTTCACCCATGAAAGGGGTGATGCTGTTTGGCAAAAGAGGTAAGTTGAGTCCAAGGTATATTGGACCATTTGAGGTACTAAAGCGAATAGGGGAGGTGGCTTATGAATTAGCCTTGCCCCCAGGGCTGTCCGGAGTGCATCCGGTATTTCATGTGTCCATGTTGAAAAGACACCATGGAGATGGAAACTACATTATCCGTTGGGATTCAGTTTTGCTTGATGAGAATTTGACTTATGAGGAGGAACCGGTTGCTAAATTAGATAGAGAAGTTCGCAAGTTGAGGTCGAGAGAGATTGCATCCATCAAAGTTCAATGGAAGAATCGACCGGTTGAAGAGGCTACTTGGGAGAAGGAGGCAGATATGCAAGAAAAATACCCACATCTGTTTACAGATTCAGGTACTCCTTTTCGCCATTGTTTTTCTTCTTTTGATCGTTCGGGGACGAACGATGGGTAAATTGGTATCTATTGTAACGACCCGTTTAGTCGTTTTGAGCAGCAAATTTAATTTTGGAAAATTGGCTGAGGCAACGGACCCCACGACGGACCGTCACAGGCACGACGGACCGTCGCAGGGTCTCGTTTCAATATACTTAGGAATTCTGAAATTGGGTACTGAAAATCGAGTCTCTGACCGTCATGACGGAGGTGCAGGACGGACCGTCACAGGTGTGACGGACCGTCACAGACTCCTTGGTGGAAAATGGAGTTTCTGGCCCTTGCGACGACCTGCGTGACGGACCGTCGCAGGTACGACGGGCCGTCACAGGTTGCGCAAATCCCAGGCAGAATCGGATTTCTTTACACATTTTAAGGGACGTTTTGGACTATTCTTTCCTTAATTATAGATTTCGTGGGTTTATATTAATAACTCAAATTCTTGAGGGATAAAAGAGGTAACTTTGGGTTAATTAGTGGGGTGTTATTGCCATCTTTTACACTAAATTATATGTTAATTAGGGTAAAAGAAAGAGGGTTTGAATAAAAGAAAACAGAAAGAACAAGAAAGAGAAAGAGAGAGAGAGTCGAACGAGGAAGAAGACGAACGAGCTTGGGGATTTCTTGCTTGATCACTAGTCTTCGGTGGAGGTAGGTTATGGTTCTCTTACGATATTCGTAGTAAAACTCTTAATAGCGAATGATATGTATTGATAATATTGTAAACCCTGCTATGTGCTTGACTTGTATGCTTGCATGAATGTGATTTATATAATTGTGATTATATTAAGCATGATGAAGCTATTGAATCCCAAATCTTGAAAGAAACTTTAATCTACGCTATTAATGATGATGTCTTGGTATAAAAGAAGGCTTGATGAATTAAAGTAATGGGATTGGTGATGCCTTGGTATAGAGAAGGCTTGATGAACGGATAGAATGAGGTTAGTGGATCGGAGTGTCACGTTCCGACACATAGTATTAGTGGGACGGGTGTCACGAACCGATACGTAGAATTAGGGGATCGGAGTGTCACGTACCGACACATGTAGGGGATCGGAGTGTCACGTACCGACACATGTAGGGGATCGGAGTATCACGTTCCGACACATATAGGGGATCGGAGTGTCACGTACCGACACATATAGGGGATCGGGTGTCACGAACCGACACGTAGAATTAGGGGATCGGAGTGTTACGTACCGACACATAGTGGTAGGGGATCGGAGTGTCACGTACCGACACAAGAGGAAGAAAGATAATGAATCTTGAAAGATGATAAATATACTCAATCTAATAAACTTAAATCCCAAAAGAGTATGGTATTGAGGCTTGAGCCCTCATGGATGAACTTGATGGCACTTGTTGATGATTATAGTACTTGTTATTACTACATGTTGAGTTTATAGTTGATTTATAATATTACTTGATATATATTATCTTCTATTTTGAGTTGGCCGATGATATCTACTCAGTACTTGTGGTTGTACTGACCCCCTACTTTTATGTTTTCTTATTTGTTATTTGTGGAATGCAGCAAACGTTCCGTCAACTTCAACTCAACAGTAGATCTAGCCAGTCTTCACTACCTTCGGAAATTCAGGATGAGCTAATGCGTCTAGCTTGGACTGGATCTTCTTCTTCAAGTCTCGATGCCTTGAACTTCCGGCATGGACTAGCTTTTATTTGTTTTAGCTTCTTAGACGTTTTTAGTTTAGTAATTTGAGGATAGATGTTCTTGTGATGATGACTTCCAGATTTTGGGGATAATAATAATAGTTTTGAATTGTTTTATTAATGAGTTTAAGTCTTCCGCATTATTATCTGTTGATATATTTTGAAATGTTAAGGTTTAGATGGGTTGGTTCGCTCAAATAGGAGGGTAAATGTGGGTGCCAGTCGCGTCCCCGATTTGGGTCGTGACACAGAGATGGTAAAAGTATGTTCAAATTGCACCTATTTACAAAACAAAAGAAAATTAGAAAAAAGATTAGATTTCAAAGACACAAGCAGATAATCCATTGAGAATTACATATTCTTGAGGAATTATGAATTAGAATCTTACAAAACTTAGATTCTCCAAGCAAAGGAGTGTTTCCGATAAGGAGTGCTAAAGCAAAAAGGCATGTTAAAAATGAATTTCTTTATCTACCCGACATTCTCTTCTAAGAGAACGACACCTCTGTAGAATTCTGAAGTTGCCCAGACACTTCAATTTTTATGCTGCATCCGTGTCATATTCATTATGTATACACTATTTTTAGAGAATTTGACATGCATTAGTTGACATTTTTAAAGAGTCCGAACAACACAGCTGAAAACTGAATGAAAATAATCATGAGAAACTGACTACTCTAGCACATCTAAAGAATAAGAGTAATTAAGTAGTTTGTCAAAGAGTAAAGCAAGATGGAGACCAATCTAGGAGCCAAACTGTTTGGGTCATCAATAATTATGCCCAGGATGCTTGAAACTAAAGTAGTTAAGAATGTAAATCCTAAAATTAAAAGATGGATGATTTCTGTAGTGGTAATTTACAAATTAAAAATCAGTAGAAATTAGATAATATAATTTAGGATACTAAATCTTGAAAACACCAAATGAGAAAGCATTGAGTTGTTTTTCTATGGAATAATCAAAGTAGAGTCTTAAAATTTGCAAGATTTTGTGCCAAAAAACACTATGACTCTCTAAGAAATTAATCCTCTCCAGTTAGCTTAAGATTGTGCACATTAACCAACCAGTAATTAAATGTACTTATTATTGAAATGGTTCCTCTTTATTTATAATCAACAAATTTGAAGATTACAATTCATCACATTCTTTTATGTTAGCACATATCTACCGGGGAAAATTTTTAACACCGAAAGAAACACAAAATATGAAGAAAAAATCAAACCTGTCAAAATCAAGAAGAGACACCGCTTGTTGCAGCCGAGAAAAAAACCCATGAAGGTGAAGAGAATTGTTGAATTACAGCACACGTGTTTAACATAAGTGAAACACGTGTGTGGAAATGGAAAAATACTAATTTACCCTTGAGTTGATTCAAACTTTACAGTACAATTAAAGTAGCTTTATGTACAATTGTACATTGCTCTGTTCGTCCCACCCAAATATATATATATATATATATATATATATATATATATATATATATATATATATATATATATATATATATATACTAGGAAATTTTTTCGCGCTTCGCGTGGCTAAGATAAATATAATTGCATTGACTTTGCAATTAATTTTTTTACTCATATCCATAAATTATAAATAATGAAAAAAATTGGTTCTTAAAAAATATTAGTAATATTCTAACATGAATTTGATTATTTGTCATTATAACATAACTCAAGAACCTATAATGAATGAACTATTCACAAAAAAAAATCATTGATTCTTTAATCAACATTTAAAGGAAAATAAAGAAGAAAATAAGAATATCTATATAAGGACATTTTGTAATATAAAGAAACATTTAAGTTGCATAGATTAACCTGGTTCGAAATTTCATATGTATGTAAAAATAGACAGTATATAAGCTTATATATAGTACTTTTAAGTTATAAAATCTAATATAAAATATCAAAACACAAATTCTTGGAACTTAGTACAATAATTATTTTCTGCACAATGAATATACGTACTATATGCGTACATGTTCAATATAACCGGAGACATTAACTATGTAGAAACATAAAAATAGAGTTTTAAACATGTGCTCAAAAACAACAATTAATACCATAAGGATAAATTAAAGACTGTAAAAAAAGATACCAGGATATGTAAAAGTAGAATGAAATAGAGAGGAAAAAATTGAGTCCACTTGATAGATTTATAGAAAGAAATCGACGAATTGAGTACCTTATAGTTTTGCAGCGAAAGTCGATTGCTTCAAAGTCTTGCTTTGGATCACTAGGAATCAAAGATAAATTCACAAACTAAATGTATCTGAAAGAAAAAGTTCTCCTTATTCCTTCTTTCAGATTTGTGTTTATGTTTTTTTTTTTTGTATTTATTTTTTACGTTGTTTTTTTTTTACCCTTTTAGTTAAAAAGAATATTTCCTTTTAATAAGAGGGGTTGAGAGGTTATCAGCTTAATAATTGTTCTCCCCCCTTTCTTTTTCAAATAAGAGATAAGAAATTTTTATCTCTTATCAAACAATCTCTTTGGCCGGGTCGATCCATATGGGCAACCCCACGACCCTAAGTCTACATCTCCAACTTTGCACATGATGGACAATACTCAAGCTAATAAAACATTAACGAGTCACACAATTCATACAACAAATAGTTCGTGCGACCTGTGAGTATTAAGAGTTTAACTTTAAGGTTTTCCAAACCCCACATAGGAATTCAATCACATTTCGAAGAAATTCACTACTCATATGATAATATTATTCACTACTTTAGTAGTTACTTATCTGATCCCTCATCTTCTTAAGGAAATTAACTCGAGTTCATATTTAACTTTATACACAAAAATACACTCAATACCAATATGGTTAGTGCAATAGCCGACTTGTGTATATAAGTTTATTATTCATTTAATGTCTTTCCTTTCTACTTAAATTTGTCTTCTCCTATTCAACTTCTTCTCTTGACATGCACTGCATTGCCGAATCATTTGTGGCTATCAGTAACATCCTAAAGGAGCAACATTGATTGAAACTTCAAGAAACAACAAAAGGTCAAAGGGTATTTCATTGAAAAATTATTTTAACTTTTTTGGGTCTTACATAATGAAGAAGCAAGGAATATTATTTCATTGACCCGTTGATTGCTAGACACACGTGGTATGAAACACGTGCTACGATGTTTTCACCTTATACTGGTGTATGCATCTCATCATCCGGATTATCCAACATCGTAGATATTTTGGTCTAAACATCTCAAGATGTGTAAGTTCCCTAGTTTCTCTTTTCTAGTAATCTTTAAACTCATTTTCTTAGAGAAAGATTTGTCTAGCTCATAAAACAAGTCATAATTTGGTGGTGAAACTCATCTCTTCACGTTCCTCGACGTAAGAGGTGATTGCTCGTGTGTGAGAGTCAATCCTGCGACTTGTTCAACACACTTTATTTCTAATAAAGTATCACATGCATACTACATTTGAACATAAGTTCAATTATTTTATATATAGAAGAGAATATCATAACAATCAATTCATTTAACAATGCTGAAATATAAGCATACTTTACGTAAACCTAGAGCCTTAACATGTTTTTCAAACAAGTCATATGTAGGAATGTATTGCAAAGTTATTTATCCATTTTCCACTACGTCTCTCACAAAGTTATACTTGATGTCGATATGTTTGGTTTTGCTGTGATACTTAGGATCATTTGTGTATGTGATAAGCGCTTGACTATCACAATATAGAATCATGGGACCCTTAATATTCTTTGCAATACTCAAATGCTCAAAGAATCTCCTTAACTAAACAACTTCTTGTACTGAAGACGCACAGGACACAAATTCAGATTCCATGGTTGAAAGAGATGTGCAAGTTTTCTTCTTACTTTTTCATGAAATAGCACCACTATTTAGTAAGAAAACACAATCGAATGCTGATTTTCTATCATCCCGTTCACCAGCCCAATTAACATTTGCATAACCTCATATGAATAAATTAGATTCAGTATAACACAGTACATCATCTGTATTTCCTTTCAGGTATCGAAATATTCTTTACTCTTTCTAATGATCTTTTCCAGGATTGATTTATACCTGCTAACTAGACTTACGGAATACCAAATGTCTAGGCAAGTATACATCATAGCATACATCAAACTCCCGACAACACTAGAATAAGAAACTCGAGACATTTCTTCCTTTTCGTTTTCAGTCTTTGGACACATTTTAAGCCTTAAAATTTCACCCCTCGCTACAGAAGTATCCATGAATTTGCAACTATTCATTCGAAAACATTCCAATATTTTCTTTATATAAGTTTCTTGAGATAAACTCAAAAATTTCTTGAAACGATCTCTTTGAATCTTAACACCTTATATATAATCTGATTCACCCATATCTTTCATATAAAAATGATTTTGAAAGCCATGACTTGATAATTTTCACATGCTCAGAATTATTTCCACCTAATAAATTATCATGCAATGGTTTTCATCGATGTTGGTGAAATCAAGTGACACCACCTCCTTATTAAATCTCAGATACCACTGCCTTAAAGAGATCTTTAGGCCATAAATTGATCTTTTCAATTTACAAACTTTGTTTTCTTGACCTTTAACAACTAAACCAACTGATTGTTCAATGTAGATTTTTTTCGTTTAATTCTCCACTGAGAAAAGTGGTCTCCACATCCATTTGGTGTAATTTTATATTTAAACTTGCAACAATAGCTAAAATTAACCATATGGATGTAAACTTCACAACTGGTGAAAAAGTTTTCTCATAGTCTATTCCAACTTCTTGAGTAAATTCTTTTCTGCAACCAATCGTGCTTTGTGTATTTCTATTGACCCATCCGATTTATGTTTAAATTTGAATATCCATCTATTCCTAATAGCTTTACATTCCTTAGGAAGATCAACTAGATTCCAGACTTTGCTGGTTTTCATGGACTCTAATTCTTCTTTCATCGTTTTTAAGCATTCTTCCTTTCAGGTCTCTATAAGGCCTCAATTATAGAATTAGATTTATTTAGTTTTGTAGGAGATACCAAGAAACAAAATCCTTAATCTGATAAGAACTTTTAGGTACACCTTTTCTTTCACTCTTACAGATTTGATGTTCAGATTCCTCTATAGAATTTTTGGATTCATTACTCCCACTTGGACAAGGAATCATTTCTCGATCCATTGAATTACCAAGTATGTTTGACAATATCAACTGATCTTCTGAATTTTATATTTCGTAGTGAGGCTCAACTTCACCTATTTCACCCTTTTTCGAAAATTATTTTCCAAAAATCTAACATCTCATGATACAATATCAGTAATACTTCCATCCTCTAGTTTATCAATTAACACATATCCTTTAGAGCGTTCAGAGTACCATATAAAAATACATTTATTTCCTTTCGGACTTGGTTTATCAAACTCACCGAAATGATCTTTAATATATGCTGCCCAACCTCATGGTTGTAGATCATTCAATTTTTTATGACTAGTCCAAATTTCAGAAAGTGTGGAAGACAATGACTTAGAAGGTACTTTGTTCAATATGTAAGCCGTAGTCAATAATGCATCTCCCCAAAAAGAGATGGACAAATTTTCCTGCACCATCATTGATCTTATCATTTCTAATAATGTTCTATTCCTTCTTTCAGTTACACCATTTTGTTGAGGTGTATGAGGAGTAGTTAACTGTTTGACATTACCTTTTTTAATACACAATTCTTCAAATAATTTTGACAAATATTCACGTCCTCGATCAGTTCTTAAAGCTTTTATGGTTTTATCTAATTGATTTTAACTTCATTCATATATCTTTTAAAGCACTCAAGTGCTTCAGATATATAAGAAATCAACTAGATATAACCAAAGCGCGTGAAATGATCAACAAATGTAATGAAGTATCTGGCACTAGACCTTGCCTTTACATTCATTGGAACACAAGTATCAGAATGAATTAATTGAAGTGGGAATTCAGTTCTCTTAGCTTTCCCAAATGGTATATGCGTAATCTTTCCATCAAGACATTTTTCATAAGTTGACATTTCAATTTGGGCAAAAGAACCTAAATGCCCTTCTTTTGCCGACCTATTCATTTGATCTTGACCTATGTGACCTAATCTTGCATGTCATGTAATAACATTAATATCATTGTCACTAGAATAATATGCCATTATACAACGGTCAACATAATAGTCATAAGTTGAAGGATTACAATCTAAAATGATAAAACGATCATAACGTAGTCCAAAATAATGTAAGACATTATCTAGAGTTGTTCTAACACCATTACGACTAAAAAACAAATCAAAATCAACTTCTAAAAGAACAGGCACATACACTAAGTTTCGTCAAATCTTAAGAGTATATAGGACGACCTGCAACTTCAAGGAATAGTCACCATGCAAGTCCACTTTGAAAGTGCCTATACGTTTGACTTCAAGACTAGCATTATTTTCTACTTATATCCACCTTGATTTAGATGAAACTTGACAAAAATCCACAAACGAATCTCTGTTTCGACTCACGTGGTCGGTGAAACCTGAGTCTACAATCCACATAGGATAAGATTCAGTTAGTAAAGAAGTGCTAGAAACATATGTAGCACTAAGAGATGCGTTATTTAGATATGCTACCTTTTTGGGCTCAGTACATTCACGAGTGAAATGCACCAACATTTGGCAATTGTAGCACTTCATTTTGATCTTATCTCTTTTCTTGAAAAACCGTTTTCATTTCTTGGAATTTGATTTCTTCTTTTTTCATAAAGGGTCCTTCTCCAATATCTTTGTCTTTCCCATTTATTTTCAAGATTTTCTTGCGCTTGAAATCTGAAGATTTTGTACCACTTGAGTCTGCCATAAAGGCATTAGAAACAACCTTAGCATCACCAAGACGCTCATCTTCAAGTTCAACACGACTTGCAACGTCAGAAAAAGTTTTTTGATGCTATCGTTATTGGTCAAGTTAACCTTCAAATGTTCCCAATGATTGGGAAGAGACTGAATTACTACCTGAACTTGTTGCTCATCTTAAAGAACATGTCTAGCACTCTTGAGTTGAGTTGTCATTTTTTATGTCACCCTAGGGTGTTGTTTGATATTTTGGTCATGACGCTTTTTGTAAGTATCAAATTTGATAGTCAACTGTCAAAGGCGGGTAATAGACGTACCCCCATATATTCCTCGTAGATGTGCCCACATAGCATGAGTAGTAGTGAATTCCTTACATCCATGTATGAGGTCATCAACTACAGAACTAACTATTGTACCATGTTCAATGGAGTTAACCATCTTCCAAGCATAGTAAGATTCAAGATCCCTTCTGTGTTGTGCAGTATTACCCTCTTCTGGTTCATCCAAAACATGATTTATATCTTCCAAAGCATTTTGATCTTCTAGTACATATCATAATTTACTTTTTCACTTTGTTTAAGCTAGCAATGATACTTTTTGATGCCATATCTGTTATTGAGATATATTAAGCAAAAAATTTATTCAATTATGCATGCGACATACACATTCAAAAAAATTAATTATCATAAAGATTTCATATTTAATATAAAATCGAAAAGATACGTATGCATCCAATCATCATCTACAAACTAAATATTTAATAAAAATTCAAATCTAATTTCTTAATGTGTATAATTAATATATTGAAGGCTTTTATAACAATATTTTTTTAAGTTAAATAATATAATTTGAGAAAAGAACAAACTACATAATTCATATCTTGGAAAAAAAAGCAACTTAAGTTTACAAGTAATTCAAAGAGTGAAATCCTCCCACAAGTCTTCAAAACAATTAAAATAAACCCTAAAAGGTTGATTGGACCATATGTCATGATAAATCAGTCAATTTACTACCCTAAGGTTCACGAAGAGTGTCACCAATCTGTATGATTTCACGCACTCGGAAACATGTCTTATGACTAATTGCTCTCCTACTTTGACCATTTGCTCAACTTTAAGAACTCCCTTTGGATTAATTTGAGCATGTCCCTTTCAGCCGTATTTGAAATGGAAAAAAAAAATAGAAATATGGTTAATACCATTTAATACGACAAGTATGTCAATAATTTCTCGTAGGAGACAAGGAACAATTTAAGGAACTTAAAGGACTAAAAAAAAATTTAAGACCAATTTTGTTAAGTTAAAGTAAATAATAAAATAAATATATTGTTAACATAAAAAATACTACAAAACCATTGCCTATCTTTCATACAAAAAATAATATTTCTTTATGATACCAAAAAATGGTATAAGTTTGTCTTTTAAAATAATAAAAGAATTGAATCATTTTCTCCCCTTTTTCTTATAAATTCATAACAAAAAAAGACAAAAAAAAAACAATTTTATTTTTTGAAAAAAGATAAACAAATACTGGACCATCCTATTTTTTCTCTTCTTCTTAACTTTATGTAAAAAGACAAAAACCCCAAATTAAAAAAAATCACACGTTCAAAGAAAAAGTAAAAGAGTGGGACCATTTATTACTTTCATGTTATTTTGGAAAAACTGTTAGGTTATGGAGCCTGATTAATATTTGATGTACTGTAACCAAAAATACTCTGATTTATTAATATATATACCCCCCCCACCGTGGAAGTTTACTTACGGGGTATTACCATGAAATATTGGTTTCTCTCTTTCTCTCTCTAGATCTCTCATCTCTTTCTCTTGAAAGTTCTTGTGTTCTTAATTCATCAAGTGTGTGTGTGTGGATTCGATCCTGACAACTATTATCAGAGCCAAAGAGATTCAACACAATCACTGAAGTTGGAAAGTTCGAAGCTTGGAATCGAGAAATTTGATGGATCTGATTTCAGTTTCTGAAAGATGCAGATCAAATATTATCTGTACCAGAATGATCTTTACTAACCTTTGACTGAGGTGAAGCCGGAATCCATGACGGAGGAGAAGTGGAAGCTGATGGATCGCCAAGATCTAGGCTTAATCCGATTAACTTTGTCAAGAAACATGGCGTTCAACATCGTGAAGGAGATGACTACGCCCGATCTGTTGAAGGCACTGTCAAATATGTATGAAAAACCATCAGCGATGAAAAAGGTACATTTGATGCGTAGATTGTTCAATTTACAGATGTCTGAGAATGAATCTGTTTCTGATCATAAAAATGAGTTAAATATGATTGTGAGTCAACTCAATTCTGTGGATATTAATTTCGAAGATGAAATTAAGGCGTTGAGTTTGATGTCATCTCTGCCCGAGTCTTGGGATACTGTTGTTCCTACGATTAGCAGTTCCGGTGGATCTAAGAAACTGAAGTTTGATGAAATCCATGATGTTGTTCTTAGCGAAAGTATTCGCAAACGAGAAGTGTGAGATTCATTGGGCAGTTCTCTCAGCGTTGACTGAAGGGGGAGAAGTAAGCCGAAATGCCAAAATCAACATGGTCGATCAAAATCAAAGAATCGAGGAAAATCCCCAAACATATCAAACGTGAGTTTTTGGAACTGTGGAGAAAAAGGGCACTTTCGGACGAGCTGTACAAAGCCAAAGAAGAAACAGAATCAGAAATCTAGAGATGACAATGATTCTGTAAATTCAGCAGAGGACATTGGGGATGCTTTAATCCTTAGTGTGAACAGCCTGGTTGAATCATGGATTTTGGAAAGGTGTATCTTGCTGACAATAAAGGCTTAGATTGAAGGAAAGGGGGATTTTTGCATAAAGACCACCTAGGAAAACCAGTGGACATTAGAGGATGTCAGATATATTCTTGGGCTCAAGAAAAATCTGATCTCCGTTGGAAAGTTGGATAGCACTGGATATGCAGCAACGTTTGGGAAAGGTTTGTGGAAGATTATGAAAGGTGCTATGGTAGTAGCTCTTGGCACCGAATCAGGAACCTTGTACACCACTGCAGGGTGTATTAACATGGCCGCTGTTGCTAAAGGTGCTTCCGGTTCATGTCTGTGGCACAACAGACTTGGAGACATGAGTGCTAAAGGAATGAAGATGCTAGTTTCAAAAGGCGCATTAGAAGGTTTGAAGTCTATTGATATGGGTCTTTGCGAGAGCTGTGTTATGGGCAAACAGAAAAGAGTAAGATTCACAAAGACCCCTAGAGAGACAAAGAAAGTGCGGTTGGAAATTGTCCATACAGATGTTTGGGGACCATCTCCACTATCATCACATGGAGGATGTAGATTCTATGTTACCTTCATTGATGATTCCAACAGGAAGGTATGAGTTTACTTCTTGAAGCATGAGTCAGATGTGTTTGCAAATTTCAAGAAGTGGAAAATTGAAGTTGAGAATCAGACCTGCTTGAAAGTCAAATGCCTAAGGTCTGATAATGGAAGAGAGCATGACAAATCAGAGTTCAAGGCATTCTCTGCAGCTGAGGAAATCGGATTGATGAGAACAGTTCGTTGTAAGGCAAGGAAGAATGGAATTGCTGAGAGGATGAACTGAACATTGAATGACCGTGCAAGGAGTATGAGGATAAACTGTGGGCTGCCCAAAACATTTTTGGCGGATGCTGTGAGCACAGCTGCATACTTGATCAACAGGGGACCATCAGTTCCTTTAGGGTTCAAAGATTCCAGAGGAGGTGTGGACAGGAAAAGAACTCAAGTACTCACGCTTGAGGACTTTTGATTGCACTGCTTATGTTCATGTTGATCCAGAAAAGAGAGACAAGCTTGATTCCAAGGATGTGAAATGTTACTTCATAGTCTATGGTTCTAATTTGTTTGGTTACAGGTTTTTGGATGACAAGAATAGAAAGATCCTGAGACATTGTGACATGACATTTGATGAGTCTGTCCTGTAAAAGGACAGAGAGCAGAAAGTTCTAGAGATAAAAAGCAAGTGGTAGTTGAGGTTGAGTTGGAGAAGAGTAACCCAGAGATGTCGAAGCAGATACTCAACCAACTTCTACTGAAGAATCTGAAGAGGAGCAGTTACACCTGAGCAGGTGTTAAGTAGATCATCCAGATCCATCAGGGCACTAGATAGGTATTCACCTTCATTACACTATCTATTGCTGACTTATGAGGGGGAACCATAGTCTTTTGATAAGGCCTTACATGTGGAGGATTCGATCAAGTGGGAGCAAGCCATGGATGATGAGATGAGGTCACTTGAGAAGAAGAAGACGCATGGGTGTTGACTGAGTTACCTGCATGGAAGAGAGCTTTGTTGAACAAGTGGGTGTTCAGAATCAAGATTGAACCAGATGGCAAAAGAAGGTTCAAGGCCCGCTTAGTGGTTAAAGCATATTCACAAAGGAAAGGTATTGATTATGCTGAAATATTTTCTCCTATTGTAAAGTTAACATCTATTCGAATTCTGTTGAGTATTGTTGCATCGGAGAATTTGCATCTAGAGCAAATTGATGTAAAAACAATATTTTTACATGGAGATCTGGACAAAGAGATCTATATGCAGCAATTGGAAGGATTTGTGATTCCAGGCAAGGAACAGATGGTATGCAAGCTCACCAGGAGCTTGTATGGACTAAAGAAAGCACCAAGCCAGTGGTACAAGAAGTTTGACTCCTTCATGACCAAGAGTGGATTCTGCAAAGCTGAAAAGGATCCTTGTTGTTACTTCAAGAAATACACTGATTCATATGTCTTTTTACTCTTGTATGTGGATGATATGTTGATTGCAGGATCTAGTATGAGGGAGATTAACAATCTGAAGACAAGATTGTCAGCAGCGTTTGAGATGAAAGATTTGGGTCCAGCGAAGCAGATTTTGGGGATGAAGATTTCTCGGGATAGATCTGCTGGCACTTTAAATCTATCTCAGGAGTTGTACATTGAAAAGGTGCTGAGCATATTCAAGGTTAATGATGCTAAACCAAGGACTACTCCATTGGAAAATCACTTTAAATTGTCAAAGGAGAAGTCACCCAAGACTGCCGAGGAGCGTGATGATATGGCACTTGTTCCATATGCTTCAGCAGTTGTGAGTTTGATGTATGCTATGGTATGCACTATACCTGATATAGCACATGCAGTGGGAGTTGTTAGCAAGTAGATTGCGAACCCGGGGAAAGAGCATTGGGAAGCTGTGAAGTGGTTTCTGAGATATTTGAGAGGTACATCCAGTACTTCACTTGTTTTTGCAAAGGCAAGGTGACTCTACAGGGTTTTGTGGATGCTGATATTGGTGGGGATGTTTGACTCGAGCAAGAGTACATCCGGGTACATTTACACCATAGGTGGAACGACATTGAATTGGATGTCCATGATTCAAAAGTGTGTTTCTCTTTCATCTATTGAAGCTGAGCATGTGGCAATAGCCGAAGCTGGGAAAGAGCTGATATGGCTGGCAGATTATCTGGAGGAATTTGGCAAGAAGCAGAGCGAGAACATTATTTACTCAGATAGCCAGAGTGCCATACAGTGGGTGAAAAATCCAGTCTATCATTCGAAGAAAAGCACATCCGAAGGCGGTACCATTTCACTCGCAAGGCAGTGGAGGATTGTGATATGTGTTTGGAGAAGATAGAGGGTGCAAAGAACCTGACAGACATGTTGACGAAATGTGTTGATGTTAGGAAACTGGGGTTATGCAAAACCTCGGTTGATCTTCTGTAGTTGTTGTTATAGATGTTGCGGTGCGGTAAAGATGTTGATGATGAAGAGATTTTTTTTGAGAATGTATTTTTTGGATGATTGAATCAGTCTCCAAGTCGGAGAATTGTTAGGTTGTGGAGCCTGATTAATATTTGATGTACTGTAACAAAAAATACTCTGATTTATTAATATATATACCCAACATTTGTGGAAGTTTACTCACGGGGTGTTACAACGAAATATTGGTCTCTCTCTCTCTCTCTCTCTCCTCTCTCTCATTCTCTCACTCTATCTCATCTCTTTCTCTTGAAAGTTCTTGTGTTCTTAATTCATCAAGTGTGCGTGTGTGGATTCGATCCTAACAAAAAGTTTTATACTTCTATTGTATATGGAGATATACATAAGCTTGCTATGGAGATAAAATTCTTCACCAAACATTGTCTCGAGCGAACTTCTACTATATACTTCCTCCACATATAATAATAGTAGATCAATCAAGATGCATATAAAAAGCAAAACTTTCTACAAACCTTATTTTCCTCTTATAGATGATTTTAATTTTTAAAGAAGCTAATATCAGCACAAAAGTCTACGAATATTGGATGAACTATAAAAACAAATATCAAATTTCTCCATCAAACACTACCTTAACAGATGTCATCCCCTACCCCCTCTATTCTCATGCCGCTTTTAAGTATGTCGTATTTACGAGTTATTTTGAGTAATAATATTTCATATTTAAGTTAGTAACATTTAACTTAAAAGCTCTATACATGATTATTTCAATCTTTTCATATGAGATTAAAATTCTTCTCATATGTATAAATGACAAAGTTAAACTAAACAATCAAAACATAAATAAAAAAGATTATTTCATTTACTTTTTATGATGAATCCACAAATGTTCCTTTATTAATTTTCCCTTATCATCTTTCTTAATTAATATTTTGACCAACTCTTCCAAGTTAGGTTCATCATCAATAAGTTTTCTCTCTTTTTTCTTACTGTCTGAAGAAAGAAAATCATCATGAAATTCGTAATGTTAAGAGATGTCATTGCATAAACTGATACATTTAATTTAGGTATCATTTTTATACAATGACATCTCCTTGCATAGTACCAAATCTTATGTCATGATTCACTTTCTTTAGTCATTAGAAAGAAAGGGAGAGAAAATTTAATCTTATACCAAAAAGCAAAAGATCAACGAGCACATTCGAGATTGAAAAAACAAACTAGATCAAAGCAAGAGTATCCTTACAAAATTTTAACGTATTACCGCTGAAACAAAAATATATAATTGTTGGAATAATTGAACTTGAAAACTTTACCATTTTCAACTATTTATATGAAGCCCTCCAACAACGAAAGCTATTGATCTCTACCAATGATAAAATCTCTCTTCAAATCAAAGCAAAAATGTACATAAAATAATTAGAACATATTATGATAATTTGAAAAAAACTTAAATAGAGAAAATCTCACTCTCCACCTGAAAAGTCAATTATGGCAAAAACAACCAAACAGAGCACCAAAAATATTGAAGGTAATAAATAAATAAATCTCATTCAGGTAGATTTACTAATTTCTAAATCATCCCTAACATTAACAACAAAACAACTAAAAATTCAAAATTTTCACTGAAATCATTTTTTTAAAAATGAGTAAATAAACAAAAAACAAGTGTTTTCCTTTTTCTCAATTTAAAACATTTAAACTAGAAAGTCATATGATTGAACAATAAAAAACAAGTTCAGGTAGTTATAAGTAGGTCATGCATTTGTTAGAAATGGAAGATGATCACAAGTGAAGTCTACGTGATGAATTATGATGAATCAGATAAACAAGTAAACTCGATAGAGCTATTTTTTTTGCAAGCAGTTCACCTCAATTGCAGCGCACTAGTGAATTCTCTGAGATGAATTATAACGTAATCAGTTGGAGAGTGTTTGTAGTTGTAGCATCTACAAAATGTAACATGCTATGTCTAACTGGATTGACTTTGTTCAAAGTTGAGATTTTATAATTTAATAGTAGATTATTGGGATCTGCTAAATTGGAAAAAAGGTAAAAATTAATATTTTTTAAACTTTCTAGTCAAAGATTAGTTAATAGAATATTATCCATATATATATGCATGTTCTGTCCTAAACTATTTTTTTTGTCCTAAATTTCTTGTTGACACTTGCTTTAAGAATTTCAAATTTTCTCCACTAATAGTATTAAGATTTATTAAATAAGTTGTTTTAAAAATATGCCACCATTATCTTTAATTGCTTGTTCACACTATGTTGTAGAATTTTTTTTTATGGAGAGTGGGAAAAGTATTAATATGGTCACCAATATATATAGATGCATATACATCTCTCATTTATAATTAAACATGAATATATTAGTAGTAGTAGTATATACTATTTTTATAAGTATTACTACATTTGTCACGATAGACCATCGTGATCTGCACCCATACTAACCTTCCAATGGGAGAACCACTACCACACCCCAAACCAAGAAACTAAAAAAAAAGCTAAAGCATTTAAGGATACGAAAACAGGAAGAATAGCTAAAGCTGAAGTTCCCATAAACTTCCAAAATATCTAAAAATTAAATAATGCGGATATTAAACCTAGAACCTTAAAGTTAATGTACCAAAATATCTAAAGTTCAACAAGTCTAAACAAGAAAGGATACAACCCCAACTAATGAACTAATCAACTAACTAGAAAGTCTATGATCAAAACGTTGACATAGACGAACGGAGAACTCATAGAAGCATGGAAGAGCTGGCTCACCCCTGAATTCGAACAACGATCACTAATCTTTTAAATGAGTTTGTCAATAGCCACTTGAAGATGCCATGTACTTAACAAAGAAAGAGCAAGTGCAGTATCAATACACAACCACAACATATTAGTAGGATGACACGGCTATCCCACTTAGTGCAATGTACAAAAATCAATATAACAATGTAATCACATGCATATATCGAACATATACACTATTATCGACATTTACAAACAATGAAAAACTTCAAATTTCTCAAGATACAGAATTAGGATAAGTCATTCTGAAATATGGTACCTGATCCAAAGAATATGCGAGAACATGGAAACCGATCCCATAATTATGTCAGAACGTCGTAACCGATCCAAGTTAGTGTGTCAAAATGAAACATCCGATCCTTTCAACAAGACACAATCACAAAGTACATTCTCTTAGTGATACGATTAAGTCATGATTCGACATTCATCATTATATATCCTCATTTACTACAAGTGTGATCAATAATCAACATCCACATATATACATGTATCATAATGAAGCAAGACAAACATGCATCACTCATATTATAGAATCACAACAATCACTTACCTCGAAACAAACTTGAAACCCTAAGAATCTTGGTCCTTCCCTTTCCGGATCATTCTGCATGTTTTTGGTCTACGAACAATCATGATAATACGGGGATCAATAATTAATCACTAATTACCTGAATTACCAACAATTCTAACAACCCTAGATCAACCCATGCTAAGTATCCGTAATAGGGTTGTTTCCACCATAGATTCTAGATGAAAACCCTCCCTCATCGATAATTAACCATCAGATTACGTATGACTGATCGAAATACATATGTGGGGAGTGAAAATTTTACATTTAGCCTCAATAATGGTGAAAAACAATCAAGTAAACTCATAGGGTCGTTCCTTAGCTCTAAAATTCAAAAAGTGCAAAGTAAAATATTTTTGGGGTTCTATTTCCAACTAAAGTCGCGTATGTCCCGCTACAGCAGGACCCATCCCACTACAGCGACAACCATCCCGCTACAACGTCATGAATAAAGACATAATTTTTAAATTTGAATTTCAAGCCCCCAATTCACAACACTCCTTCAACCCTTGATATCAAAAATCACATCCTCACGCTAAGATCATTTTTGGGAGTTCTACTCTCCCGAATTTTATTCCGTAAAGTCATATCGGTTCCTTAACATCATAAATATCTATTCATGAAATCAAAATCATAATTAAATCAATAGTTCTTACTAGATTTCCTTAGACTTTAATGATTTTAATTTCATTCAAATCTGGACTAGATTAGGAAATTTCAAGTTACTACCAAAAATTTTCTGACCCCAATTCCTTATCCTTTGGCTTTTTCCGAACGACCAAATCAGGTCATTATAATAGATATCAATTAACCATCACTCATTCCAGAGTGATCAACTAGGAAAGTGTTACGCCTCGAGCCTACACCCTGGATGTGGCCGACACCCAATGACCATTGCTGGTCTTGAACAAACCCTTGGCCTGGATAAGTTAACTCCGATGAAGACTTAACTTAACTTAATTATAATAATAAAGAACATTCTCAAGAGAAATACTTAAAATGTAATAGTCTGGACAAAATGACATTTAAGTCTCATTGTTTACACATGAAATGAAAACACCAAGAAATAATTCTATCTGTTTATGAAGCTTCTGAAAATACTAAGATGAATATTGAGAAAAACCCCACAACATTCTATAATGAAAATACTGAAAGCAATAAAAGAGTCATGCGAATGCGAGGAGGCTCACCACTGACTCTAGATGCTCAAACCGGATCAACGAGGTGCTGGATGTTGATCCTGGTTACCTATGTGTGCATCATAAGACGATACAGGCCAACTTACTTCAGTACATTAAATGTACGAGTATGCGAGTTAGAATGGTAACAACAACTTAAAGCTTGAAAGGATTAAGAGGAACTTAGATTGGCTTTGCTTAACTTATGAAATAATAATTCATTATAAAGCAATAAAGAAACATGAACTTTATGTATAAAATTTGTAAAATAGTGTAAAAAACATAGCTTGTTAAAGATAATGCAATGAAACCTCAACTTTACTTATAATGAAAGTAGTATCGTTTCTGCGGGAGATTCTTTAACAGACAACCACCACTATGAGCCTAAGTGATGATACAACGTCTTGACCACGCTGCCAAAACTTTTCTATACTTTACCATTGCATAGAAATCCTTAACTTAGTGAATCCACTAACTTAACTTACGTGATTATCTAAAGAGTATGACCCATCAATAACCATAATGACTACATGGTTTACATTTAGACTTGAGTCAATATGAACTATCATCCCCACATCGGTTCTCAATGTTCCCTTTTCTTGTTCAAAACCTCTTTTTTTTTTGAAATTTTAGTGTCCTATTAACTTAAATGTAAAAACATTTATGCACTTTCTAGGGATTACTTAGTTTTCTTATATCCTTTGAGAAATGCAATCAACTTTTACTCTTTACTTAGCTTGAAAATTGATTCTTAAAATAAAGTTAAAATGTCTAAATAAGACTCTTGAAAACCTTTAAGAACTTTACTTTAACTTTCTTCTTAGCTTTATACTTGACTTCTTAACTTCCTTGTCTTTGATCTTAACTTTCCTTGAATTGAATTATGGATTCAACGTTCATGATCTCATGTTTATGGATGATTTCATGATGTTTATATGTACCTTAGAGTGTTGGAATCAACTAAGAAGTGTGGGTAGATCACTTGGGAACTAGTACAAAAACATAGAGAAAGAACGAGGTCTGTAGGCAACCTAGCGCTCTGATAGGCCCGGGCGCCAAAGCTTGATTGACACGCCAGATCCTGACAGATAGAGACTGTCCTGACGGGCTCTGGTTGGCGCAGCACCCTATGGCCTTTCATACGGGATTTTCGTCTTTTCTACTCAACCCAATAACATAGGATCACTAATAACCTCAATACCCAACAACTTAGACCCCAAAAAACTCGTAAACACGAATCCAATCAACAAAAACATGCTACAAGTCAACCAACAAGAATTTAGCCATTGTTCTTCAAAAACTTCAATGTTCATCATTCAATTCTATTATAACTTTGCTGAATTACAAAAATTGGTGAGTGGGTGAAATAATCCAACACAGAAATATCTCACATACCTTATAGGGATCAACCCCGACGATTTCCACACGAAGATCTTTCCGTTCTTGATAAATTCTTGGCCTTTTATCCTTTCTCCTTCTTCTTTTCTATTTTCTCCCAAGCCCTAAGCGTGTTCCAATTTTCTAAAACTGACTTAAGGATCAATTTTACCCCTAATAAACCCTCAAAAAAATTAGAATATAGTAGGGTGAAAAGAATACTTTACCCTTAGTAAAATATGATTGAGACCTTCCTCAGTCCAACAAAGCAACTTCTGATAGGCATATCTCCCTCATACGATATCAAAAATGTGCAAAATCAGTGGAGCTGAAAAGATCTTTCCAAGGTATTTCAAACAATATAAAGAACTGACCCAAGATCAAGCTGAGCTCGAAATTATGTCCATTTAAAATGACCAAAAACTCACTTTTTACTCTTAGGATATTTTCAAATTTTTTTCTATTCTTTCCTAATATAATAAGTTTTAGTTTCTTAGCTTATTCCTAACTATTTCTAGTTAGGAATGTTACAATATCTTCCCCTTGGGAACATTCGTCCTCGAAAGAGATTTCTTTCACTATGCTAAGAATAGTAACATCAAGTTCAACACTTAACAATCCAAAAACAAGTAACAATCATGCTTACTCATAGTTTATAAAGTACAAAAAAGAGAATTAGTACCTTGATATGCATTCTCTCCTAATTCAAAAATATGTGGATATGTCCTCTTTATATCCTCTTCAGCTTTCCAAGTTACTTCTTTAGCACATTGGTTCCTCCAAAGGATATTAACCAACACAACTTTCTTTGTTCTGAACTTGTGAACTTGGCGATCTAGTTACTGAACCAGAATCTCTTCATAGGAAAAACTATCCATAATCCGAACATTCTCATTTGGTACTATCAATGAATGATTACCCAATCACTTCTTCAACATAGAAATATGAAATACCGGATGAACCACTGCTAACTCTTGGGGTAGCTCTAACTCATGAGCTACATTGCCAACTCTCTTGGAGATTATATAAAGACCAATATACCTGGGACTTAGTTTCCCCTTTTTACCAAACTTCATAACCACCTTCGTGGGTGAAACTTTCATATACACCCAATCATCCACCTCAAAATCAATCACCTTCTCGTAACATCTGTATAGGACTTTTGCTGACTTTGTGCCATTTTCAATCTCTGTTGAATCACTTTCATTTTCACCATAGTTTGGTGAACTAGATTTGGTCATATCGACCTACTTCACCAACTTTGAACCACCCTATAAGAGATCCGAATCTTATCCCATAAAGAGCTTCGTATGGAACCATTTGGATGATCGAATGATAGCTATTATTGTAAGTGAACTCAATGAGAGGTTTATCACCCTGATTCCCTTAAAAATAAATAACATAAGCCCTCAACATATCTTCTAAATTCTGGATAGTATGCTCTGCTTGTTTGTCCATTCGTCTGAGGATGAAAAGAAGTGCTTAAGTTCACCTTCGAACCAAAACCCTTATGGAAAGACTTCTAAATCTGAGCAGTAAATTGTGCATCTCTATATTAAATAATGGAGACCGGAATCGCATGAAGTCTTAACACTTTATGAATTTAAAACATAACATAATCCTCGGCCGAATGTATGGTCTTCACCGACAAGAAGTGGGCTGATTTTTTCACTCTATCAAAAATTACCCAAATTGAATCATGCTGTCTGCGGGACCTTTGGCAAGCCTGTGATGAGACGATATTAATCATCTCCCACTTCCATTCCTAAGGTTCTATCTTATGAGCCAACCCTCCAAGCCTTTGGTGTTCCACTTTAACTTGGTGGCAATTCGGCACTTGGCAACAAACTCAACTATGTCTTTCTTCATGCGTTCCCACCAATATACCTCTCTCCATTCGTGGTACATATTGGTGGAACCCGAATGAATGAAATATATATAGAGATATGATCCTTCTCCATGATCTTCTCTTGGATTCCATCCACCCTAGGTACAACTAACCTACCTTGGTGCTTCAGCACACCATCTCCTCTTTGTTCAAAATCTAATACTCTTTGTTTATGAACATTTGCCTTTAAATCAAGGAAAATGGGGACTTGGACTTTCTTTTGTTTCACCCTCTCACAATAGTGATGATTCATCCCCATTAGTCACCACTATCCCTCCTGTATGGAATCCACATCCTTAGTTAACTCCCTCTTTTCTTCTTCAACATGGGTGGTTCTCTCGCGATAACCTACTCAAAGCATCAACAACCACATTAGCCTCACCAGGGTGGTAAAAGATACCCATGTCATAATACTTGAGTAGTTCTGACCACCTTCTTTGTCTGAGGTTGAGTTCCTTCTAGGTGAACACATATAGTAGGCTCTTGTGGTCACTGCATATATCCAGACGAACGCCGTACAAATACTGACGCCATATCTTCAAGGTGAAAATCACCATAGCAAATTCGAAGTCATGAGTTGAATAATTCTTCTCATGGACCTTCTACTGTTTGGAGGCATAAGCCATAACCTTGCCATTCTACATTAACACACAGCCCAAACAAACTCTTGATGCATCACAATACACAACAAAACCTATAGTAAGTACCCTTTGGTTAAGTCAAACCCGAAATGGCAATTAACCTTTTTTCAACTCCTGAAAGATTTTCTCACAAGCATTATACCATTGAAACTTAACTTGGTCAAAAGAGACTAGATACATTAAAACCCCTCAACGAATCTCCTATAGTAGTCAGCCAAATACTAGAAACTCCTTATATAAGTATTAGACGTGGGTCTAGGATAAATCTGAACTACTTTTATCTTTTGGGTATCAACTCGAATCCCATCACAAAAATTGACATGGCCAAAAAATTCCACTGACTTGTGCCAAAACTCACACTTGGAGAACTTGGCATATAAACCCTTATCTTTTAAAGTTTGAAGAACAATCCTGAGGTGAATAACATGATATTCTTCACTCCTTGAATAAATTAGTATGCCATCATAAGGTTTGAAGACTCTGTTCATAATATCCATGAATGGTGCAGGCGCATTAGTCAAACCAAAGGACATAACCAAAAACTCATAATGCGAATATTTGTTTCTAAAAACTGGTCTAAAAGATCATCTATCCTTGGAAGAGGATACTTATTCTTGATAGTCACCTTATTCAATTGGCGGTAGTCATACACTTCCTAAGGGAACCATCCTTCTTTCTCACAAACAAGACCATAGCTCCCCTAGGTGAGACACTTTTGGTCAAATAAAACCTTTATCTAACAAATCTTTCACCTATTCTTTCAACTATTTTAACTCTGTTGGTGTCATTCTATATGGTGGAATAGAGATAGGACGAGTACCTATAATGATATCTATGCCGAAATCTATTTTTCCCTCAAGAGGGACTCCGGGTAGATCATTAGGTTAAACTATTTTACTATAGGAACTGGCCAAAGGAAAGATACCTCAACACTTGAGTCATTAACTTGGACTAAGTGATAGATACATACCTTTAAAACTAGCTTTTTCGCCTTAAGGTATGAAATAAAATGACCTTTAGGCAGTGTTGAACTACTACTCAACTCTATGGCTGGCTTGTTAAGAATTTGAAACTTGAGAACTCGAGTTATAAAATCTATTTATACATAACAGTCATGAAGCCAACACATACATAGAATGAAATCAAAATCTACCATGTCAGCCATGGTGTTCTTGTGATTGATAGAGATAGGACAATCACGATGGATTCTTTCTGCTAGAATAGACACTCCAACAGGGATAGAAACACAAGAAGGTTCGCAAAATATCTCAGGAAGAATCTCAAATTGATTTGCAACATAAGGAGTTACAAAAGATAAACTAGCTCATGGGTATAAAAAAGAATAAACATCAAAAGTAATGACTTTGATCATTCCCGTGACAACATCTGGAGAGTTCTCTTTCTCTCGGAAGCTAGTGATCGCATAGAGACGGTTTGCCCTTCGCAAGTACTAGAAGTGGCTCCTCTAGGTGCAACCCTGTCTGGTGGGGCAAGTGATGAATATTGAGCTCTATTGCCCAGATTTCCACCACCTTGCTTATTCTTAGGGCACTCTCTCATAAAGTAAGCCTCTTGACCATAGTTGAAGCAACATGTCTGGACATCATGATATTTACCTTTGTGAGTTCTCCCACACTTAGCATATGTAGGAGCCCAACTACAACGCTTCCCTGAGACTGTGTTGGCATCGCTCTGTAGTTCTGTGAAGCCATTGTACTCACCTCTATTTTTGGGCACAAGTGCACTAGAAGATCATGGTGTATTCCCATTATGTTTTTGAAAATGTTGCCGATTTGAACCACCTTTATGCTGCCCAGACTCATTCCCAATCTTGGTTTTCTTGTTTCTATACTCATTCTGTACCTCAGATTCTCTTCTTCAACTTGCTGCACATAGACCATCAATCGGGATATATCCATGCCACCGATCAACATTGAAACTCTAACCTGTTTACTAGATGAACGACCCAAACCAGTAACAAAACAAACTGATTCTGCTCTTCATATCCTTAACCATCTTAGGAGCATACCGAGATAGTTGGGTAAATTTCAGTCCGTACTCATGAACACTCATAGAATCCTGTCTCTGAGTAAGGAACTCTTGTACCTTTTCCTCCTTCAGTTCTTAGGGAAAGAACCGCCCCAAGAAAACCACTTCAAAACAAGCCCATCTTGGATGCAGTGCATCCCAATTTTTTCTCCCCTTCCACTAGTCGAACCAAGTCCTATCCACATTCTTCAGTTGATGCAGCTAGCTCAACCCTTTCAGTGCCAACCACATGCATCACTTTAAACACCAACTTCAACTCTTTCACAAAATTTTTTGGATCCTCAGTAGTGCTTGAACCAGAAAATCTTCGGGGATTCATTCTCAGGAATTCAAAAAACCTTGAGGTGTTAGACTTTTCCTCTTGAGATCCTCTCTGTTTCCTGACTTGTTTAGTCACCGCTTGTCTTAACATCTGAATAGCCTCACAGAACTCAGCATCGGTAATTTCTCCTTGAGTTTTCACTTCGGGTACATTAAGTCCGTCCAGATCTTCTACATTTCTTTTGGATGGACGACCTATGGCTGCTCTTCGTCGAGGCATGATGATCTGAAACACGTGCAAGCATGAATTAGAGGAAAATGTTATAGAGATAAACTCTAACGCACGAAAAGGAGCATGAAAGAAGTGAGAAATTCCTAAATGTTGTAGCCTTCTAATCATACATGTGATGCACTTCACACTGATGTCTATGACTCTACAGACACAAATTCATAGACTTCCTAGGACTCTTGAACTTTGTCTCTGATACAAAGTTTGTTGCTCCCCAAACCTATACCCTGGACGTGGCCGACACCCAATGACCATTGCTTGTCTTGAGCGAACCCTTGTCCTGACTAATTTAACTCAGACTTATCTTAACTCAATTATACACGTAAAGAACATTCTCATGAGAAATACTTTAAATGTTATAGTTTGGTCAAAATGGATTTTTCGTCTCTTCGTTTACACATGAAACGAAAAGACCTATAACTATATCTATTTGTCTATGAAGCCTCTAATAGTAATTAGATGAATGTTGGGACAAACCCCACAAAATTCTATAATTAAAAGACTGCAATAAAAGAGTCCTCCAAATGCTAAGAGGCTCACCACTGACTCTGGATGCTCAAACTGGTCAACAAAGCACTGGATGTTGATCCTTCTTACCTGTGTCTACATCATAATACGATGCATGCCAACTGACATCATTACCTTGAATATACAACTATGCTAGTTTGAATGCTAACAACAACTTAAAGCTTGAAAGGATTAAGAGGACTTACCTTGGCTTTGCTCAACTAATGAAATACTAACTCAACATAAAGCAATAAAGAAACATGCACTTTATGTATAAGACTCGTAATACAGTGTAAACAACTTAGCTCGTTAAAGATAATGCAATAACAACTGAATTTTACTTAAAATGAAAGTATTATAGTTTTTGTGGGAGATTCTCTAACCGACAACCACCACTATGAGCCTATATGGTGATACGTCGCCTTGCCCACGCTTCTAGAACTGTTCTATACTTTGCCGTCACATAAAACTCCTTTACAGAGTGGATACACTAGCTTAACTTATGCAATCATCTAAAAAGTATGACTTGTCAATACCAAGGATGAATACATGATATACATGGAGACTTGAGTCAATATTAACTCTCATCCCCACATCGGTGCTCAATACTACTCCCAAAATATACTTTAGCTCATGCTTTTAAAATAACGTTGTTTCTTTGGGTTAAAATAATTTTTTCAACACTGAGCTTTAAAATCTCTTCCGGAATCGACGTTCCATTTTCTTGTTAAAAACTCTTTTGGGAAATCTTAGTTTCTTCTTAACTTAAATGTAAAAATATTTATACACTTTCTAGGGAATACTTAATTCGCTTATATCCTTTGAATAATGAACTTAACTTTTACTCTTTACTTAACTTGAAACTTGAGTCTTAAAACAAAGTTAAAATGTCTAAATAAGACTCTTGAAAACCTTTAAGAACATTACTTTAATTTACTTCTTAGCTTTACACTTGACTTCTTAACTTCCTTGACATTGATTTTAGCTTTCGTTGAATTAAATTATGGATTCAAGGTTCATTATCTCATTTTAAGGATGATTTTATGATGTTTAGATGTACCTTAGATTGATGGAATCAAGTAAGAAGTATGGTTACATCACATGAGAACTAGTACAAAAAGATGGGGAATGGACAGGGTCTCTAGGCAACCTGGCTCTCTGAGAGGCGCGGGGCGCCAGAGCCTGATGGACAGACTCTATCCTGAGTTGCTCTGGTTGGTGTGGCACGTAGATCCTGATGGACAGAGACTGCCCTTAGGGGTTCTGGTAGGCGCGGTGCCCCAAGGCCTGTCAGACGAGATTTTCATCTTTTCTTCACCGTTTTCCAACTCTGAACATCCTAAACTTCCATGGATCTCACCCCAATCACTTAGGATCACTAATAATTTCAATACCCAACTTACTATACCCAAAAATCAATCCAGAAACACGAATACAATCAACTAAAACATGCTACAACTCAACCAACAAGAATTTAGACATTGTTCTTAAAAAACTTCAAATGTTAATCATCCGTTCCATCCAAACGTCTCTGAATTAAACAAATTTGTCTGTGGGTGAACTAAACCAACAAATAAATATTTCACATACCTTATAGGGATCACCCCCGCTGAATTCCACTCGAAGATCTTGGCATTCTTGATGAATTTTTGGTCTTTTCTCCTTTATCCTTCTTCTCTTCTCTTTTCTCCTAAGCTCTAAGTGTATTCCAAATTTCTAAAACTAAATTAAGGCTAGGTTTTAACCCTAATAAGCCTTTAAAACGAATTAAGAAATAGTAGGGTGCAAAGACTACTTTACCCTTACTAAAAACCGGATTGGGACCTTTCTTAGTCCAATAGCCTAACTTTCGATAGACATATCTCCCTCATACGATATAAAAATGCGCAAACTCAACGGTGTTGGAAATATATATACAAGGGTTTTCAACCATATGAATAATTTACCCTAACTCATCTTGGGCTAGAAGTTATGTCCATTTAAAAATGACCAAAAACTCACTTTTTTACTCTTAGGAAATTTCCAGATTTTTCCTACTCTTTCCTAATATGATAAATTTTAGTTTCTTAGCTTATTCCTAACTCTTTCGAGTTACGAGATGTTACAGAAAGATTGGATAAAGTAAGGGTAGAGTATTATCGAATTGTCAAAAGAAATTGTCTCGCATGTCCTTAGTTTCCAGACATCATGATCAAGGATTTCAACTGGTTCTTCCTCACAACGAAGGTCTTATTTAACAACAATGAGTCTCATAATCCTCATCCCGAGCCAACAGTTAAATACCTATATATCCTCCCATATAATACCTAAATGAATTCATCACAATACTCTTGTGATAGTTATTGTTGTATGCACACTAAGCTAACCACAAAGTTATTCCCAATAACCATCAAGTTAATTGAAACACGTTTACAACATGTTACCAAGGACCTTGACAGAATCATCCTTACTAATCCTTTAGAACTTAAAATTAATAAAATTCCAAGGCAATACTCGCTATAAATAGAAGTAAACCTAAATCAACCACCACACACTCATAATACCCGAACAATCATAGTTCTTAACAACATCACCATCTCATAACATAAATTTCCATAAGGTTAAGTTAGAAAATTTTATCTTTAGGTGTTAGATACTCATCGAGGGATATTTCAAAGCATACAAACCCTCTAACCACACAATCGAATGATGATTTAGCAATTATGATTATACATTACCCTTAAGAACAATAAAATTAGACCCAATAATCCCCATATTCAACCACAGACAATCACGACACAAGTTGAAATATTAGATTGTTGAACAACCATAAATACGCAAGGTACATCTTCAATAAATTTTCTTAAGAAAGTGGTACATGTCAAACAACAAAGATACTTTAACAACTCTAAAACAACACCAATTATGTCATTCGAAATAATAAAATCTTCCAACCTTCCCTCTCAACCAAGAGAGCATCGCAGGACTTGGTACCCCTAAGCTACCATTAAGGATCCACACCCAGAGGTGAAAATACACTAGAGCATAGATGGTGAATCATACTCACAATACTAACAACCATCATTAACACTCCGATATTTACCGTAGATACTTAACTATCAATAGTAGTAAACTTACGACTCAACCCAGGTCAAAGTATTTTCAAATTATCAATACTAGGTACAATTGATCATTTGTCACCATTCCAATTCATACCTTGACAAAATATATCACCAGAAATGTAGATTTACAATAAAAACTATGAATTGTAAACTGAACTATATAACACAATTCCCTTATCTATCAACTTTAGCTTATACCTTCAAGAATATTATGAAGTCCCAGATCTTCACTTATAATTGATCGATCTCCATCAATATCTAAATATCTTTTCGCTTAAATTTCAATGTCACTCATTACAAAACTCAAAACAAAATAGGCACTTATTATCACACCTAAGATAATGTTTTTACACTCTTTTATCAAGTTCTTTCCAATAGTTTTTAACCAATCTTACGGACTCGTGACACTATTACCATATCCACATAAAACAAATGAAATAACATGTCTCTGAACCCAATTATGTACCCCTCTGAAGATACCTCTTTAGCCTTAAGAATAAAATAAAATATTCTTGCTCTCACCTCTCTCTAAAGACTGTAATACATCCTACTAATTTATTTCATCATGAATCTATCTCTTTAACATCCTATTCGAGTGGTGTCATTCCATCTTTTATAATGTTCCCTACAACAACGTTACTCACCAAGTATTAGAAACCCCGAACTTGGATACTCGCAAGTCATAATTACATTACCAACAGTTCACTTACCCAATAATTTTATTATATAGTTGCATGTTGTTATAATCCATCACGTACTCTTAATGCCATTACGCCTCATCGCCTTAAATATCACTACGAACTCAACCTTTCAACAACATGACACCTCAAATTCAGGTAAACTCATCATATTCAAAGGACTAACCCCATTTTATATGCATCTTTATTCTAACTACTTTAATTTCCTTCACCAAAGTATACTCAATGAGAATTTGATTATCCGTAAGATGGTCATTCCGGTATTAATCCACCCCTTTATGGATCATGACAAATTCATCGGTCCTTTTTTTACCACCCTCCTTCTTCTTAACAACCAAGCTAGGAGAACCCCACAGAGAAGCACCAGGAAGAATGAAACCTTTATCATGAATATCTTGGTTTTGAGCCTTAAGCTCTGTTATATATTGTTGAGCCGTACGATATGGAGGGATGGAAATGGGATGAGTGCTACTTTCCAAGACAATGAAAAAAATCAATATATGTCTCTAGAGGCACACAAGGAAAATCCATAGAAAACACTTCCTTAAGCTCAGATACCATATGAACAGACTTAATTGAAGGAGACTAAAGCTCAACATCCCAAACATGAGCTAAATAATCCAAATGACCCTGCCCTACCAATTTCTTAGCCCAAATAGAGGATATGATATTATCTAGCTTAGGCTTTTACACTGATGAGTCCACATAATAGACTAATTCAGGGCTATATTTTTATAGAAATAATGTCCTTAAATGCTTGCTTTATCTCAATTACTGATGAATAACCTTGAGTTTCAGGTATTTGGAATTTGAGGTATAGCACCGACATTACTTTCTAAATAGGGTGAAAAGTACGAAGAAATAAAGGACTGAGTATAACGAAGTCAACTCGGCGACTCGTCGATAGGTCTGAGTATTTCCTTTTTTCCAGTGTGCTAAGCTCTAAAAGAAATGATTAAATTGGAAGTAAAAAGGAGAATTTAGCGCATCTCTGAGAAGTTTTGCGAAATAATGCCTTATCGCCCATTAACCCAAAACATGGAGATGCTTGGACAGTACGTAAAACAGTGATAATGTAATCAATGGGCGGATTGCTAAATTGTTCGGTGATTCTGACGAATGCAGCCCGTCGTAGCACTATTCTGTGACAACTATAATTGCTTGGGGACTGTTTTAACTTACATATTGAACTATTATTATTCAAACAGGTAATTATCATATTTTCCAGTACTTTTTTGTAAGTTTTTGAGCTATTTGTTTTAGAGGGTTTTGGAAGAAGAACATGAAGACCAAAAGGGTTTCAACTCTAAGAATTTGGACTTCGGCCTTTTGATTTCTTCCTTCTTGGGCTGTAAAAGACTAAGATATTCATACCCCCTTTAATGCAAGATAACTTTGTTATAAATTTCTACCTCTTGTTTATGTCTAGCTAAAATCCATATTCTTGGGGTGTGATTTTGTGAATATGAGTTAAAATTGATGTTGGGTCTTGCTAGCTAATCTATTAATTGTAGTTTGACTGTGATTTTATTTAGCAGTTATGGATGAATCTAATGAATTTTTAGTTGCAAATACAAGTTTGTTTATGTGTTTTAAGCTTGCTCAAGAGAAAAATCCTGAAACTGAAACAACTGAATTGATGTACGGTGTAAGTGGGTCGACATGAGACTCAGCTTGAAAGACTGAGCCCTAGTCTCATTCTCACTCACTCATCATGAGAGAGTGAGTGGGTTAAGGCGTAAGATAGTCTTCATTCAGCTAGTGGGTATCCAAGAGGAACCCATTTGAAACGGAGTAAGTTGCTTGAGTGGGAGTTTATCCCCTTAAAGCTTAGCCTAGTCACAATTATTTAATAAGACTTCTGTTGAAAGCATGTACCCTACAATTTAGCTTAACCCTTTTTCCTATCACATCCCAAGAGTTCCCCCTCTCTTGATTTAGCTCTTTTGTTAATTTCATTATTTTGCTTGTTGTGATGAAACCCCCATTGATAATTGACTCTGGCGTCACCCCCATCATTGATTTCAAATGTTTTATTAGTTAATATATTAAGCTATGATTATTTCAAATGTAATTTTACTTCCCTATAAATTCTCACCACCACTCTCTGTGGAAACGACCCCAACCCTTTGTTGGATAACTATACTATTGCATAATCTTTTACACTTGTAGTGGAAGTTGTGTCATTGATTATGCTAAACATCAAAATGGCGCCTCTGTCGAAGAGTGGTGTTACGTGAGAAGATGTAGTAAGTGGAGTTTTAGTTCTTAATTAGTTGTAGTTTTACTAACTTTACTTTTGGTATTGCTTTCTTTTGAAATATCAGTGTGTGCTGGAACCCTGAGCATGGCTGAAGGAACTAGTGACAAGTCAGCGGAGATGAATAAAGAAGTCGAGGGTGTCTTCAAGTTATATACACTGGTAACTCAGCTGAGCGACTTGACCAACAAAATCTCAGAGGTGGAAAACCAGTGCAAGACCCAAGGGAGGTACATGCCTCCTTATAATTAAGTAAATTCAAGGAGCAATGAAGATAAATGTATCGAGGATGGTCTATTGATCATTCTCTAAAGCTTCATGAGCAAGACAGAATGCTAGAAGCGATGAAGGAAAGCGTGGAGGTGCTGAGTCAGATGAGTGTCTATTACTCAAGATCAATCAAGTTGATTGAATACCTCTTAGACCATGCATTACCTCATTTCTATCCTAGCAGTAAAGGGTGGTTACCTAATTGCATTAGGTCAACACTAGAGACGAAGCTTGACTAGTAGCTCACGTCGTGCAACAACGTTAAATAACGCGTTTCCTAGGAGGCAACCCAAGATTGTATCATTTTTAATTAGTATGTTAGAATAATATGATGTTAATTTTGTAGGTTGAAACAAGGAATGTATTGAAAAGGACAGGTTGGCGAATTGAGGATCCGGTTGGCGTATCACAGAATTGATTGGTGACCCTGCTATTTTTTGCCGTTTAGACCTCCAAATAAATTGAGGCCCTGTATAACATGGAGAAGTACGACAACTATTCAGTGCTTCATCAAATGGGTTGGTGCACTATTTAACGCCGTCGAATGGATGCAAACTGGCCGGTTTTTATTAGCCAAAAGTCCATGAATTTGAACTTCTTCACTTTCATTTGCTTTTAGACTTCACAAATTCACACAAAGCTAATATTTTCTATATTTTGGCTTTCAAATAGTATTTTAGTTGGTGATTGGTTCTCGATTTTTGGATTTTGTCGCATCCTAGCATTTCAATCATATTTAAATCAACATTAAAGGTTATTTCCTAAAACCTCAAATTCATTGTCATAAATTTTGAAATCTTTTTTGATATTAGTATTGTATTGACGTGTGATAGGATTAGAATGTTCTCATGCATATTTAAATTTGAAACTCTTGCCCGTATTGTTTTAATTTCCAAAATGTCCGTGTTTGTTGTGATTATAATTGAATGAAATTATTAAGTTGTTCTTGTATGTTGTTTTGATTGTGTGGGTGAGGTCGTAATATTCCATGTTTGTCCTAATTGATGAGAATTTCTCAACAATTGAACACGTAACTAAATTCATAAGAGAAAACATTTCAAAATGGGCACATTTGAAAAATCGAGAGAAGTCTGAGTATTCCGAAGGTATGGGTGTCATGGGCATGTGCTTAATTGAATTTTTATACATGGTTGAATTTCGTCTTCAGAGAGTAAGGGATAATATTCGAGAAGGCAAAATGAAAACACGCACTTTGAGTAATTCAGCGATCTGTATCGAGCTCATGGAACCACTCTACGGTTCTCCTAATTACTTCAGATCACCCTGTACATAGTATAAAAATGATGTCTAAGTCTATGAATTTCGGCGAACAACCCCATAATAGCAAAGAGTGCTTGTTGATTTATCGAAAAGTCTGTCGAATCTTATTTTCTAAATTCACCCAAACCATTAGCATACTGTGTAATTCAACAAATAACCCATGCTCGGTGAAAGTAGTCGATGTATCGCCGAATAACCCTTTCCACCTCCACCTTTTTATTATTTGAAGCCAATCCGTTCAGCGAGCCTGAATTATACTGCCAAAGATGTTCAATGCCTATCCTGTTGAAAAAACTATCTGCAATAGATATCCTGTGTGTATCTTTGATTTTATTTTAACTATTTCTGATCTTTTGCAGATAAGGTACATACAAACGTCAACATACCACCCAAGAAAGCAACATAGAGTATTAAAATCAACGAGGGAGGGTGTGTGTGTGTAAAATCCTCCAATGAGAGGAAGAGAAAACTTCTACAATGAGACAAAGGCAAGAGGAAGAAACATATATCAAAGAAAGGAATAACATTTGAGGCCGATGTAGAGTGGTCTGAACCTTAACTTGATCAACCCTTGATTCATGGACAAAATAGGCTTTAAGATAGAACGAAACCCATATCTATCGGGGTTTCATCCGATGCAACTCCCTCAATAACAAACTAAGTGACATCTAAGGCACCTCTAGTGACCTCTCTACACCTCCTATCGTTTCTCATCCTGGACTACTAAACAGGTTAAATGGTGATTGGGTGCGAACCATCATAGAGGAGAAACTCTTATCTATGGAGGCATTACAAGGTAAATATCCCAAATATCTTCATACTACTCACTACCATGAGTTTGTGAAACTCATGAGATCCCGAGGCCCCTATATTCCTTTCTTTGTAAGGGAATTGTACACAAGAGGTCGGTGCCCAAGAACAAGAAACAGGCAAGCAATTTCCGACCAATAAAGTTGGTCATGGTAAGAGGCAAAGAGGTAGAGTGCCAAAGTGAGCATATTAACGCCATATTGGGTAGACCGCTGAACTCTTCACATTTTTATGAGGGGTTTTCTGTTGTTCCATCCATTAATGACTTGAAGGGTTGGCTGGCACCTATGATTTTTGACGTCACCTCAAAATGCATCGAAGTATGAGTTCCTATTGAGAAAAGAAGCATGAACATCGCTTCCAGGTTCTGGTTTGTCTTTATTAGTAGAAGTATCATGCCATACCATAACAAATCCTTCTTGTATCTTGCCAAAAAAGCTTGCCTCGTTTTCATTATGTCTAGGAGACGTATTGACCTGAGGTTTTTGATTTCACAAAATATGGCCTTGAAGCCAAGCAGAAGCTGACTTTTATACCCTTCCCAGTTTAGGTGATTAAATTGTACTCAGGTGCCAGAGTTCCCGGGACATCACGAGGCCCGTCTTCCTCCACTTACATATAGCTTATAGAGGATGAATACACATGAGATGAGGTTAACATGAGGAGAGAAGCTCCAACATACACTACCCTAAAGTTCGATCTCCACTCTCTACCAGCAGAGAGACCTTTAACCACTCCGACATCTAAGACTTCATATATATCTGCTTTGTCCTGTTTTTCAAAGGTTCTAGGTGCCTCTTCTTCCTCCAATCTAGCCAAGATTACACAGGACTGATCTTGAAGGTTGGGCTCTTGGCTCAATCAGCTGATGCACGGGCAACCTAATTCGAGAGATCCATTCCAGGGATGATTGAAAGTGTCATTCTTGCTGCCCTTACACCCCTTCAGTCTGTTATTGATACCTTGGTTGTGAGATTTACATCTTGTGAAAATAGACATGGGATATCCTCCGAGGTAACGACTTTGAAAGCCAAAGTCGCAGACCTGATAAATGACACAAACTACATAAATTCTACTAATATTAGTTCACTAATAGGGAGAGTACACGCCTTTGACGCGCATGAGACCTTAGGGATTCCTTCTGCTACCACCGGAGATATGCAAAGGGATGGCACAACTGATGACGAGTTGGAGGCAGAAAATGATGACGAATCGACAGTAGTACCGAAGGAGGAGAGAATTTTTGGCAATCTTTTGGGGGCTATTTTGCAGCATATGCACCATACATCATCGGGCGGTGACATCCACAACAGCCCCCAGCGGATTTGACATTTTTATTCCTTCTTAAGACACTCCAGGCACTGATGCCTAAGTAAAGACAACTACACCAGCCACTAAGACCCTGACTGAGAGATAGTGCATGGACAAGAACTATTTTAACTCCCTTTGTGTCTTATTATACTTTCACTTTTGGATACTTTTATGTGAATTTGAGGGAAAAAGTTTTTAATTGTTCGAGGTGAGGACCACAACCTTTTGTGCGACAACTATTTTATTTTGTGTTTTGCGTTTATATTTGGGGTTGTGTATTTCTAAATTATGTTTTATCTTATTTTTGTGGATGATTG
The DNA here is from genome assembly GCA_027705065.1 of Solanum peruvianum. Classification (NCBI taxonomy): domain Eukaryota; kingdom Viridiplantae; phylum Streptophyta; class Magnoliopsida; order Solanales; family Solanaceae; genus Solanum; species Solanum peruvianum. Next base: position 28,191,617 of record JAKWJD010001758.1, read on the forward strand.
AGCTTATGGCTCACTTTTGAATATAATTGCAAAATGATTTTGACCCTTCAAAAAAATTTAAATTTTTGCCACTCCTATATATACTTGAAAATGTGGTTGTTCTAAGGACTATTTATGTCTCGGTTTTGATCAATACTAACGAATGTAATAGTGATCACAACGAACAAACATGAATGTAAGGCTACATCTAGGCCAAATGAAGTTGCATAGACTATAGTGAACTCTTTGAATCACGTTGTTACTAGCCAATTGTCAAATTGATTCTCTTGTAATGAGTGTTGCACACTAGCGAAAGTGTGGAGTCTTGTTTCACTTTAGTGTCGATGCCTTGTGTGATAAGCTTACCTTGAACCATGCATGAAAACACTTAGAATTTTTCCCTTTTGTTATATTGACTTAGTAAAGTTTATCTTAATATAATCTTAGGTAATTTTGAATAGTGTAAGTCAATTTGACATATACCTCTTTTATTACCTACCTTGTGAGTGTCTGAATCTCTCTTGAACACCCGTTGATCAGTACCTTTCTTTGGAAGAAACTTGACAAAAGCATGGCCTATATTAAACCTTTCCCCATAATCCTCTAGATTTTATGCTTAATATCATAGCCAACTTATGACAAAAGCCTAAGTGCAAGAAAGATCCTGTTTACCCATCGTGTTGAAAAAAAATTGAAACACTATGTATAAAAAAAAGAAAAGATAAAAAGAAAAGAACAAAAAAGAAATGTTGTGAAATAAACTTGGAAGTTACAAAAATAAAAAGGGGGTTCCCAACACGTGTGAATAAATAAATAACTTGTAAGCACTAATTAATGTTATGGGAGGAAGAGAAGAGAAGTTTTGTGAGCAGCACATCTTATGAGGATCATACCCACTTAGCCTAAATAATCATACATTTGCACTCAGACCCATTAAAATCCTTAAAAAGACCTATTTGACCTTAAGAACGCTGAAGCAAGTGTCGATAGGAAAATACGGGCAAACCTATGGGTTAAAACATGCATTGTGTTCTTCTTTTTGAGAGTGAGCATTTTATCTGATTCTCTAACCTTAAATGATTAAAATAATATGTGATAAACTGGAATGATCAGTTAGGTGAGGTCATTCAAGTTCTTTTTTGGAGCTTGAACTCGTATTTGAAGCAAGAATTGCGAGCTTGAGAATCTTTGGTAATGGTGTGTCACAACTTGAATCTTTGGATACACAATTTATCCTTGCAAAAGTAAGTTAAGTCTTGTTGTATACATTCATGATTGCATCTTGTGTAGCACTGTTTGATACATCCTTTTTGGATTTTTGAACTTGAGTTTTACTTGAGGAAAATAAAAAGTTTAAGTTAGGGGTGTTGATGAGTTCAAACATTGGACTCATTCAGGGCTATATTTTGATAGAAATAGTGTCCGTAAATGCTTGTTTTGTCTCAATTATTGATGAACAACCATGAGTTTCAAGTATTTTGAGTTTGAGGTAAGGAATGGACACGACTTAGCAAAAAGAAGAAAAAAGGATTAATAGAACGAATAAATAAAGTATTGAGGATCGCCAAATCAACTTGGCGACTCACCGATAGGTTTGAAGATCACCTTTTATTCCAGTGTGTTGAGTTATGAAAGAAAGGATAAAATTGGCAGTAGAAAGAAACAGACAATGCATCTCCTAGAAGTTTCGTGAAGCAGTTCCTTATCGCACAGTAAGCTAGAACAAAACATGCTTGGACAACGCGCAAGATGACGATAAAGTGATCAAATGGTGGATGGCTGATTTGTTCGGTAATTCCGACTAATACCGCCAAGCATCTTGCTACATCACTATTCTGTGACAACTATAAATACTTATGGAGTGTTTTAGCTTACATATAAAACTATTATTATTAGAATAGGGAATTATCATACTTTTTTCAATTTTTATCTATGCTTTTGAACTCTAAGTTTTAATGGTTTTTGGGAGAATAACTTGAAGAACAAATGTGTTTCAACTCTAAGGATTTGGACTTAGTTTTTTTGATTTGTACCTCCTTGGACTATAAAAAGACATAAATCTTCATACGCACTTGAATGCAAGCTCATTTTGGTATAAATTTCTACCTCTTGTTTATATCTAGCTAAAACCCAAATTCTTAGGGTGTGATTTTTTGAATATGGGTTAAGATTGTTGTTGGCTATTGCTAGCTGATAGATTAATCATAGTTTGATTGTGATTCCATTTAGAAGTTGTGGATAATGTGTAGTTGCAAATACAAATTTATTTATGTGTTTTCAGCTTGCTCGAGAGAGAAATCGTGAAACTAAGACTACTAAATTTGTGGCCGGTGGGAGTGGTTCAACATGAGTCTTAGCTTGAGAGAGTGATCCCTAGTCTCATTCCCATTCACTCAGCCCAAGAGAGTAAGTGGGTTAAGGCACATACTGGTCTTCATGCGTCAAATGGGTGTCCGAGAGGAACCTATTTGAAACTGGGTAAGTTGCTCGAGAGAAAGCTTATCCCCCTAAAGCTTAGCCTAGCCATAATTATTCTATAAATCTTCTATCGAAAACATGTACCAAAGATTTTATCTTAACCCATATTCCTATCAGATCCCAAGAATTCCCCCTCTCTTGATTTAGCTCTCTGTTATTTTGGTTATTTTTACCAATTGTGACAAAATACCAACTCATAATTGACGCTTGCGTCACCCCCATCAATTATTTAAAATGTTTTATTCGATTATATCTTTATCTATTAGAATGTAACTTTACTTTCCTATAATTACTACCACCATTCTCTGTGGAAACGATCAGAACCCTTTGTTGGGTTACGATACTATTGCACGATCATAGACACTCATACTAGAAGTTGTGTCGTTGATTACACAAAATATCATACACTCCTTCCCACTCTAATCTTTCATTACCAGGAATCTCTAGAGTTATCAGCTATGTATTACAATTAAGTCCAGTATAATAGGGGGACAAACAAGTCATGCCTATATTATATCAAGTCAGTCATATCAAGCATAACCAAATCAACCCTAATATACAAATTCATAAACAAAACTAGACAACACGATATACATGGGTGACTATGAGTGACTCTTCAACTGAGGTTTTAACATGGATGGGAGAATCAAGTATATAACAAACCACAACAAATCCAAAGAAAATTGAACTGACACATATGAATAAGCAGAACGCGGGTCAAACAAAACAATATACATCCAGGCACAGACAAGAGTAGTTCATGTGACCACTGTATAACACCTTTAAACTCGGTCTTACCCGGAAAAACATAAAATTGATCCTTGTCCTGACGAGCAACCTCTTTGCCTTGTTGCAATACTACTTTACTTGCATTACCATTTCCATGGCCTCCGAGGCATCGCTAATTTCCTCCTCATATTCCAAGGTTCCCCACAATTTTAACACACCTTATAATTTATATTCAATTGGGGAACACTAAATTAGATCTCGGGGGTTAGTTCGGATATGATTCGAGGTCCATAATTATGATTAGGGGAAAAGGAGGGAGACAGAGCTGAGATTATATTTCTCCTTGTCCAGCTATAGAGGGAGAAATCTCTCTCTTTCGAACTCGATATTAGTGCAAAAATCCCGCCCCCACGGCCCTCATGAAAACAGAACCCCTGCCAGGAATTTCTAGGGTTCCTATCTTTTCTATATTTCCCCTAGATTTCCCAACTATAACTAGGTATGTAAGAATTTTTTTTTAGGTACAACAATCCTTGTATACCCCCCGGTCAACTCAACGAAGTACACACTTTAGAGTCCTTTAAATCATTTCAACACCACCACACACATATGCCTAGGATATACCAAGAATCTCACACAATTATTAGTTGGTCGCAACACACGTCCAGATTTCTCGCTTATGAACCATATAGTAATTTATCAAGACACTTGCATGTAATCTAGTGATGAATTTCTTTTCACCACAAGATTCTCGACACTGAAGCAGTTACAACTTGCAGATAAGTCCAAATTCTATAATTAGTTAATTCCATAGAAGACAAGTGGCAGACCTAGGATTTTTGTTCAGGGGTTCAAAAAATAAAATTATAAATATGTACATAAGTCAACAAAACAAAATTTCAAGAAAGTAGTGGTAAATAATTTTAGTGGCGGACCCTTGAACTTTATGGGTTTCAAACCACGCTTTTAGTATGTTTTATAAAATAAGAAAAACTTAAAAATGAAAAAAAAAAAACAGAACTAAAAGTAAAAAAATAAAAATAAAAAAAATAGGGAAACTGAAAAATAAAAAAAATAAAATGCCAAGGCAGACATTCAAACCCTCAACGTGAAGGTTAATTTCCAAGGAAAAATGCCTCTAGGCTATCCATTTTAGTTTATCGTATATAGGGTTCAAATCTTATATATCCAAATAGGTACAAAATATTACCTTATATATAGCGTGTAATTTTTTGTCGAGGGGAGTTTGGGTGAACCCCTTGAAACAAGCGTTGGTCCACCCCTGTAGAAGATCGTTACTGATCATTTATGCCTTCATCGACCCCTAAGGCCATATATAAATTGGAACATTCTGAGTTCATATTAACTTGATTGTGTCCCTTAAGTTGGGACTATGGCATCTAGATCACTTTGTTGAGTTACCAATTGGAATCAAAAGATACCAAGTGGACTCAACTCGTACCGCAAGCGACATTAGTATTTAGAGATTCACACAAAACTGATAATTTCAATCATAGAACTTGGTCAAACCCAATTACTAACCGCCTCAATCTTTAACTCATGGTTACCAGACTGTAAATCAATCTTAGATAAACCTGATACACCTTATAATTGGTCAAAAAAGTTATCGATCCGAGGCAATGGATACTTGTTCTAAATGGTGACCCTATTCAACTGTCAGTATTCTATACACATCCTCTCTTGCTATTGATGGTTTTACCATTTTTGTTGCTCTAGTTCGGACCATAGAGTGAAGGAGAAAATAACAAATTTGTATCACCCATATGACAATTGCATTCAAGCCATAGCACGAAAGAGTAGAAAGAATTAACTTTTTCCTAAAGTCCTGTAGTCTCTCAAAGAAATGTACAAACGTCATTATACCCTTCCGCAAAACTCTACTAGACTCAATTTGGTACAATGAGATCAGCGAACCTAGGGTTCTGATACTATATTTGTCATGATACATACCATCGTGATTGAAACCCATGCTAACCATCCAGTGGGAGAAGCACTACTACATCCCAAACCAAGTAACTAAACAAAAAACTAAAGCATTTACGGGTACGAAAACACGAACAATAGCTAAAACCAAAATTCCCATGCACATCCGAAAGATCTAACAACTAAACAATGCCAAAAATACACCTAGAACTTGTAAGTCAATGTACTAAAACATCCAAAGTTCAACAAGTCTACACAACAATAGATACATCCCCAACTAATCAACTAGCTAGAAAGTCTAAGTGCAGAATGTGGAGATAGACGAAAGGAGAACTCATGGAAACCTAGAGGAACTGGATCATCCTTGAATTCAAAAGAAAATAGTTTATCCTCTAAATGAGGTCTGTCAATAGCCACTTGAAGATGCCCTGGACTTAATAAAGAAAGAGCAAGTGTAGTATCAATACATAACCATAGTGTATTGGTCAGATCACGCAGCTATCTCTAAGTACTACATACATAAATGAATAGAACAATATAATAACATGCATATATCTAATATATAAAATATTATCAACATTTTCGTATAACGAATAACTACACATTTCTCAAGACATACAATTATGAAAAGTCATTGGTCCACTCATTGAACCCAAACCCAATCAGTTACCATACCGAAAAGTGGTACTCGATCCAAGGATTATGCCAGAACGTGGAATCGATCCCATAATTATGTTGGAACATGGGAATCAATCCAAGTTAGTGTTTTGGAACATAACACTCAATCCATTTAAATAGCCACAATCACAATCACAAAGTACATTCCCACAGTCATACCATGAAGTCATGATTCATGACATTCAACAATTATACATCCTCATTTACAATAAAAGTGACCAATAATGCAACATTTGCATACATACGTGTATCAGAATGAAGCAAGACATACGTATATCATACTATCATAGAATCAAAATCATCACCTACCTAGAAACAAGCTTGAAACCTTGAGAAACTTGATCTTTCCCTTTACGAATTTGTTCCACTTGTTATTGGTATACAAACAATCTTAATAACACGGGAATAAATAAACAATAACTAAATATCCAAATAACTAACAATTCTAGGAAGCATATATAGATCATATTCATGATCCCAAGTATTCAAAATAGGGTTGTTCCCATCATAGATTTTACATCAAAACCCTCCCCCATCGATAATTAACCATTGGATTATGTTCTACTAAATGAAGAATAGATTCGGGAGTGAAAACCTTACTTTTGACCTCAAGAATGGTGGAAAACTGTGAAGAAAACCGCATTCCTTAGCTCTCAAAGTCGAAAAGTGCATAATAGAACGTTTTTGCGGTTTTATTTGTTACTTAATGCGTATATGTCCTTCTACGGCTGGACCCTTCCCTCTGTATCACATAGACAGAATGCTTGAATTTGAATTTAAAGGTCTCATTTCACAACACGCCTTCAACCCTTGACATTCGAGAACTTCCCGTTGACGCTAAGATCATTTTTAGGAGTTCTACTCACCCCAATTCCATTTCGTAAAGTCGTATGTGTTTCTTAACGTCTTAACTATCTATTCATGAAATTAAAATTATAACTAAATCACCCACTTATTACCAGATTTATCTAGACTTTACTGACTTCGATTTCGTCCAAATCCGGACTAGATTAAAAAAATTCAAATTACTACCAAAAGTTTTCTACCCCAATCTTTTTATTTAATGGCTTTTTCCTAACAACGGAATCACATGGTTAAAAGATTATATATACATGTTTACAATTAGATCATTTTGTTGAGATTTTTTTGGTACTTGTCGCTAATTTTGGACTATATTTTATGTAAATGAAATCTTTGCAAGATATAATCAACATGAATCATGGTGCAGTGGTGAGACGTTCACGCTTAATCCGAAGTGTCGTATACGTACCTAGGCTACAAAGAAATATTGTTTGAAGCGACACCCCGAAATGATCCCTTTAGTGTGTGCGCGATCTGAATTAGTTGGGGGCGGGGGGTTCAATATGGGCTAAAAATGATATCTTGACTATAATTCATGCAAATAACACTCAAGGCTCGACCAAGTATAGACATAAATTCTAATTTTAAATCTAGTAACATAGCTTTGTTCCATTTCTTTGGAAATTAGGCTACTCTCATTCTTCCTAAATGTCTAAATTATTTTACATACACCTCAATCAATTTTATGAGATACCTTCCACCTACTATTGTATTTCCTTTTTTTAACTTAGATCCTATCAAAAATTGAAAACTGTCTACAAATTTAAACTATTCAATATTGGATTAAAATGAGAGAGTATTTACTATATGTATGTACATGTATGTATATATATATATATATATATATATAGATATATATATATATATTATATATATATATATTATATATATATATATGTATATATATATATATGTATATATATATATATATATATATATATATATGTATATATATATATCTATATATATATATATATATATATGTTAATAAAATACAATTTTAATGTTTTTGAAGCTTCATTTACAAAGGTTTGACAGAAATAAATATTTACTACTCTATTTCGGTAATATAAAGTTAAAAATCAAGAAATTGAATTGAGTAAGCAGATCAACTTTTACTCGATTTCGTACATCTAGACTATTCTATAACATATCTTCTTTCAGTATTCATTAACTATTTCACCCAATACTTTCACATTCAACCAACACAGACATCGATTAACTTTTCCATCAATGTTTCATTAGATCTCTATGATTAGAACTAACGATATTTTGAGCCATAATGTATAGCTTATAGAGCTATAACCATAATATCAACAACTATCTGCCCTAGTCACTACTTTGTAGCAAAAACAATTAACATCACAAATATTTAGGAACATCAGAAATAATAATATTCTAAAGATAAAATATGAAGTTCATTTTATAAAAAATAAAAACAAGAGCTTCAAATAGCATGTTTAGCTGACACACGCATGAAAATCTAATATAAACACAACACTATCCGCTAGAGTTGTCTATAAAATAAAAAATGGGTTTGTTGTTGAAAAATTAGAGCACATAGTTTTAAGACCTCTAATTAAAATTTGACTTTAGTGCACTGACTAATCGTTTAGCTGCCCCTTGATCAATAATCAGATCATAATGGTTTTTCCGCTTCAGTTTTCGCAAGATGACATGCTTTAGCACTTTGTAAGTACGGTGAATACAAGACCAATAAATTAGTTTGTTACAATACAAATAAATAACAAAAGATTATGACTATAAGGCTGCATTCATAGAGAAACAAAGTATTTACCATCGAAGGTTTGAAACTTTTTGGGGTTGATTTGACAACCAACGAATTTCTGGATGACTTCAAAGAGCATTTCCGGAGGGGTCTTCTTCAACTTTCGGACAACAGCATGAATTGTCTTCCCTCTATCAAAGTAGATGAGTCTGTTAGCATGACCGCTCTTGCAACCAGCGTGCCTCTCAAATTCAAAAGCACTTAGGTACTTCTTCTACTATATAAGATATAATGTCCCATTAGACATAGAGAAAATTCGCAAGAACAAATAGTAGAAGAGAAAGAAATCTTGCCTCGAATAACTTGCAGTTATCACAGCTACATAGGTAACCATTCCCTTCAATAACTCCCATAAGAGATTTCTGCACCACGAAAAAACATACCTAGAACCAAAAATCTTGAAGCCTCAGAGAAAAATTTAAGAATCAAAATTTACCTTCGATGACATTCAGCTATATTTAACGGGCACCCCATCAATTAAACGACTTGACAAAAAACTATTTACATGGGTAGTGAAAGTGTTCTGCACTTTCTTCTTGGAGCCAACACCAATATCCTTATTATGATTCACGGGGTTTTTTCCCTTTCCAGAGTTGTCCGCCATTAAAATGACATTTTCTTTTTTTTTTCAAGTTCGAGAGATGTAGTATTTATGTTATTGGTGTTAGATATGCTCACACATGCATTTGTTTAAATTGGTCTATCACTTACATACTGCATGACTTGTTTCTTATTAGAGAATAACTCTCTTTCTGAAGAATCCATAGCACATTTCTTTGCTATCTCAACGTAAGTCCTTCTACCATTCTTTTCATCAGCTAGAGCATCAACATCATTTAGCATCTTCAGGCCCTTATTCTCGAATGTCTAGAATGATCATAATTCAATTGTTGAAAAGTGGGAAAGAGATTAATAAGACTATTCTGAGTTTCACCGAAATCTTTTCAGGGAGAAGGCATATATATAAAGGCAGAAATGTTTCAGAGTTAATAGTTAAAAGTAAACCTAAAATATCCTATATATTTTTTTGTTTGAGTTTCGTATATCAGCTATTAGGTTATGTGTAAGCTTTATACCTAAACTATCATTAACTATTTATCAAAACACACATTAAATATTAATTATTTATTTTTCGTACCTGGCATATCACCATTCATTTGGGCAGTAAAAGTGAATACTTAATAATTGATGTGTGTTTCAATAATTGTTAGTGATAGTTCAGGTAGAAAATTGCACATATATATGATAGTTCAAGTTTGAAACAAAGTTTATACTTCAGATGTGTTTTTGACCCTTCACTGAAAATTTCATGTTATTTTGAAAAATAGTTTGTACTTCAATTGTATATGGAGATACATATGCTTGTTATGGAGACAAAATTATTCACCAAACATAGTCGAGAGAGAATGTCTACTAAATACTTCCTCCACATATAATAATGTAGAGCGATTAAGATACATATAACCAAAACTTTTTGAGAACCTTATTTTTCCTTCACAGATGACTTATTCTTAAAGACGCTAATATCATAAGTACTATAAAAGTACAAATCAAATTTATCCACCAATCACTACCTTTACATATGTCATCACCCATAGTCAATTCTCATGCCAGTTTTAACTATGTTGTAATTATGAGCTATCTTGAGAAATAATACTTCATATACTAGTTAGTAAAATTTAACATAAACACTATATACCTACTTAGAAAGATATAAATGACTATTTCAATCTTCTCTTATGAGATTACGATTCACCGCATATGCATTAGCGACAGAGTTAAACTAAAACAATCAAAAAATAAATTATTCTATTAGGATATTTTATTTACTTTTTTTCAGATGAATCTGCCCATGTGAAACTTTTTTATCTTTTGGTATTAATTTCTCCATATCATATTCCGTGATTTTAATTTTGACCAACTCTTCTAAGTTAAGTTCATCATCAATAACTTTTTTCCCTTTCTTCTTAGAGTCTAAAAAGAGGAAATCATCATGTTAAACTTGATATGCGAGGAGATGTGATTGCATATAAATGATACCTTTGTTTGTAGTAATAACATTACCTCGCCTACCAAATTTCATGTGATGATTTACTTTCTTTAGCCATTAGAAAGAAAGGGAGAGGAAAATTAATCTTATGTGTTCCACAAAGAAAAAGACCGAAGCGCACATCCAAGATTGATAAAATAACGTAGATTAGAGGAAGAGTATTCTTACAAAATTTTAAAATATTATTGTTTTAAAACAAAATTTACATAATTGTTGAAATAAGTAAAGTCAAAAACTGTACCATTTCAAACTACTTCATATGCAATCCTCCAAAAACGAATAATAGTTATTCAGCTCTACCAATGCTAAAATCTCCCACTTCAAAAATCGAAGAAAAATGTACATAAAATAATTAGAACATATTATGAAAATCTAAAAAAATATATATTAAAAAGAGCGATCCTATCTCCGCCTGAAAAGAAAATTATGGAAAGTACCGTCAAACAACACCAAAACTATTGAAGGTCAAAATTAAATAAATCCCATTCAGGTAGATTTACTAATTCCGAAATCATTGCTAACATTAACAACAACAACAACAATCAAAATCATCACTAAAACCATTTGTTCGAAATGAGTATGAAAAAATGTTTTCCTTTGTTCTCATTTTTAAATATTTAAACGAGAAAGTGTAAGTGATTTAACAATAAAAATCAGGTTGCATCTTAATAAAATGGAAGATGATCACAATTCGTAAGTGAATTCTACATTATGAATTCTAACGAAATTGATGATGAAATCGAAATGATTGAGTTTTTTCAAGAAAATCTCCTTAATTACAGCTCGCCAGTATATTTTGTGAGATGAATTCTCGAGAAATTAGTTAGAGAGTGTTTCAAGTTTAATGGTTTTCTACTAGAGAGGAAAAGAAAGCTCAGGTATTTATATACTAGTGTAACGAGTGATCTTATACAATATGATTTACGAAATATAAAATAATACGTTCAGTTTGATTGTCGTTATGTCATGTGAGTCTTATTAATCCAATGATAAGTTGTCCCGGGCCTTCTTATTAAACAACAAAATAAGTGGCAGTATAATTTTATATAATGACTATTTGGTGTTATCCTTCGCATCAAACGATCTCTAGTAGTTTATTGGGATCCCCAAAGATGGGAAAAGCATTCAAATACTTGTTTTTTTAAAAAATATTCTAGTCAAAGATTATTTAATAAGAAATTATCTATGTTTATGCTTGTTTTATCCTAAATTACTTGACTGATGGGAATTTAATTTTTTTTCCTCCATTAATAGTCTTAAGATTTAGTAAATAATTTTTTTTCTATCTATACCAAAACTATCCAAAATTTGTTTATGAATAGAATTTATTATTGCCAATCAGTGTTAGAAAAAAACTAGAACACGAAGTAACAAAAACTTACTGAATTAGTACGAAAGAATACAGAAATTTAATTCACAAAAATTAAAATATGTAAAACACGATCACAATCTGAAAACATTTTATGAGAAAAAAGATCAAGTCCAGTAAACACACAGTGTCCCCTTAAAGAAATTATTCCCCTCAAGTATCTGAGGTTTGATTTGGAATATGACCTCCTAGGGTAAAATGATCTCAATCACAAGAGTATAGATACAAAAAACTCTAATATCAGCGAACCACTCAACAACAGTAAAATACACGAAGTAATTGTTTTGGAGTAGAAGAAGAAGAGATCATAAAAGTTCGTACGAAAAAATTCTGAAGAGTAAATGGTATTTATAGGAAAGAGGAACAAGTTTTGAAAGGTTGGAACCCTTTCAGAATCCACACGACCATTAATGAATGTTTGCAACCTTTCAAATTGAACTGACTGTTCCTCAAAGTTGCAACCTTTCAGAACTGTCATTTCCAAAACGGCGGGACATGTAATAAAATGGGAAAGTTTTTTACATCAAACAGGTCGCGCGCGGATTCAAATCGGGTTGGGTTAATCAACTAAAAAGTTGATGTTTAAGTTAATTTCAACCAAATAACTGAAAGCATTTTTGTTATCAACTAACTAATTGAAAACATTTAATTAATTAATTAAATAATTAAAATAAACTTCATCCAAAAATAATCTCTCGATCGATCATTTTCCAAAGCCAAAGGTGAAGCTGAAGCCGATGCCGAAGCCAAAGCCGAGACAAGCGAGCGACGACGATGACAGCGCGAGGGGGGTCCCACTTTCCAACCCTTTTAACAATTAATAGGAGTATTTTATATTTAAAGTCTCCTATTTTTTTCCCACCACCAACGAGGGAAAATGCCTTTTTATTAAAGCATAAGAGGACTTTTCAAGTTTCCAACTCTTCAAGTTCTCAACTTTTCAAGTTCCTCTCTTTTCCTCTATTTCCCATCGATTATTGCTACATACCGAACAATCTCCCATATTTATGGGGAATGATATAACATAGGAATACATAGACAACGGTGTACTTCACAAACAAGGATTAATTGCATCTGGATAAGTAGATTTCCCTTTGGACTTTCCGTAGTGAACATATGTCGGATATACTCGATCAATCAGTAGATGCAATATATTTGAATCATCGAGCTTTTGTGTATACCTAGACAACCATACATAACACAATTGACCCTTTTATGTTTATGGTTCTTAGAGCTGTGTTCATTTCAGCCATGAACACCTCCTGGTTTCATGAGTGTATAGAGAATAGACTTTTGACAAATGTTTTCTTTGAAGCGACTTCCACTTCACATCACATAGGTGATTTCTAACTGTGTCGTCTCGTTGATACACTATTTGGTCAAATCTTCCAATCTTAGCAAATCATTAAAAACATTAAGCTTTATTACCTCATTAACAAGCCTTAAAGTCTTAACCTTGTTCCTGAACATTGTTTTCATCATGAGAATTGATTCAGTTATTTGACAATGTCGAACCGTCAGCCACAACTTTGTTTTTCTCCATGAATCTAGCTCTTGGAATCTCTAGTCTGCTAGATAGAGTTGTCGTCATGCTGACTTATCCTAAGCCGTAACACATTCCCTTAGATGATCTTTCAACTGCCTCTCTCACTAGGCCTTTCGTTAGTGGATCTGACACATCATCGCTTGACTTTACATAGTCAATTGTTATAATTCCACTCGACAGAAGTTGTCTTACGGTGTTATGTTTCCATCGTATATGATGAGACATTCCATTATACATGACGCTCACTGCCATACCTATTGCTTCTTAACTATCGCAGTGTAATGCAACTAGGTCCAACAGGTTTGTGCCAAAATAGGATATGTTCTAAGAAATTCCGGAGCAGCTTCTTCACCAGCCTTTTTCAGAGCAATGAATTCAGATTCCATTATGGAGCAAGCAATACATGTGTTTAGACGATTTCCAAGAGAGTGCTCCTCCATCGAGTATGAACACATAACCACTTGTGAATTTTACTTCATTTGACCTGGTGATCCAATTTGCATCACTATACCACAACTAGATATTTATTATAATGCAAAGCATAGTGTTGTGTATATTTCAGATATCCCAACACACTTTTCATTGCCATCCAGTGAGTTTGATTCATATTACTAGTGAACTGACTCAGTTTGCTAATAGCACATGCTATATCTGGTTGCATACAATTCATAATATACATCAAACTTTCCAATACTCTGGCATATTCCAATTGAGAGTAACTTTGACCTTCATTCGTTTGAAATATACAACTTAAATTAATTGGAGTTTTGACAATATTAAAATTCAACTACTTTAACTTATCCAATACTCTTTCAATATAATGATATTGAGATAATGCTAGTCCCTGAGGAGTTTTGACAATCTTGACCCCTAAGATCAACTCAGCAACTCCTAAGTCTTTCATATCGAATTTGTTGGACAACATGTGCTTAGTAGCATTTATATCGTCAATGTCTTTACTCATTATTAACATGTAATCAACATATAAACAAACAATGACTTCATGATTCATAATATTTTTAATGTAAACACATTTATCACATTTGTTAATCTTGAATCCATTTGCCAACATTCTTTGCTCAAATTTAGCATACCATTGTTTCGGTGGTTGCTTGATCCATAAAGTGACTTTACAAGTCTGCAAACTTTCTTTTCTTTACCAGGAATCATAAACCCTTCAGGTTGTTCCATGTAAATTTTGTTCCTCCAACTCTCCATTTAAGAAGATTGTGTTTACATCCATTTGGTGGATTTTAAGATCATGCATTGCTGCTAGTGCTATTAATTAACATCCTAATTGACGTTATCCTTGTTACTTGAGAGAATGTGTCAAAGTAGTCTAGACCATCCTTTTGTATGTACCCTTTGACTACCAATCTAGTCTTATATTTGTCAATAGTCCCATTAGGTTTCATTTTCCTTTTAAAAATTCACTTTGATCCTAAATGTTTATTTCTTGGAGGAATATCAACCAATTCCCAAGTACGATTACTTAAAATTGATTCGATCTCACTATTGAGTGTTTCTTTCCAATAAGTTGACTCAGACGAAGACATGGCTACTTTAAAAGTTTGAGACTCATTTTCAAAAAATAGTGTCACAAAATCTTGTCTGAAAGAAGCAGGTTTCCATTGGGGATTACTATGCCTAAGATCCTCACTAGTTAGTATATTTTTCGTTGATTCTTCTCGTGGTCGTTTAGGTATTTGACTTCTCGACTCACATTCGGTTTTATACGGATAAATGTTTTCACAAAACTCTGCATTATCTAACTCAATTATCATATTAACATGAATATCAGGATTATCAGATTTGTGAACCTAAAATTGGCAGGCCTTACTCTTCACAACATATCCAATAAATACACAGTCTACTGTTTTGGATCGAATTTCAACCCTCTTCGGTAAAGAAACATCTACCTTGGCTAAACACCCCCACACTTTGACATATTTCAAGTTGGGTTTCCTTCAGTTCCACAACTCGTATGGAATTGATTGTATTTTTTGAAGGGGTACCTTATTGAGCATCTTATTTGCCGTAAGGATGACTTCTCCCAAATGGTTTCGTGGTGAACAAAAATTGATCATCAAGACATTCATCATTTCCTTTAATATTCTATTCTTCTGTTCCGCCAAACCATTTGACTGTGATGTATAAGGTGTAGTAGTTTGATGAATAATACCATATTCCAAACATATCTTTGCAAAATGAGATTCATATTCTCCACCCCTATCACTATGAATTATTTTTATCTTTAGATTCAATTTGTTCTCCACTTCATTTTTGTATTGCTTAAATGCATCAATTGCTTCATCCTTACTATTAATCAAATATATATAACAAAATCGAGTGCACTCTTCAATAAAAGTCATAAAATATTTTTTCCACCACAAGATGGTGTCGACATCATATCGCATATATCTGTGTGAATTAAGTCTAAAATTTTGGAATTTCATTCAATAGACTTATAAGGATGTTTAACAAACTTACTTTTCACACTAATTTTTCATTTTGATATCGCATTTACAATTAGGAAAATACTTCTAGAGTAACCAATTTTCTCAAGGTTTTGTAATTTACATGTCTCAAACAGGTATGCCATAAATCACTTGACTCTAATAAATAAATAAAATCAGAATTCTTATTAATACTATCAACAACCATTACATTCAGTTTGAAAAGACCCTCATTGAGGTAGCCCTTTATTATGAAGATTTCGTTCTTACTTATTACAACTTTATCACTAACTAGGACACACTTAAACCTGTTCTTATCGAGTAGTGTTGCAGAAACTAAATTCTTCCTAATAGTAGGGACATGCAAAACACTGCTGTTGTTGTGTTTTCCATGAAAAAATCTTCATCGTACTCTGTAGGAGTGTACAATGCAAAGGATTCTTTTGCAGAACAAATGTGTAGAGTGACATCTGAGTCGAGAAACCACTCCTTATGATTTTGAACTAAGTTACACTTCGAGATCATTGCACACAAGTCATCGGCATCTTCCATCTTTTACACGATGTTTGCTTGACTTTTGCTTTTGCCTTTGTAATTGTCCTTTCTTAGAGCACGACAATCAAAAGATCTAGGACCATCCTTGCCATAGTTGTAATAGTTGCCTTTGAATTTCTTCTTGGTCTGTTCTGACTTCTGCCCGTTGGACTTCTTTCTCTTTTTGTCTTTGGTAGGAGCTTCTTCAACAATATTAATTCCAATGATTATTAAGCTCTTACGAGACTTTTTTCGGCGTTTTTGTTATCTTCGTCAATCTTGATCCCTATCACAAGATCTTCAAGCTTCATTTCTTTACACTTGTGCTTTAGATAATTCTTGAAATCGTTCCAAAAAGGAGGCAAGTTCTCGATCATTGCAGCCACTTAAAAAGCTTCATTTACTACGATATCTTCAGCAATCAGATCATGGAGAATTAGTTGAAGTTTATGCACTTGTGATCAACATTTTTACTATCTACCATTTTATAGTCTAAAAATATTATGACCATAAACTTTTTTAAGCATGCATCTTCTATCTTATATTTCTTCTGAAGTGCATCACACAATTCTTTTGAAGTTTTTATTGCACTATATACATTATATAAGTCATTCTCTAAAGCACTCAAAATGTAGCCTTTACTTACGAAGTCTGCCTGTTTCCATGCTTCAATAATTATGAATTTATTTTTGTCTGGCATATCAGTAGCATGCACTAGAGTTTCTTCACTAGTAAGTTTCTGCAAACCAAGAGTGGTAAGACAAAAAAAATACCATTTGCTGCCATCCATTGAAATTCACACCTGTGAATTTACTCGATTTAAACGCTTGTGGTACAACATTTCGGGTTGATGCAACAGCAGCCACTGTAATACCGTTATTTGCCATTTCTGATAAACAAAAGTAGATACAGTCTTAATAAGCAATTAATTATAATTGCAGACTTCAAGGAGTATAAAATCACGAAGATTTTTGTATCCACCAAAAACATAGATTAATAATAATAAAATAATTTCCTTATGATTGTTGCCAATCTGTGTTAAAAAAAAACTAAAATTACCGATTCTAATAAATTTTGCAGACACACGAAGTAACCAAAATTACTGAATCAGTAAGAAAGAAGAATAGAAATTTAATTCACAAAAATAAAAATCTGTAAAACACGTACCAAAATCTGGAAAAAATTTAAGAGGAAAAAAATCAGGTCCACTGAACTCACTATGTCCCCTTAAGGAAATTATTCCCCTCTAGTATCCAAGTTTGATTTAAAATATGACCAAAAACTCTGGTGTCAGCGAACCACTCAACAAAAGTAAAATACACGAAATAATTATTTTTCAAAAGAAGAAGAAGAGATTAGAAAAATTCGTAAGAAAAAATTCTGAAGAGTGAATGGTATTTATAGGCAAGACGAACAAGTTTCGAAAGCTTGGAACCCTTTCAAAATCCACAGGACCATTAATGAAAGTTTGCAACATTTCAAATGGTATTAACTGTTCCTGAAAGTTGCAACTTTCAGAACAGTCATTTTCAAAATGGCGGAAAATTTAAATAAAATGGGAAGGTTTTTTAAATCAAACGGTCACGCGCAGATCCGAGTCGGATCAGGTTAATCAACTAAAAAGTTGAAACGTCTCGGTTAATATCAACTAAATAACTTAAAGCGATTCTGTTATCAACTAATCATTTGAAAACATTTAATTTAATTAATTAATCAAATAAATAATTCATTAAATAATTAAAATAAACTTCGTCCAAAAATAATCTCTAGATCGATCATTTTCCAAAGTCTTAGCCAAGACGAGCGACGACAACACGAGGGGGGTCCCTCTTTTCAATCCTTTTAACAATTAATAGGAGTGTTTCTATATTTATACTCTTCTATTTTTTTTTCCACAATCGATGAGGGACAAATGCCTTTTCATTAATGCATAATGAATTTTTCAAGTTTCCAACTCTTCATGTTCTCAACTTTTCAAGTTCCTCTCTTTTCCTCTACTTTCCATCATTCTTGCTACATACCCAACATTTACATGGTCAAATATAGTTTGAGATTTCTATTTTTATTTTTGTTTTTGATAATAAATCATAAGACACTGTCAGTGGTATAAATTTACAAAAAGAAAGTTTAAAATTTCAACAACGAAGACACTTAAATTGATTTCGAAATGATATTATTAATAAGTATTCTCTAAAAATTTCGTTACTGAAAAATATTTAGATTTAGGAAATATTTTTTTTCTTCATATATGCTCACTTATCCTAAACTGGTGTTTGGCTGTCTTAAAACCATAGGCTGGGATGAGGATGCCGCTGCCATGGATTTTCCTTTATTAGTTTAAACATAAATATTTTTTTCTCTTCAATATACATTATATATATATACATAAATCCTTGTTCTCCAGAAAAGACTATAGAGTGGAATTTGCAAGCACATGACCCGTGGATATAAGGGATGTTACTCCACTATCAGATGCCTTGAATATGTGTTCTTTAAAAGTAAGGTGATCTTATTTATATTAAAAGCGAACTTGTGTTCTTTTTTTTTTTTTCAAAAAGAAATGTAATTTAGTCAAACTCTCTTTACAACAGTCTTGCTTGTTATAAAATGTTCGGAAAAGGGCTTAAAATACCCTCGAAGTATTGAAAATGGTATACAATTACCCCCATTCACCGATTGGCCCCCAAATACCCTTCACATCCATCTTTGGGTCCAAATTTACCCCTTCATTAACGAACCAAAATTAAAAATAATTAAATAATAATTTTTAATTACGTGGCACTCAACCATTGATTGTAATTTAATTATTTAAAATAATTTTAAACCCAACCATTACCCACCCATTTTAAGTAAATCCGCCCTACTTGACCCAATTTTTTTTAAAAAAAACCCATCTAATTAAAATTTAATAGTTGGATGTGAGATGGTCCAACATTGAGAAGAAAACGAATTCATGTGCAATTGTAGCTCATTTCTTCTCAGTGTTGATTTCCAATTCCTTTCTGAGCTGCAGAGAGAAGTCATCGTTCACATCATCATCATCCCAATCATCTTCCCATTGTTGGGTAACTTCGTTTCCTATTATATATTTGAAAATCATGATCAGATGTTACACAAAGATTCGGCAAAAAAAATAACAACAAAATTGTCCTAGAGTCCTATCAGGATAATATCTTTTCCAACAGATGCATCAAATTGAAAAGGAGAACATAGGACACATTGCCTTTCAAAGGAATAAAACAAAAGGATACAAAAAAGAAGGTAAAACTCTATTCTAGAATTCAGACACTCATACATAAGTTTAAACACCAAGGTTATCAGGTGATAGAGATGTTTTTTTTTTAAAAAAATTGGGTCAAGTGGGGCAGGTTTAGTCAAAATGGGTGGGTTTAAAATTATTTTAAATAATTAAATTACAACCAATGGTTGAGTGCCACGTAATTAAAATTATTATTTAATTATTTTTAATTTTGGTCCGTTAATGAAGGGGTAAATTTGGGCCCAAAGTTGGATATTTGGGGGCCAATAGGTGGATGGGGGATAATTGTGTACCATTTTCAATACTTCGAAGGTACTTTAGGCTCTTTCCCGTTAAATGTTTAATGTTTTATGTGACAAATTGCTATACATGTATGCTAACATTATATTAAAATCTTATTTTTATGTATGCAGCTAAAGTAAATATGCTCTAAAGAATCATATATTCTTTTATAACTGCTCTTAATTGGTTCATTGGCATAAAAAGACCAAATCTAAAGACATGATAGTTACTTAGATGTACTTTTTTCTATTAAACAAGTAAAACGATGAAACTAACTACCAAAAAACTCAATTACTAAAGTAAAACAAGGTTCAAAACCACTCAAATCTTAAATCACAAAATGAGGGAAATGCAACACTTTAAAGTACAAACAACTTTATTTTTGTTTTAAAAAACAAAAATCAACATGATTCTGTAACTATAAACATGACTAATAGTGGACACTATTTCCTCCGAGTGATATTCATACGAATGTATTGTCGAAAAGTTACTCAATTGAAAAACAACACCAATTCTGCAGAAAGAAAGACTTGTTTTTGTACTTCTCTAATTTGGAGGGGCTTTATTAAGATAGGAGAAAATCAAAGAGAATGAATGATAATCACCGCAACTTTGTAATGTCCACGATACAAGACAAAGAAATGTTTTTATTAGAATACAATAGTAATGGGGCCGCAAAATGTGTTACTACCACAACTCACAATTTCACAATACAAATAAAAATATATATTATTAAAATATTTTTACTGAATATAATAGTACAAAACAAAGGCAAATGCAGGGAACAACAATACTAGAAAATACACTCTAAAACTGAGCTAAAAGTCTAAAAGGAGACGAGAATATTCAAAATCATAATTAACTTCCTGATCGATTTTGACCCAGACTCTTACACTTCTTTACCGATTCCATTACTAAATTTAGCCTTACCGCGTGACTTTCTTTCTTCCCAAAAGTAATGGACGAACCTTTTAGGTAAAATTACACTTTTTGTACCCCAGCGCGGCTTACTAATGCAAATCACTAATGGCATCAGGCGTTGGGATCCTACAGGCAACACCAATATCCTTATCGTTATTCATGTTGTTGATTGTGTATTTGTATGTAGGATTGATGGGAATTTCTTCCTTTATAGAATTTTTCTCCATAGAAATGACGTTTCCAATTCCATGTACTACATATGTAGTATTTATGCTTTCTTCGCTAGTGTGTGGTGATTTTTGCACAAGAGAATCAACATCATTAAGTTCCTTAAGGAATATTTTCTGGAAAAATCTTATAAAAACATGTCAAAGAATGAAAAAAGAAATTATTAAGGATATTCAGTGTACTCGCAAATCTTTTTACGGAGAAGGGAAGACACAAATATTTCATGTTATTTTGGAAAAAAAAAAGAAGAAATTCTACTGCAATTGTATAAGAAAAACCCTAGCTTGGAAGAGTTGGCTTGATCTCTATTAATGAAGAAGACAAGGTGAAATCCAATAACACATATAGGGATGAACCTATCTTATTTAATAATTGAAACAATTACTTTTAGCACACTAAATTTAATATTTAATAACTAGTTTTTCTTTGCACATTCTAGAATTTTGAGATTCTCCTTTGATTAAGGTACCCTCAATAAGTTAAGGAGGAGCCAAAGTATGTCCATGTCAAGAATCATTATGCAGAATGGAATGCCAGTAAAAGAACATTTGGTTCGAACAACAAGATTCCAATTTATTGTATATGACTTGAACCATAACAATTTCTCAACATAAAAACGTTAATCTTATACCAAAAGGTAGATGAAAAAGAACACATATCAAAGCACACTTTAGAGATTGTAAAAAAGAAGAAAAAACACACGCAACTTAAAAATCATACATTAGAGATTGATAAAAGAAACATAAATTGAAGCAAGAAAGATTCATTTTCAATTTACCATAATCTCACAACATTTAAAAAAATTATTGGTGCAAAAAAATGTTGAAATAATTTAGATCGAAAATTTTACCGTTTTCAAGTATTTCATATGTAGTGCTCCAACACCGAATAGAAAGTATTGAGTTCTACGAATCCTAAAATCTATCACTTCAAAAATCAAAGCAAAAAATTAAAATGATATAATTAGATCAAATAACCTAACTAAAAAATTTAGAAAAAGAGAATCTCACTTTTAACCTAAAAATTCAAATATAGAAAAATATGACAAACATAGCATCAGAGATATTGAAGATTAAATAAAAACAAATATATAAATAAATAATTGTCATAACTAGATATTCTAGATTCAGAATCATCAATAAAATTAGTTTTCTATAATAAGTAAATGAACAGGAAAAATTTGCATCCTTTTTTGATATTTAAAACTCCTAAACGAGAAAGTTCATATGATGTATTTAGTAGAAATAATAGTGTAACTTCTTGCTCCCGTCGTTATAGAAATGTCAAGGGAAAAAAATTTGGGGCCGAAAAACTTTTTTATACTATTTGAATTTTTCCAACCTAGTCCAGATTTGGAGGAAATTGGAGTCTTTAAGGGGCAGCAAAATCTGGTAACAATCAGGTCAATTAATTTTGAATATGACTACATGAGATGTTAGTTAACTCATTAAGGAATATGTACGACTTTACAGAGGTTTGTTGCGAAATGCGAATTTTTGTATTCTTTAATTAGCTTTGACTCGCGTAATCCTTTTTGCCTTTGGTATTTAACGCTTTGGCAGGGCCGCTACAACGGTGTGACGGCTGCTGTGGCGAGCTCGGTGCGAATTAAAGTCGTTAATAAACCCTTAAATGATCTCATTGTGTACTTTTCGAATATTAGGGATAAGGAACGAACACTGCACGATTCCTAATCGTATTTTACCATTCTTGAGGCTAAAGGTGAGTTTTTTACTCTCCAAATTCATTTTTATATCTGTAGAACGTAATAGAATGGGTGCCTATTGATGGGCAAGGGTTTTATTTATAGACTATATGGTCGAAACAACCCTAAATTAGATAATTGAGATCATGATTTTGATCTAGGGTTCATAGAATTGTTATAGTTTATGTTAATTAGAGATAGTTTGTTGATTCCTGTGTTTGTAGACCAAGACCAAGAACAAGCACAACGAATCCGAAAAGGGAAAGATCAAGTTTTTTAGGATTTGAAGTTTGTTTCGAGGTAGGTGATGATTCTGATTTTATGATTATGTGATGATACTTGTTCATGCTTCATTATGATACTTGTATATATATGAATGCTTCAATATACTTGTTGTAAAAGAGTTAGAAGAATGATGAATGTGATGAAATCATGAACTTGATTTATGATATTTATGATATACTTGTGATTATGATTGGGGTGTGTTGAATGGATCGGTTGCCACATTCTGGCAAAACTAACTTTGACAGGTTTCCACGTTTCGTCATAAATATTGGATCAGTTGTCACATTCCGGCATGCTAACTATTTGGGTTTGGATTCCATGAGAGGACAAATGATGTAATATTAAATGTGAAATTCATTGTTGATAATATTATATATGTTAAAATATATGTATGTGATTATGATGTTGTATGTACTTGTTTATTTTCTACTAGAGGGATAGCCGCGTGATCCTACCACTGCATTGTAGTTGTCTACTGATACTGCACTTGATGTTACTTTTAGTGAGTATAGGGCATCTTCAAGCGACTATTGACATGCCTCGCTTAGGAGATTAGTGATCGTAGGTTCGAATTCAAGGGTGAGACAATTCTTTTAGGCTGCCATGAGATTCTCTCTCGTCTATGTCTACCATTTTCGGACTTAGACAATTATTTTAGTTAGTTGATTAGTTCATTAATTTGGTGTTGTATCTCTTCTTGTTTAGACTTGGTTCATTTTTAGATGTTTTGGTACATTGACTTTCAAGTTCTAGGTCAATTCTTCCGCGTTATTTAGTTAATTGTTAGACTTTTGTTTGAGTTTATGAGAACTCTATTTTTCTTTCCATAGTATCTTCACTTAAATGCCTTAGTTATTGCTTTAGTTGTTTAGTTTGGATTGTAGTAGTGATTCTCCCACCGAAGTGTTAGTGTGGGTGCCAATCACGATGGTATGAATCGTGACAAAGAGATTATCAAAGGTAAATATTATGTGATAAATCCCGCCGTATTTAACGAACTAAGAAATGTGATGGAGTTTTTTGTCCAGTAGTTGACCTCAATAATAGCTCACCGATGAATTCTTCGGGATGAATTCCGACCAAATCAATTAGAGGGGTTTTAGTTCAGTGTTTTGCAAGATTTTCAAACACAAAAAATTTTAAAAGTGAGAGGAAGAGAACGCTTAAGAGTTTATATATTAGTGTGATGAGTGATTCTATACCACGTGAATTACAATAAATAATATATCATGTTTAGATGAATTGACTGTGTTATGTTACAATGATTTTGCTATAGAATCTTAAATGAAATGTCATTATTAGTATTTATTGACTGGCCCACTTGATCACATTTATTAACAATTTAAATTTACTTCACTAATTGTTTTAAGATTTTGTAAATATTTTTTTTCATATATGACAGTTTTATAAAAAGTTGTTTGCTTACACTTGTTTTGAGAATTCAATTTTATTTATTAATAATTTGCAAAGTATTTACATGGTCAAATATAATTTGAGATTTCAAAACAGACACACCTAAAAATGATTTTAAACTGATATTATAAAAAGATTATTAATTAGAAGAGAATATCAGAAATAATCAAATGAAATTTAAAATAAAGGCTAGGTTCTAAAATGTTACAATATTTTTATAAAACAAAGTATGTATAGACTGTACCCACACCAAATCAACAAATACCTGACACATATGAGACCTTTAATTATTAAATATTACAGTCAAAGATTAGTAAAAATAAGATTATTCATATATTTATTATGTCCTAAATTACCCGATAACACTTATTTTAAGAATTTAAATTTATATTTAAATTTTCTTTATTAATTTTTCCAAGATTTAGTACTTTTTTCAAATATGCTCATTCTATTCTGAATTTTTTGATCATGCTCGGTTTCAGTATTTAAAGTTTCTTTCCTAACAAAATATCTAAGATGTAGTAATAATTTTTTCTTCAAATATACTCATTTATCCTAAACTAGTTTTTGCCAGTCCTATAACCATTGGTTGGGAAGAAGATGCCGTCGGCATGAATTTTCATTCATTTACTTAATTATACACTTTTTTCTCTTTAATATGTGCATTCGACAAAGACCTCTGTTGTTCTCGAGAAATAATAACAAAGTGGAATTTTCAAGCGCACTACCAACAGAAATTACTTCACTATAACACACTTGGAATATCTGTGCTTTTCTAGTAAAACAAGTTTATTAATATTAATAATTAGTCAAACCCACTCTATGACAGGCTTGTTTGTTGTGAAATGTTTTATCTTTTATGTGACTAACTGTTATATACGTATGATAACAATATATTTAAATCTTATTTTTTACTTCTGCACATAAAGTAAATATGCTTCAAAGAATCAAGTATCCTTTTATAAATGCTCAAAAGACCAAATATGAACCTCTAACTTAGCAAAGACATGATAGTTACTTAAATGTGCAGTTTTTTGCTAGACAAGTACAATGACGAAACTGATGAACCAAGATGTTGATTACTAAGTAAAACAAACTTCAAAACAACTCAAAACTGAAATCACAAAATGAGGTAAATGCAACACTTTGAATTACAAATAAATTTATTTTATCATAAGAAAAAACATCATCATGATTCCGTAACTATAAACATCACTACTACTGGATACTATTCCCTCCGAGTGATATTCTTAGAAAAGAGTTGATGAAAAGTTACTCAACTGAAAAACAACACTAATTCTAGAATTTGGAGAGACCTAATTAAGAGAATAGAGAATCAAAGAGAATGAATGAGAACAACCATATCTTTGTAAGGTTTTGCGATACAATTAAAACAAGAAATGAGGTTGATAGAATATAATAGTGATGGGGTGGAAAAATGGGTTACTGTAACAACTCAAAATTTCACAATACTAGCACGAATATATATATATATATATAGTATACATGTTTTACTAAATACAATAAAATACAATAAAGGCAATTGCAAGGAACTATAATACAGGAAATACACTTCGAAACCGAAGTACAAGTCTAAAAGGAAACGAGAATGTTTAATATCATAATTAATTAATTTCCTTATCCTTTCCTACCCATGTTCTCAATCTTCTATACCAATTCCATTAATAACCTTGGCCTTGCTCGGGAGACTTTCTTCCTTCTCAAAAGTAATTGTAAGATCTTTTAATTAGAAATAGTTGGGAATAAGCCAAGAAACCAAAAATAATTACTTTTTGAAATAAAATGAAAAATCTAGAAATCTCCTATGTTTAAAAGTGAGTATTGATCAATTTCATACGACCATAACTTCTAGCTCAGGAAGAGGATTTAGGGGCAGTTGTTTATATGGATGGAAAGCCTTTGGGAATCTCTTTCTAACGGCACTGAGTTTTATCATTTTCGATGTCGTCTATGGGAGATATATCTTTCGGAAGTAGGCTTGTTGGACTGACGAAAGTCCAATCTGAATTTTAGTAAGGGAAAATTAGTCTTTTCACCCAACTATTTTCTAATATGTTTTAACGGTTTATTAGGGACAAAAGTAAGGCTTAAGTCAGATTTTAGAATATTAAGTATGCTAAGGGCTTGGGAGAAAAGAGAAGAGAAGCAGGAGAAAGGAGAAAAAGACCAAGAACTCTTCAAGAACACCAAGATTGTTGAGAGAAATTCATCGGGGGTGATCCCCGTAAGGTATGTGAGAACTTTCTGTGTTGGGTTCGTTCACCCACACACCAACAGGTTTAATTAAGCGATTTTTGAATAGGTTGATTGATGGATATTGAGTTTTTTTAATGAACAATTATTGAATTCTTATTGTTTGAGTTAAAACATGCATTTAGTTGTTTTGATTCGTGTTTTGGGATGTTTTAAGAGACTAAACTATAGGGTATTGAGAACTTTAGTGATTGTAAGTGTTTGGGGAAATATCCATGGAATTTTAGAAGGTTTAGAGTTGAAAATATGAGAAGAAAGCATGGAAATCCCATCTAACAACCCCTGGGGCGCCGCCCCTGCCAGAACCCCTTAGGGAAGGCTCTGTCTGATAGGCCTTGGCGCGCCTTGCCAGCCAGTTCACCTTAGACCAGAGTCTGTCCGTCAGGATTTGGCATTCCAAGCCTCTCAGTGCGCCAAGGTCACCTAGAAGCCCCATTATTCTCTTATCTTTACGTACTAGTTCCTAAGTAATGTACCCACGTTTCCTAGTTGATTCTGATACTCTAAGGTGCATCTAAAAATCACTAAAATCATCCATAAACATGAATATGAACCTTGAATCCGTAATTTGATTCAAGCAAAGTTAAGATCAGAGTCAAGGAAATTAAGGAGTTAAGTCTAAAGTTATGACGCAAGTTAAAATAATATTTCTTAAAGCTTCCAAGGTTATTATTTAAACATTTTAATATCGTTTTTAAGGCTCAAGTTTTGAGTTAAATGAAATTTAGAAGTAGAGTTCATTTCTCAAAAGATATAAGGGAACTAAGTATTCACTATAAAGTTTATAAATGTTTTCACATTTAGGTTAAGAGAAAACTAAGATTTGCCAACAGAGTCTTGAACAAAAAAGGGAACATTGACTCCCAAAAGGGTTTTTTAAAGCTGAAAGGGTTGAGCAAATTATCTATTAAACGACACTTAGGAAAAGTTGGAGGCCCTTAAGAATTAGGTCTCTGACAACCAGAACGGTTGTGCAGGACGGACCGTCGTGGAAACGACGGTCCGTCACATGTGTCAGTTGGTGAACACTTAGAGAAAACGAACATTGGGGTGTTGGAACAGACCCTATGAAGGTCCGTCCTGGGTACGAGGGTCCGTCATCAGGGTCACGTTTTGTCATTTAGTGACAGAACTTGGAAGCCACAAGCATCCCCCTGTGACTCAAATGGAATACTTAGTGTTAACCTACATGTTTCTAACCAAAATACCTAGAAAAATAGAAATGCTAAAGCACCTATTTCTTGAGTTTTAACAAGGCAATTCAAGGATTCTCAACCTAGGTCAGACAAAATTAGATCAAAGAATAAAGACCCACCAAAAAGAAATAGGCTAATACTAATTAAAAAATAAAAATGCAATGTAAATTGGTAGAGATCATAGACATATACCGGAGAAGAAGAGAAAAACAAGCAAATGAGGCACTTGGTTATCAGAGAAGAACAACAACAGCAGACTCCGACCAGTAGAAAGGAGATTTCCGGAATTTGGGGAAGTGATCAGTTGATAGAGAAGAGACGTGGGAAGTTGGAAGTTTGAAAGGGAGGGAAATGGGAGTATAAGGGAAGGAAATGGGTGAAATGAAGGGGTGGATTTTTTAAATGTTGACAAAAAATTAAAATTTCCCAGTCAGGTCGGGTCGGGTTGTGGGTTAATGACACAAAAGGTCCCCGACGACGGTACGTCGCATATGCGGAAAATGAGTCAAGGAGGTAGTGTGGCACACGTCGCATATGAGTCCCCAATCTGAAGGTAGTGTGGCACAAGGAGGAAAATGGGCTCCTACATGTGCTAAGTGTTGCAGAAACCACCCTTGTATTTATCATGATGGACATACATGTTTCTTCAAGTGAGGTCAAGAGGGTCACTTCATGAGAGATTTCCCTAAGAATAATCAAGGTGGTGGAAATCTAAGCAATAGGGCTCAATCTTCATCAGTTGCTCCACCATAAAGGGTTGCACCTACAGGAGCCACTTCTGGTACTGGCAGATGGGCAAACCATCTCTATGCAATCACTAGCCACCAAGAGTAAGAGAACTCTCCAGATATTGTCACGGGTATAATCAAAATCTTTACTTTTGATGTTTTTGCTTTGTTAGTCCTAGGAGCAAGTTTATCTTTTGTAACTCCTTATGTTGAAAATCATTATGAGATTCTTCTTGAAAGACTTTTTGAACCTTTTTGTGTTTCTACACCTGTTGGGGAGTCTATTTTAGCGAAAAGATTCTATAGTGATTGCCCTCTATCCATCAATCTCAAGAACACCATGTGACTGATCTAGTAGAGTTAGACTTGGTAGATTTTGATGTCATTCTAGGTATGGACTGACTTCATGCCTGTTATGCGTCAATAGGTTGTAGAACTCGAGTTGTCAAGTTCAAGATTCCTATCAAATAGTTATAGAGTGGAGTAGTAGTTCAGCTGTGCCTAAGGGTTGTTTCATTTCGTACCTTAAGGCGAGGAAGTTAGTTACAAAGGGGCTTATCTATCACTTAGTTCGAGTTAATGACTCTAGTGGTGAGGTACCTTACCTGCAGTCAGTTTCTGTAGTGAAGGAGTTACCAAAAGTCTTTCCTGACGATCTACCCAGAGTTCCTCGTGAAAGAGAGATAGACTTCGGCATAGACATTGTCCCAGATACTCGTCTTATCGCTATTCCTCCATATATAATGTCACCAACAGAGTAAAAAGAAAAAAAAGAACAATTGAAAGATTTGTTAGACAAATGCTTCATTCGATCAAGTGTCTCACGTCGGGGCGCTCCGGAATTGTTTTTAAGGAAGAAGGATGGTTCCCTTAGGATGTGTATAGACTACCTCCAATTTAATTAGGTGACCATCCAGAATAAATATCCTCTCCTATGGTAGATGATCTTTTGGACCAACTTCAGGGTGCTTCCTGTTTCTCGAAAATTGATCTCAGATCAAGCTACCATCAGTTGAAAGTTAGGGAAAGTGATATTCCAAAGACAAATTTTAGAACAAGATATGGGAATTATGAATTTTTGGTTATGTCAATTTCACAACACAAAATAATAATAGAAATAGTACTACTAAAGAAAATATTATTCTCCATTAAATAAGAAAATAGAACAAATATTCAAGAAGAATAATTCCACTATTCAATTAAAAGAAGGAACTAGAATTATTTTCAAGATCAACTACTTAAAAAATAGTAAAAGAAGAACTTAAAGAAATATATGGATTGTTTTGTTTTTTTCCCTCTCTGTTCTCTGCTATGTCAACTCATTTCTTGTTCAATTTATAACATTTCTCTGAAGAAGAAAATCACCATTCTCTCAATTTTTTCAACTTTGTAGTTGATAATTTTGAAAAAATCAAAATGGTAGGTCAAATGTATACCAACATTTGAGAAAGTTTTTTATTTAACTTGTCTTATGCTTGTTTTCCATTTTAGTGGCTATCATGCAACTATACTTTCCATTTTTTCTCAACTTCTATTCATCTCTTTCATAATCCTTTAATATCTCCATCTGTGATGGAAAATTCCCTGTAAGTCAACACTTGTATTTATTTTGCCACATATAGACTTGGTTGATATTTTCATATTATATTGCAACATTTTTCTAAAAAGAATGATAAATAACATCTTATTATATATATATATATATATGCTGTTTTTCTCTTATCAATGCACCTGCAACATTCATGGATCTTATGAACAGAGTCTTCAAACCTTATGTAGATTTGTTTTTCATCATCTTCATTGATGACATATTGATTATTCAAGGAATTAAGAAGATCATGCTAGTGACCACATGATAGTTCTTTAGACTTTGAGAGACAAGGAGTTATATACCAAGTTCTTAAAGTGTGAGTTTTGGCTTAAGTCGGTCGCATTCATGGGCCATATATTTTTTCGGTGGTGGGATTAGAGTTGACACCCTAAAGAAATAAGCAGTTCAGATTTGTCCTAGAACCACGTCTCCAAGAGATATAAGGAGTTTCTTGGGTTTGACTGGCGATTATAGGATATTTATTGAAGGGTTTTCATCTATCTCGTGTCATTTGACCAAGTTAACTTAATACAGTCAAGTTTCAATGGTCTGAAGATTGTGAAAAATGCTTTAGGAGTTGAAGAGATTTACTACCGCTCTGGTTTTGACCTTACTGTAATCAAGGTTTTGTGGTGTACTGTGATGTATTGAGAGTTGGTTTGGGTTGTTCGCTAATGCATAATGGCAAATTTATAGATTATGCCTCCAGACAGTTGAAGGTTCATGAGAAGAATTATCCAACTCATGACTTAGAATTGGATACAACATTTCTTGCTTTGAAGATATGGTGCCACTACTGGTATGGTGTTCATATTGACATATTCACTGACCACAAGAGCCCCTAATATGTGTTCATTCAAAAGGAGATAAATCTCAGACAGAGGAGGTGGTGAGAATTACTCAAAGATTATGACATGAATATTCTTAACCACCCAAGTAAGGCTATAATAGTTGTTGAGGCGTTAACCAGGTTATCCAAGGGGAGTACTGCCCATGTTGAAAAAGAAAAGAGGGAGTTTGCTACAGATTTGCAGAGACTTACATGACTGGGAGTCAGACTCATGGATTCCACAGAAGGAGGGATAGTGGCGACTAATGTGGATGATTCATGAATAGTGTTTGATATGAAAGAAAAGCAAGATAAAGACCCCATATTGCTTGACTTGAAGGCAAATATTCGTGAGCAAAGAATATTGGCTTTTGAACAAGGGGGAGATGGTGTGCTAAGGTATCAAGATAGGTTGTGTGTATCTAGGCTGGATGAAATCCAAGATAGGATCATGGAGAAAGGTCAAAGCCCCAGATATTCCATTCATTCGGGTTCCACGAAGATGTACCATAATTTAAGAGAGGTATATTTGTGAGAAGGCATGAAGAGAGACATTGATGTGTTTGCTGCCAAATGCCCGAATCGCCAGCAAGTCAAAGTAGAACACCAGAGGCTGGGAGGTTTGGCTCAGACTATAGAATTTCGAGAATGGAAGTGGGAGATGATTAATATGGACTTCATTACAAGCTTCCCAAGATCTTATGGACAACATGAATCTATTTGGGTGATTGTCGATGGAATGACAAAGTCAGCCCATTTTTTGCTAGTAAACACTACCTATTCAGTTGAGGATTATGCTAAGTTGTACCTTCAAGAGGTAGTGAGACTTCATGGAGTTCTACTCTCCATTATTTCAGATAGAGGTTCACAATTTACTATACGGTTCTGGAAATCTTTCAAGAAAGGTTTGGGTTTAATGGTGAACTTAAACACTACTTTCATCCTCAAACAGATTGTCAAGCAAAGCTTACTATCCAGGACTCAATAGATATGTTGAGATCTTGTATGATCAATTTCAAAGGGAATTGGGATGATCACATACCTCTCATTGAGTTCGCTTACAACAACAATTACCATTCAAGCATTTAAATTACTCCGTATAAAGCCCTTTATGGGAGAAGATATAGATATCGTATAAGGTGGTTTGAGGTTGGTGAAGCATGGTTGATAGGACCAGATCTAGTTCACAAAGCCAGGTAGAAGGTGAAGGTGATTCAAGGAAGATTGAAAATGACATAGAGTCACAAAAAGTCCTATGCAGATGTTAGGACAAGGTCATTAGAGTTTGAGGTGAACGACTAGGTGTATCTAAAGGTTTCACCCATGAAGGGTTTAATGAGGTTTATTAAGAAGGGGAAACTTAGTCCCCGATATATTTGTCCTTACAAAATCTCCAAGAGAGTGGGAAATGTAGCTTATGAGTTGGAGCTACCCCAAGAGTTAACGACGGTTCATCTGGTACTCAATATTTCTATGTTAAAGAAGTGCTTGGGTTATCCTTCATTTGTTGTACCAACTAAGGATGTTGGGATTAAGAATAACTAATCCTATTAAGAGAACCCAATTAAGATTTTAGATCGTCAAGTTCGAAAGTTATGAACTAAAGAAGTTGCATCAGTCAAGGTTCTTTAGAGAAACCAATTTGTTGAAGAAGGGACTTGGGAAGCTGAGCAGAATATGAAGATGAGATATCCACATCTCTTTGAATACGGAGATAACGCATATCAAGGCACTAAATCTCTTTTTAGCTCTTTCTAAAACTATGTGTAAGCATATTATTACTTGCTTTTGTCTGTTGAAGTTGTGAAATGATGTTACTACCCTTAGCTTAGTAAAAGAGTTCATAGTTCACATTCGAGGATGAATGTCCCAAGGGGGAGATATTGTAACATCACATAATTCAAAATAGTTGGGAATAGGCCAAGACTCTAAAAATAATCACTTTTGGAAATAAAGAATAAAAACCTAGAAATCTCCTAATTTTAATTTTTGGTCATTTTCAAATTGGCATAACTTATAGCTCAGGGTAGTTATATGGATTGAAAGCCCTTGGGAATATTTTTCAAACGGCTCCGAGTTTGTTAATTTTTATGTTGTATGAGGGAGATATTCCTTTCGAAAGTTGGAATGTTGGACTGAGAAGAGTCCAATTCGGATTTTAGTAATGGTAAATTAGTCTTTTCACCCTACTATTTCCTAATTATTTTTAATGGTTTATTAGGGGTTAAAGTAAGCCTTAAGTCAGTTTTTAGAAGATTGAATATGCTTAGGGCTTAGGATAAAAGAGGAGAAAAGAAGGAGAAAGGAAAAAAACCCCAATAACTCTTTAAGAATACCAAGATCGTTGAGTAGAATTCATCGGGGGTGATCCTTGTAAGGTATGTGATCTTTTTGTGTTGAATTCGTTCACCTATACACCAGCATGTATAATTCAGCGAGTTTTGAATAGACTGAATGATGGTTACTGATGTTTTTGATGAACAATTGTGGGATTCTTGTTTGTTGAGTTGTAGCATGCATGTAGCTATTTTGTTTCGTGTTTTAGAGCTGTTTTATGAGTCTAAACTATTGGTTAGTGAGAACTTTAGTGATCCTAAGTGTTTGGGGAAATATCCATGGAAGTTAAGAAGGTTTAGAGTTGAAAATCGGAGAAGAAAAGTCAGAAATCACATTTCAAAAAACCGGGGCGCCGCGCTTGCAAAAGCCCCTTAGGGCAGGCTCTGTCTGACAGAACCTGGCACATCGTGCCAGCCAGAGAACCTTAGACATGATTCTTTTCGTAAGTGTCTGGTGCTCAGCACGTCTCAGAGCGCCAAGGTCACCCCAAGGCCCAATTCTTTCCCTATATTTTCGTACAAGTTCCTAAGTGATGTACCCACATTTTCCAGTTGATTCCAATAATCTAGGGACATATAAATGTCATGAAATCATCCATAAAAATTAATTATGAACCTTAAATCCATAATTCAATTTAAGGAAAGTTAGGATCAAAGTCAAAGAAGGTAAGAGTTAAAGTATAAAGCTATGTGGTAAGTTAAAATAATGTTTCTTAAAGCTTCCAAGGGTCTTATATAAACGTTTTAACTTCGTTTTAAAGGCTCAAGTTTCAATTTAGATAAAGAGTAAAATTTGAGTTCATTTCTCAAAAGATATAAGGGAACTAAGTATTCCCTATAAAGTTTATAAAACTTTTCACATTTATGTTAAGATGAAACTAAGATTTTCCAAAAGAGTTATGAATAAGAAAAGGGAACATTGATTTCAAAATGGTTTTTTAAAGCTAAAAAGTGTTGATCACATTATCTTATGCCATAGAAAAGAGGTCATTTTAAAATAATGAGCTAAAGTGTATTTTGGAGTAGTATTTATCACCTATGTGGGGATGAGACTTCATATTAACACAATTCTTCATGTAAATCATGTAGCCATAATGGGTATTAACGGGTCATACTTTTTTGATGATCACGTAAGTTTAGCCATTGGATCCACTAGGTTGAGGATGTTCTATGCGACGTCAAAGTATAGGACAGTACAAGAATCATGGGTGTGATCCTATATCACCACTCAGGCTTATATTGGTGGTTGTCGGTTAGAGAAACTCCCACAAAATTATATTACTTTCATATATAAGTAAGGTTGAGTTGCTATTTCATTATCTTTGATGAACCAAGTTTTTTTGTTGTTTTACAAGATTTTATATATATATATATATATATATATATATATATATAATATATATATATATATATATATTCATACATTGAGTTGAGTATTTCTTTAGTAGAGTAGAGACAAGGTAAATTCATCTAATTCTGATCAAGCTTAAGTTGTTGTTAACATTTAAACTTGCATACTCATACATTCAATTAAATGATGTTAGTTGGCCTGCATCATCTTATGATAAAGACGAAGGTAACTAGGATCAACATCCATCGTCTCATTGATCCAGTTGACCATTCAAAGTCAGTGGTGAGCGTCCTTGTATTATTGAGGAAATATTTATTTGTTTTCTAGTATTTCATTTATAGGATGTTGTGGGGTCTGTCCCAACATCCATCTAGTATAGTATTGGCTTCATAGACAGCCAAATAATTCAGTTTTGGGTCTCTCTCTATTAAGTGTTGTTTAAATTTGAGACTTAAGTGACATTTAAGCAGTCTAATATAATCAAGTATTTCTTTTGAGAATGTTTCTTATTTATAGTATAGTTAAGCTAAGTTCCGCTCAGTTAAGTAAGTCAGGACAAGGGTTCCTTAAAGGCCAGCCATGGTGATTGGGTGTCAGCCACGTCCAGGGCGTAGGCTTCGGGCGTGATAGTAATCATCCAACCTTTTAAATGAAATTACACTTATAGCACTCTACGGGGCTTGCCAATACAGAAATCACTCATCACATCCCTTTTAAGGAACTGGAATCCTAGAGGCAACACTAATATCCTTATTACCTTTTGTTTGGTTTTATAAGGTTTGAATAGAAAATGAAGAGTTGTGACTTTTATAAAGAGTTGCGCCTTTTATGAAAGGTTGCGACTTTTATGAAAAGTTATGACTTTTATGAAAAGTTGCGACTTTTATGAAAAGTTGTGACTTTAATGAAGAGTTGCACTTTTATGAAAATTTGTGAATTTTATGAAAGGTAATGACCTTTCCGAAATATTGTGACTTTTAAAAGGGTTTGTGACCTTTCCGGTAAGGCACAATAAGAACCTTTTCGCACTACCCTTTGTTTTCTATAAATTTAGGGATTTTCTCTCATTGTTAAATTATGGAAATCTTCTTATACTACTAAATCTAGTATTCTAAGTGTACTTTACTGTCGTTGAGTGGCTCGCTGATACCAGCATTTTGGGTATCAATACACTAGTGATTGAGATCATTTTATCATTGGAGGACATATTCCAAATCAAACCTTGGATACTAGAGGAAAATTATTTCTTTAAGGGGACACTGTGCATTCAGCGAAAGAAAGCGATTTTGTTAGTATAGAACACAATCTATTCCATACGAGACACAGAAAGGAAGAAAATCGAACTTTGAAATATTTTGAAGTGTGGTGGTGTCTAGCCAAAGTCTAAGTTCCTATTTTTAAAAGGATTAAAAAAGCACTTAAGACTATGGTCTATGAAATTAAGCTTGAATAGTCTAGTGAAAGGTGTAAACGACCTTGGAATGAACAAAAGGAGAATGTACCTAATAAAGAGATTCAGAGGCGTACTAAATGTCAAAGGACATATACTTCCTTCAAATATGATTTTGTAACATTTATTATGTCTCATGTAGACTCATCCTTTAGCACAGATGGTTTCAATATTGAGATTGGTTCAATTTGAGCAATCTTATTTGAAGTTGGTTGATCTTTATCCAGGAAATAAACCTTTGGTTTCAAAGTGAATTCTCTAAAGGAAAATGAAAATGAAACTTTTTACAAATCAAAATCAAGACTATTTGTCAAAGGTTTTAGACAAAATAAAGTCTTGATCTTTTCGACACATACTCGCCATTAACTAGAATTACATTCATGTGGATGTTAATTGAGTTAGTTGTGGTATATGATCTCCAAATTTATCAAATCGGTGTAAAAATAACTCTCTGAAACGGAGAATTTGAGGAACAAATTTACATGGAACAACCGGAGGATTTTATGGTTCTAGAAAATAAAAGAAAGTGTGCAAACTTGTTAAGTCACATATGAACAAAAAACAAGCACCTAAATAATGACATAAGAAATTTGACCAAACCATGGTGGCAAATAGATTTAAGAAGGACGGAAGTGGTAAACATGTTCACATTAAAATTACAAGGTCATTGTTTGTTTGTACATTGGTTATATGTTGATCATCAATAGAGATACATGTCATAAATACTACTTCACGTATGCTAGAAACAAAGTGTGGAATGAAATATCTTGGAATTGATGATGTGATTTTAGATATAAGAACCATTAGAACTCCATAATTTTTAGTATTTTCATGGTCTCATTGCATTGAAAAGGTATTTGACTAGTTGAAATATTTGGATTTCATTATTGTCAAGTCTTCAATAAATGTAATCTTTGCATTTCAAAATTTTGAAAGTAAAAGTGACTCACAATTGAATTGTGGTAGAGTATTGGGAAGTATGATGTATATCATCACGCTATCAGATATAACTGTTGTTATTAATGAACTGAGCGGGTTCACAGGTGATCCAAATAGAACCGAATAGATGACACTAAAAATTGTTTTGGAGTATTTGAGAAATGCTTAAAAGTATGTCTTGCATTATAACAATATTTAACAGTATTGAAAGGATATAGTGATGCAAATTGGATCACCAGACAAATGAAATAAAATCCATGAGTGAATATGTATTTACTCTTGTTAGAGGAGCAGTCTCTTGGAAATATTTCAAAAGATAGATGTATCGCTAGATGTACAATGATGTCTGAGCTAGGTTCTCTAGATAAGGTTGGTGAATAAGTTTAAATACTCCGAAATTTCTTTATAGATATTCATTTTTGTCCCAAACCATTGACATTAGTATGAATACATTTTGATAGTCATGATGCAATAGGTAGGGCATTGAGCATAATGTATAATGGAAAGTCTCATCATATATAACATAGACATGATACCGTTAGAAAAATACTCTCTAGTGGAATAATAAGAATTGACTATGTAAAGTAAAAGGATAATGTGTCATATCCACTTACAAAAAGTTCTTACTAGAGAGAAAGTTGAATTATCATCTAAAGGAATGAATTTACGGCTTAGGACAAGTCATCCTGGCTGTAACTGTATCTACCAGATTGGAGATCCAAAGAGATAGATTCAAGGAGGAAAACAAAGTTGTGAATGATGGTTCGACATTGTCTACCAACTCAATCCACTCTCATGATGAAGACAATTCTCAAGGACAAGGATACAACATTAAGTCTTCTTAATGAGTTAGTAAAGCTTAATGGTTTTAAAGAGTTTCTATGTTTTGCAGAGTTGACCAAATAGTGTATCTATGAGATAACACGGTTAGGGATCACCTATGTTAGTGTGAAGCCTCTTCAAAGAAGATGATTGTCAAAAGCCCATATCTCTTTACACTCATGAAACTAGAAGGTATTCATGGTTGAAGCGAACACAACCGTAAGAACCATAAATGGTAGAGGTTTAACTGTGTGACATACGGTTGTCTAGGTATACACCAAAGCTAGACGGTTTAAAGATATCACATCTACTAATTTATCAAGTATATCCGACATATGTTCACTACGGAAAGTCCAAGGGAAAACCTACTTATCCTGATGCAATTAATTCTTGCTCGTAAAGTATACATACTTGTCCGTTTCTTTATCTTGGAGTCATTCCCCATTCATGCAGGGGATTGTTGGGTTTTAAAAGGTGTGAATGGAAAATGGACTTTTATGAATAGTTGCGACTTTTATGAAACGTTGCTATTTTTATAAAAAAAAGTTATGATTTTTATGAAAAGTTGAGACTTTTATGAAAAGTTGTGACTTTTATGAAAAGTTGCATCTTTTATGTGACTATTATGAAAAATGACGAGCTTACCGAAAGATTATGAATTTTTCAAAAGTTTGTGACCTTTCAACTAAGGCACAATAAGAACCATTTCGCACTACCCTTTGTTTTCAATAAACGGAAAAGGGTCAAATATACCCTTAAACTATCTGATATAGCTCATATGTACCCTTAAACTATATTTTGGCTCAAAACTACCCTTCCCATCAAACAATTGGGTCAAAAGTGCCCTTCTAATTAATGGAAATTGTTAAATGCCATGTGGATGCCACATAAATGCCAAATGGAATCCAATAGATTTCCACTCCCACATACACTAAAAGGAAAAGGATCAAAAGTACTCTTAAACTATCCGAATAGCTCATATATACCATTTAACTATATTTCGGCTCAAAACTACCCTTTTCCGTCAAACTATTGGGTAAAAAGTGACATTCTTATTAGCGGAAGTTGTTAAGTTCCACATATGCCACATTTAAATCCCTAATCTTAATTACTCATTTTCCCCTCAGTTCATTATTTTCCGAAAACTATTTCACCCGTTCTCCCTCATTTCACAGCTAAGGTTTCACATTTTTTTTATGGGTTTCAAAGTTGATATTTGTGGTTATAGGTTAGTAAACTTTTCTCTTATTTTATTGTGTTTACAACCACGAAAATCCACTTTGATACTCAACTTTGAAGAAAATTATGTAACCTTGGCCGCTAAATGACCGGTAAGTTGTGAAATTCTAACTATCATACTTTGAATTCGTAAACGTAATAAAAAAAAATTTACTAACCTACAACCATGAATATGCATTATAAAACTCAGTCCCCAAGAAATATCCGAAGCCTTAGATGCTATATTAGGGGAAAGTTGTGAAATTCTAACTATCATGCTTTGAAATCTTAAACATAATAAAATAAGAAAAAAAATTTACTAACCTACAAGCATGAATATCTAGTTTGAAATCCATCCACGATGAAATGTATGAAAAAATGGGTGAATATATCATAATTTAAAAAATGAAATGAGAGAAGAACTGGTTCGGATTTAGGGATTTAGTTTATGTGGCAGTGGAACCTTATTGGCATGCAATGTGGCATCCGCATTGCATTTTACAACTCCTATTTATAAGAAGCGTACTTTTGATCCAATAGTTTGACGGGAAGGGTAGTTTTGAGGCGAAATATGGTTTGAGGGTAAATATGAGCTATTTCGAATAGTTTAAGGGTATTTTTGACCCTTTCTATTTAGTCTATGTGGCAGTGGAATCATATTGGCATGCAACGTGACATCTATATAGCATCCACATGGAATTTAACAACTCCGTTAATAATAAGGATACCTTTGACCCAATAGTATTGCAGAAAGGGTAGTTTTGAGGCGAAATAAAGTTTAAGGGTATATATGAGCTATTTTAAATGTAAGGGTATTTTTGATCCTTTTCCCTTCTATAAACTATAGCATTTCCTCTCATTTTTTAAAGTATATTTTATGGACTTCTTGTTCTACCAGTAAATCTATTATTCTAAGTGTACTTTACTACCGTTGAGTGGCTCGCTGGACAATAGCGTTTTGGGTACTAATACACTGGTGATTGAGATCATTTTATCCTAGGAGAACATATTCCAAATAAAACCACGGATACTAAAGGGGAATAATTTCCTTAAGGGGACATGGTGCATTCAGTGGGCTTGATCTTTTTTCTATTTTTCATGATTCTGATACATGTTATGTATTTTAGATTTGGGAATTAATTTATGTTCTTCTATTGTTTGTACTTCACTGGTTCATTGAACTTTGGTAACTTCGTGGCTCTGCGAAATTTATTGGAGTCAGTTACATTCTTGAGACACAGATTAACAACAATTCTTCTTTAAGAAAATATTTCGTATATTTTTTCTGTTTCTGATTCTTGGTTTGCTACTAGTTTTAATTTTCTACTTGTGAAAATGTTCTTAAACTTTGTTGTCCTACAAAGTTGTTCAAAGTTTTTTTCTAAGTACATTAGGAATACAAGATGAACAATACTTTTCACATTGTTGAGTGTGTTGTATATAGAATTGATTGTACTTTTTCCCTTTGCATAGTTTTCC
The DNA here is from genome assembly GCA_027705065.1 of Solanum peruvianum. Taxonomy (NCBI): domain Eukaryota; kingdom Viridiplantae; phylum Streptophyta; class Magnoliopsida; order Solanales; family Solanaceae; genus Solanum; species Solanum peruvianum. Next base: position 28,232,336 of record JAKWJD010001758.1, read on the forward strand.
ACCATCGAAATGACGTTTCCAATTCCATTTCCTAGATGTACCATCTATGCTATCTTCTCTAGTATTAGAATATTTTCGCACAAGAAAAGGATAATCACTTGTACATCCACTTGCAAAATATTCCCTTACACGAGCCAAAAGATAATTATTTTGAATAAGGAGACGACTTCTGTCACTATTTCTAGCATTCAGATCATTAGGTTCATTTCCAGCATGAGTCAAAACATTATTTTGAGAAGAATTAAAGAAACGACTTGTTTCACTTGTCATATTTTCACTGCCTAAAGATTGATGCACACAGTTTTGATCGATACTCAAGGAGGTTTCCCTACTCATCTCTCCATCAGTTAGAGAATCAAAATCATTAAGCAACTCAGGAAACTTACTCCGGAAAGACTAGAAATATAATGCAAAAATTTGTCATGGAAAAGAAATTATTAAGGCTATTTGAGTTTCACTGAATATACTTTTGTAGAATATAAAGGCAAAAATACTTCATGGTACATTGAAAGAGGTTTTCTACTTAAATTAAAAACGAATAACCCTAGCTTGGAAAATTTGACCCTATCTCTACTGATGAAGAAGACAATGTGAAATCAATAAACACAAATGACCAAATACAAAAGTTGAAGTTATCTTGTTTAATAATTGAACCAATTCATTTTAACACTCTAGTTTAAATTTATAATTATTTTTTCTTTATAAAGTGGTGCACGTTCAAGAGATTGTAGTTTTGCCTTTAATAAGATAACCTTTACAAGGAGACAAAGTTTATCCTTATGAATAATCTGTGTGCAGAACGAAATACCGGTACAACAACCGACTCTCAATTAATTGTATTAAACTTGAACCATAACAATTTCTCAACATAAAAAACATTAATCTTAAACCAAAATGTAGAGGAAAAAAGAACAGATCAAAGGACATATTAGAGATTGAAAAAAAAATAGAACACAAATCAAATTAAAGCATACAGTACAGATTGAAAAAAGAAACATAACTTAAAGCAAGAAAGTTTATTGTCAATTTTACCATAGCCTTACAACATTTTAATGAAATTCTAGTGCAACAAAATAAATGTTGAAACAATTAAAATTGAAAAATTTACCATTTTAAAGTATTTCAAATGCAGTGCTCCAACTTTGAATAACAAGTATCAAACATTATGAATGCTAAGATCTATCACTTCAAAAATAAAAGAAAAAAATGAAATAATTAGAACATATTATAGGAACATGAGAAATAATAATGTAAAAAAAAAAAAGAGAATCTCACTCTCAACCTGAAAACTCAATTATCGAAAATACCACCAAAACATAGCACCAAAAACATTGAAGAATAGAAATAAATAAATAAATGATTCTCACAAGTAGATATGCTAAATTCATAATTATCACTAAAATTATTTGTCTAATATAAGTAAATAACCAAAAAAAACTTCCTTTTTTAAATATTTTAAAACTTTTAAACGAGAAAGCTCATATGATATATTTGTTAGGTAGAAGAGACCTAAAAAGAAAGAAAGAAGAGCTTATCTCTGGTGAATTCTATGTGATATATTCCAACATAATTAATAAATAAAGCAGAGTGAAGGAGTTTTTGGCAGAGTCATTCACCTCAAACGTATCTTACCAATGAATTTTCTGGAGTAAGTTTCTGCCAAATCAATTAGAGAGAAACCGTGTTTTGACAAGTGCGAGGAAGAGACAACTCAAGAGTTTATATATAAGTGTGATGAGTGATGCTAAACAACAAGGATTTACGAAAATAATTTATGTTATAACTAGCTGAATTATTGAATGTGTTATGTCACGAGAGTCTTCTTAAAGAATCTTAAATGGTTTGTCATAATTAGAAGTTGTTTACTGGACCTACTAGAATAGCTTACAGGATAAAAAATATTGATTAATTATATTTATTGTCGAAGTGTTACGACTCTTTTGGTTGTTTTGAGAAGTAGAGATTTTTATTGAATAAAATACTTTCTGATAGACTTTAAATGAGTATTTTGGACTATTTCTAACTATCTCTATGGATTTAGTGGGGTAGTTTAATAAATAATTTAGTTGGTAGTTAAAGAAGATAACATTCAAATTAATAGTGGATATGTTTTAGCATTTTTATAATTGGTTTTGTAAGGAAATTATTTATTTGGAGAAAAGAAGAAAATTTAGAAGAGAGGCGCATGATGTAGAAGAAAATCAAATTGAGAAGAGCAGCTAGAGCCACTGAAAGTGTCTTTGAATTGGTACAATACTTCTTTGTTCAGTAATATTGCTTTAATGTTGAAAGAATTTTCTAATTTCATAATAGCATATAAAGAGTAGTTATAGTTTTATATTTTCTAGGAGACCAGTCAATGGCAACAATGTTCTACATTTGTAATGGGTTAATTGGACAAATTTTGAGTGAAAATCATTGCGTAATTTGACTTGTATTAGGGTGTTGTTTGGTTTAATGTATATTAATATAGTATGGGTAGTTTATCTGATATACATGTTAGATTGGAAAGTTGTAGTTTGTTATTAAGAATCACAATTGTTATTCTAAAAATAGGTAGATGCATTATAATATATTTATATGATATTGAGGTGCAGAATAAAGAAGAAAATTGGTTGTTGAAGTATTTTTTAGTTTGTTATCTACAATTGATTATATTTGGTGTTAGGAAGATGTTGATTGGTTTGAAGAATTAACATTGAGTGGTGATTAGAAAATTGAAACAATCATCAATGCGCAGCAACTAGAATTGTTTGCAATTTGCATGTCAAATTTATTCGGGTTCATGATTTTGCTAGCCTGGCACAGGTTTCGTAACCAGTGTCCTAATTTTTAATATTGTAATTTTTTTATGCCATAATAAATTAATTGTTATATTGATATAAGTTATTAAATATTAGGTATATTATACAATATGATTACTAATAAAATTGTGCTCATTGGAGGAATGAAGACTTATGCTTAAGTTTGAACTTTAGGAATTGATGATAGAATTAGGGAGTTGTTGGGTCTTGGGTAGACATAGAATAATATGAATGGTTATAGGCTTGTTAACTTATAAATTATGCATATATATTTGACAGATTGGAGAGGTGATGAAGCATTGAGGAAAGGAAAAACATTGGAGAAGTAGTTTTTTTTACTTCAGTTCTTCGGTGGAGGTAGGTTATGGTTTTATTTCTATTTGATAGATAAACTCGCAATAGCGATTGGTATATATTGAGTGATGTTGTGAAGTTTCCTATGTACTTGATTGTGTGGTTGTATAGCTTGGTTTTGTGGTTTGTGGTTGGCCTACAATTCTTAGACCGTTGAATTTATAATCTTGAATACACTCTATCAAAATGACTCCTTGAATAAAGAAGACTTGATGAAGTAAATTAATGAGATAATTGGATAGGAGTGTCATGTTCCAAAATGGTATAATAGGATCTGAGTATAACGTTTCGACACTGTATATGGGATCTGACTGTCACATTCCAACATGATTACATTAAAGGAAAGGAATCTTGAATTGACTTAATATACTCAATGTCAAATAACGCATTTTCTAAATGAGTATGGTGTTGAGGCATGATTCCTCATAGGTGTGCTTGATTTTGTGATTGATTGTGTACCTACTATGGTGTTGTTGTCACTGGTTCATGTTGTTTGTTGCTTGCCACCTATAAAGTATTGTAGTTGATTTCATATTATTATTCAATATATATTGGATTCTATTTGGGTTGGCAGATGATACTTACTCAGTGTGTGTTTCTTGTATTGACCCCTACTTGTATTTTCTTCGTTGTTCTTTCATGAAGTGCAGCAAGTGTACTATTGACTTCAACTCACCCTCACCGCTATCCAATCTTCAGCACATCAGAGTTCAGGGTGAGCTATTATTTCCAGCTCATGCTGGATTCTATCATTCATGTTATGATGTCCTTAAATATCGGATATGGACCATTTTATTTTCTTATTCGGTATATTCAAGACATTTAGACTTGGTAATTGAGAACAAGTGTCCTTGATGTGATGACTTTTTTGATTTTGGGGATCATAAGTGTTAGGATTTTGATGTTTATTGCATCGGTCACTTTAATAAGTCTTGAGATTATGTATTTTATTGGTACTCGTAGTTAAAGTATTTATCTGTGTTGGTGCTTAGATTCCTTGGTTCGCCTACTTATGAGGTTAAGTGTGGGTATCCCTCATGACTTATTTGGGCCGTGAAAAACTTGATATCAGAGTCTTAGGTTAGATTATGTCATCACAAAGAGAGGTCTAGTAGAGTCTTCCAAAATGATACGAGGATGTCTTTACTTTTCTTTGAGAGGCTATATGATTCAGGAAAACTCATGTTTTTCTTTATTTTGTGCTATTAGTTGGATGCAATTGGTATCTAGGTTATACGAATTGGAATATGACCTTCTTCACTTTATTTCGGAGATGGCTAGAACTAGATCAACAACTGTGCCAACATCAACCCGACAAGACATGGTGCTCCTGAGCCAACCATTCGGGATGAAAATCGATAGAGCAGTGACGAGAGGTCGTGGTAGAGGTCGCCGGAGAAGGACCACTAGAGGTAGAGGACAAGCACCTGGTCCAGCTATGGATAGAGCGGTACTCCTCCATCGTCTGAAGAGGTAGTGAGGGTGATGAAGGGGAAAATGAGTAGATTTAGGAGAAGGAAGTACCACCACATCCTACTCCGAATATGATTAATAAGGTTCTCACTTATATCAGCGAGTTATCTGATCAAGGTCAGACGTCCCCAATGTTTTCTGCACCAGCACCACAGGTTCAGAGAGTACAACATGCAGCTGTTGTGGTTCCCGCATTAATGCATCTTTAGAAATAGACATGTTTCCTCGGTTGACTACAGGGCCTATAATGATCAGTAATCAGTCTGACCTTTTTATTAAATTATTAAAGTTGAAACCTCGAATCTTCAAAGGTACTGAATCTGAAGATGTTATGATTTCCTGGTTGATTGTCATGAGTTGTTACATAAGATGGACATAGTGAAGCTATTTGATGTTGAGTTTGTGAATTACAAGTTTCAAGGGGATGCCAAAATATGGTGGAGGTCTCATGTTGAGTGTCGACCAGCGAAGGCACCACCTATAAGTTAGGCAACATTTTCTAGATTCTTCATGGAGAAGTACATACCCGGACTTTGAGGGATAGGAGGAGAGATGATTTCCTGAACCTAGAGCAGGGAAGGAAGTTTGTTGCAACTCATGAGGCCAAATTTTGTGCATTTTCCAGGTATGCAACTCAGCTTTCCTTCAGACAGCAAGAGTGGATTTGCCGCTTGGTGAAGGGTTTGAGGTCAGACTTGAAGATTCCAGCCTTATGTATAGCTGTTGCTGCAAAATCCTTCAAGGAAGTGGTTGATTTTGTGATAGATTTATGCGGTGAAGCTGGACGAGTTCACCAAGGCGTCGACATTTAAGAAGTTTTGTAAGGTAGGTGAGTTTAGTGGTTCATAATCTAGAGAGCAGAGTTCAGGGTGTTATCCCGTCCGTCTTATTTAGTCTTCATTGCAGGCTTCAGCGGAGGGTACGTCGCAGACCAATCAACATTTCCCTAACTTTGGAGGGTATTTCCAGACTTTTTCCTCTTCAGAGATACCTACACTTGACTCCAGGACTTGTTTTGGATGTGGAGAGGCTAGATATATTAGGAAATATTGTTTAAAGCATAGTTATAGATCCCGAATAGTTAGAGGTAAAGGTGGTGATGGTAGAGGATGTCATTCCGGAGGATGTGGTGGCCAAGGAAATAGTGGTCACATGTTTTTTCGGGTAGATGGCAGTTTGGTACTACTGTAGCATAGCCCGGTAGGGGCAATGGACTGACCGATGATAGGGCCCATTATTATGCTTTTCACGGGAGGTTAGAGGCTGAGACATCTTATTTTGTTATCACAGGTACTCTTCTGATCTGTGATTTCCTGGCTTCTGTATTGTTTTATCATGGATCAATATTTTCTTATGTATCTTCTCGTTTGCTACTAGTCTTGATTTGCATTGTGATTTTCTTGACATGCCCATTTGTGTCTCTACTCTTGTTTGTAAATCTGTGATAGTTGAGAAGGTGTATATGTATTGCCTTGTGACTTTTGTGGGGAGCAACACCTATGTAGATTTGATTATTTTAGATATGGTTGATTTCGATGTAATTCTTGGTATGACTTGTCTTTAACCAAATTTTGTTATCTTATATTGTAATGCTAAGGCTATGGCCTTGGCCAAGCCTGGGGTAAATCCACTAGTGTGGGAGGGTGACTACATTTTCACCACAGTTCGTATTATCTCTTTTCTTCGTGCTAAGAGGTTGGTGAGTAAGGGTGTTTAGTTTTCTTGGCACACCTCTGGGATGATACTTCCAAAGTGCATTCAATCAAGTCTGTTTCGATAGTCCATGAGTTTGTGGACGTTTTTCCTGCAAACCTACCTAGTATGCCACCAGATAGGGATATTGCTTTTCGTATTGACATAGATTAGGGGACTCTCCCTATTCCCATTACACCTTATAGAATGACCTCAGCTGAGTTACTAGAGTTAAAGTCCCAACTATAGGAATTGTTAGGTAAATGTTATATTAGGCCAAGTGCATCTCCTTGGGGTGCTCCTTTTTTATTTGTGAAAAATAAAGATGGTAGTATTCAAATGTGCATAGACTACAGGAAGTTGAACAATGTAATTATTAAGAACAAGTACCCCACTACTCGCACTGATGATTTGTTCAATAAATTACTGCGTGCTACTGTGTTCTTTAAAATTGATTTGAGATCAAATTATCTTTAATTCAAATTATGTGCAACAGATGTGCCAAAGGCTTCCTTCAGAACCAGGTATGGGCATTATGAATTCTTAGTAATGTCTTTTGGGCTTACGAATGCCCCTGCTACTTTCATGAGCCTGATGAATGGGATTTATAAGCCATATATGGACCTCATTGTTATTGTATTTATTGATGATATACTGATATACTCAAAGAGTAGGAAAGAACATGAGGAGCATATGAGAATCGTATTGGAGTTGTTAAGGGAGAAAACACTTTATGCCAAATTGTCTAAGTGTGAGTTTTGGATCGATTCACCGCCCTTCATGGTTCACGTGGTTTCAAAGGATTGAGTGATGGTGGATCCCTCTATGATTGAAGCACTAAAAAGTTGGGTAACGCCTACTAACGTTTCAAAAGTAAGGAGCTTTGGTTATTTAGCTAGCTACCACCGCCGATTCATCAAAGGATTCTCTTCTATATCTTCCCATCTAACCATTTTGACTAAGCAGTATTTTCCATTTGTATGGTCGGATGAATGTGAAGAAAGATTCCTGAAACTCAAGGCCTTGTTGATGACTTCATCGATTCTTTCCTTGCGAGTGGAAGGTAAGAGTTTTACTGTTTCTTGTGATGCATCTTATTCAGAATTGGGTGCAGTGCTAATGCGGGAGAGGAATGTAATTGTCTATGCATCAAGGCAATTGAAGCAGTGGAGCATTATCTATATGGGGTTATGTGTGAAGTTTATAGATATTATCGCAGTTTACAATATGTATTTACTCAGAAAGATTTGAATTTGAGGTAAAGGAGGTGCATGGATTTATTGAAAGACTATGATATTACTATTTTATATCACCCAGGAAAAGCTAATGTTGTGGCAGATGCCTAAGTACAAAAGTAGGGAGCATCGGTAGTTTAGCCCACTTACAAGTTTCTAGATGTCCATTGCCTAGATAGGTTCAGACTCTAGCTAATGACTTTATGACGCTGTAAGTACTTGAGAACGAAGGACTTTGGCTTGTGTTGAGACAAGATCTTCTTTTCTTGACCAGATTGAGGGAATGCAGTTTGCTGATGAAAAGTTGAGCCAAATTCGATGTATGGTATTGCGAGGAGAGGCTAAAGAGGTTGTGATGATGACGAAGGCGTCTTTAGAATTAATGTAAAGGTAAATGTGCCCCTTGTTGATGATTTTTCTCACACTATTCTTGTAGAGGCTAATAGTTTGAGGTATTCTATATATCGTGGTGCAACCAACATGTAGCGTGACCTGACACAAAATTATTTGTGGAGTAGATATAAGCGTGATATTGTAGATTTTGTTGCCCAATGTCAGAATTTTGAGATGGAAAAGTATGAACACCTGAGGCCTGGAGGGAGACATCAGAGAATGCCCATTCTTGAATGCAAGTGGGAAAGAATTGCAATGTATTTCGTGGTTACTCTTCTAAAGACATTGGGTAAGTTTGATTCTATTTGGGTAATATTTTAGAGGTTAACTAAGTTTTCTCACTTCATTTCGGTCAAGATGACTTACAATGTGGAAAAGTTAGCCAAACTCTATATCTATGAGATTGTTCGATTGTATGGAGTTCCACTTTCCATCATATCAGATAGAGGTACACAATTTACTTCAATGTTTTGGAGGACCTTACATGCTTTATTAGGTAATATATTGGATCTTAGTGCTACATTTCATTCTAAGACTGATGGGCAGACTGAGTAAAAAATTCAAGTGCTGGAGGATATGCTTTGTGCACGCATGATAGTTTTTAGTGGTCATTGGGATCAATTTTTACCTTAAGCAGAGCTTTCGTATAATAATAGCTATTAATCAAGTATTGATATGTACCCATTTGAGGAATTTTGTGGGAGGATATGTATGTCTCCCATTGGTTTGTTTGATGCATTTGAGTTGAGACCTTGGGGTACCGAACTTTTGAGGGAATCGTTAGAAAAAGTGAAACTCATTTAGGAAAAGCTTTTAGCAGCTCAAAGATGGCAGAAGTAATATGCAGCTCGAAACGTTAGGGACTTGGAGTTTATGGAGGGTGAGCAAGTCTTGTTGAAGGTTTTACCCATGAAAGGTGTGATGTGATTTGGTAAGCGAGGTAAGCTTAGTCTGAGGTATATTTGACCATTTAAAGTTCTTAAGCGCGTGGGAAGGGTGGCCTATGAATTTTCCTTGCCTCTAGGGTTTTTATTAGTGCATTCGGTATTTCATGTGTCTATGATAAAAAAATATCATGGTGATGGAAACTACATTATTCATTGGGATTCTATTTTGCTTGATGAGAATCTTTCTTATGAGGACGAGCCTGCAACCATTTTAGATAGGGTGGTCCGCATGTTGAGGTCAAATGAGATTGTATCTATCAATCTTCAGTGGAAGAATCGTCCGGTTTAAGATTCCACTTGGGAGAGTGAGGGTGATATGGAAGAAAGATATCCACATCTCTTTGTCGATTCATGTACTCTTTCTTGCCCTTGCCTTCCTTTGAACGTTAGAGGATGAACAATGGGTAAATTGGTATCTATTGTAATGACACTTTTGGTTGATTTAAGAACTAGATTTTTTTTCATAAAATACCTTCACGTAGACTTTAAATGGGTATTTCGGACTATTTGTAACAACCTTCATGAATTTAGTGTGGTAGTTTAATAATTAATTAGTTGGTGGTCAAAGAAGATAACACAAAAAATTAATAGTGGATCAGTTTTACAATTTTTATAATTGGTTTTGTAAGGAAATTAGGTTAATAATTTATTTGGATAAAAGAAAAAAATTTAGAAGAGAGGAGTACGGAACAGAAGAAAATCAAATTGAGAAGACCAGCTATCAGAAAGAGCTGCTGAAAGTGTCTTTTAATTGGTACAATACTTGTTTGTTAACTAATGATGCTTTAATGTTGAATGAATTTTCTGCTTTCATAATAGCATATCAAGAGTAGTGATAGTTGTATATTTTCTAAGAGACCGTTCAATGACAACTATGTTCTACATGTATAATGGGTTAATTGGACAAATTTTGAGTGAAAATCATAGGGTAATGATAACTTTTAATAGGGTGTTGTTTGATTTAATGTATATTAATATAGTATGGGTAGTTTCTCCTAGTAAACATGTTAGATTGAAAAGATGTAGTTTGTTGTTAGGAATCACTATTATTATTATAAAAATAGGTAGGATGGATGATTATATATATGATATTGAGGTGCAGAAGAAAGAAGAGAATTGGCTGTTGAAGTAATTTTTAGTTTGTACACACAATAAATTACAGTTGGTGTTAGGAAGATGCTGATTGTCTTGGAGAATTAGAATAGAATGGTGATCGGAAAGTTCAAACAATTATCAATGCACAGAAACATGAGTGTTTTTTGGAATAGTTAATTATTTTGCACGTTAAAACTATGAATGACACTGGTTTCCTAACCAATGGCCTAATTTTTAATCTTGTAATTTTGTTATGATATAATAAATGAAAGTTGATATATTGATATGGGTAATTAAATATTAGGTGTATTATACGATATGCTTACTAATAAAATTTTGCTAATTCAAGGAATGGAGACTTAACCTTAGGTTTGAAGTTTAGGAAATTGATGATAGAATTAGGTAGTTGTTAGGTCTAGGCTAGATATACAATTATATGAATGGTTATAGGCTTGATAACTTACAACTGAATATGTGTTTGATAGATTGGAAAGGTTCCGACGCATTGAGAAAAGGAAAAGCATTGGAGAAGTAATTTTTTTTGACTTTGATTATTCGATGGAATTAGGTTATGGTTTACTTCTATTTTATAGATAAACTCTCAATAGAGATTGATATGTATTGAGTGATATTGTGAAGTTTTCTATGTACTTGATCGTGTGGTTGTATTGCTTGGTTGTGTGGTTTGTGGTTGACCTAAAATTCTGAGATCCTTGAATTTTTAATCTTGAATCCTCTCTATCAAAATGACGCCTTGAATAAAGAAGGCTTGATGAAATAAATTAATAAGATAATTGAATTGGAGTGTCACATTCCGAAACAGTATTATGGGATCGGAGTGTCACGTTCTGACACGGTATATGGGATCGGAGTGTCACGTTCTGACATGATAACATTAAAGGAAAGAAATATTTAATTAATTTAATATACTCCATCTCATATAAACCATTTTCCAAATGAGTATGGTGTGGAGGCATGAGTCCTCCCAAGTGTGTTTAATAATGTGATTGATTGTATACCTACTATGGTGTTGTTGTCACTGGTTCATGTTGGTTGTTTCTTGCCAACTGCTAAGTATTGTAGTTGATTGGATATTATTAATATATATATTGATTTCTATTTTGGGTTGACCGATGATACCTACTCATTACGTGTTCCTTGTACTGACATCTACTTGTATTTTCTTCATTGTTCTTTTGTGGAGTGCACTAGTTGCACCATCGACTTCGACTCGCCCATGACACTAGCCAGTCTCCAGCACATCAGAGTTCATGGTGAGCTATTACTTTCTAACTCGTTCTTGATTCTCTCATTGAAGTCTTCATGTCCTTAAATTTCGGATATGGACCATCTTATTTTCTTATTCGGCATTTTTAATACTTATAGACTTGGTTATGAGAACAGATCTCCTTGATGTGATGACTTTTAAGATTTTGGGGATCATAAATGTTAAACTTTAGATGTTTATTTGATTAGTTACTTTAATAAGTTTTGAGCTTCCGTATTTTATTGATATTCGTAGTTAAATTATTGATCTGTGTTGGAGTATACATTCCTATGTTCGCCCACTTAGGAGGTCAAGTGTGGATGCCACTCATGACTCGTTTGGGTCGTGACAAAAAGGTTAGTAAATAGAATACTATTCATATATATACTTTCTTTGTTCTAAATTACTTTATTACATTTATTTATCTATAGTGTGAAAAGTATTTACATTGTCAGACATGATTTAAGATTTCAATAATTTACATTATTAATATGGGAAGAAACCTAATATAAACTTTCATGAGACCATTAATGGACAACTACAAATAATTAAGGAATCCTAGATGTAAACAAACAAGATTAACATAAAAATGTTAAGGTTCTAATGACACTACAATATTTTGATAAAGATTATGAGTATTTGGTGTTTATACTAACTCTAAAAAGCATGAAACATGTCATAACAGAGAGACAGAGTGAGTGAATGTTCTTAAACAAATATTAACAACATTCAATGTGAATTTGATTATTTGTTATTATCGCATAACTCAAAAACCTCTAATTAATGAATTGTTCACGAAATAATAAATCATTTGTTATTTAATCAACATTAAAAGGTAAATGAAGAAGAAAATATATGAAAAGGTATTTCATAATAAAAGGAAACATTTAAGTTGCATAGATTATACAATTGTGATATATGTTGTAGGGGAAAATTCAGAAATTTGTCAGCATATTCAAAAAAGAAATTAAGCTTGAACATGAAAGCAATTATAACTTTTGAGCTTGCATAATTAATTTCTTCAATCGATAACTGAGAAATTTCATATCCATGTAAAAATAGATAATATGAAATCTTATATATAGTACTTTTTAAGTTATAGAATTTATTATAGAATGCCAAAATATGAATTCCAAGACTGAAGTACAAAAATTATTTTCTGCACAATCAATATACGTACTATCTGTGCATATATTCAATATAACCAAAGACAATAACTTCGTAGAAATATAAAAAATATAGTTTAAAACATGTAATGAAAAACAACAATTATTAGGAGAAGCATAAACTAATGAGTGTAAAAAACATACCAGCATATGTAAAAATAGAATGAAATAGATAGGAAAAAATCGAGTCCACTAAATGCAAAGTGTCCCCATAAGAAAACTATTCCCCCCAATACTAGAGGTTTAAAGAATTACATCCTCTCAGGATGGAATGATTTTTATTCATTAACTTATTGATACGAAAATTGTGGTGTCACTAAATCACTCAAAAAAAGCAAAGTACTGCGAAGTTGTTTAGTCAAACCTTCTCTATAGGAAAAAATCGAGTCCACTAAAAGCAAAGTCTTATTTGTTATAAGATATTTTATCTTTTATGTGATTGATTGTTATTCACGTATGATGATATTTTATATAAATCTTATTTTCACTTCTCCAACTGAGATAAATATGCTCCACAAAAAGGGTAAATATACAAGTATCCCCTCAACCTATGCCCGAAATCTCAGAGACACACTAACACTATAGTAAGGTCCTATTACTCCCCTGAACTTATTTTAAAAGTAATTTTGTACCCTTTTTTGGCCTACGTGGCACTAACTTGAAAAAAATTCAACTAGCGTTGGACGCATATGATAGTGACACGTAGGCCAAAAAGGGGTACAAATTTATTAATAAAATAAGTTCAAGGGGGTAATATAACCTTCTTGTAGTATAAGTGTGTCTCTTAGATTTTTGGCATAGATTTAGGGGGTACTTGTGCATTATCCCCCACAAAAACATGTTTTCTTTTGTATGTGCTCCTAATTCGTGCATTGGCATGAAAGGACGGAGTTTGAAACTCTCACTAAGCAGAGACATGATAGTTACTTAGATGTGCATTTTCTTCTAACAAGTAAAATGATGAAATTAATGAACGAAGAACCCAATTTCTAAAGTAAAACAGGTTAAAACCCGCTCAAATATGAAATTACAAAATAAGGAAGATGCAGCACTTAGAAGTATAAACAAATTTAGTTAAGAAAATAATATACAAAACCATGATTCCACAACTATAAACAACATTACTAATGGACACTATTCCCTTCTAGCAATTTTCTTAGAAAAGTATTTTTGAATAGTTAGTCAATTGAAAAACAACATTAATTCTGCATAATTAAACTTGTTTTTTGTACTTATCAAAGAGAATGAATGATAATAACCCCAACTTTGTAAGTGTTGGAAGTGTTATTTTATTCACGATCAATTTATTTCACGTTTGTTAGGTCTTTTATTCAATTGAATTTTTCAACTCTTAGTTTTTAGGAAGTAGACGTCTTATCAATTTAGAGAGCAGAATTTGTTAGGAGTCCTAGTAGTTTTATTGTGGATTTAGTGCTTAGCAAGAAAATCTCTGTAAAAGCCTATAGACTTACCTTTTTGCTATTGAAATAAGCGAGTTACAATGTTTGTTATTTTGTGTGATTGACTTTGCCTGCTTTATTCGTTCTTTAGCTTGGCATTATAAGTTACCAGTATCAGAGGAGAGTTGGATAAGGAAAAAAAAAATCCACACATGTGATGCAGAGCTTACGCAGAATTTTTTCTTTTATATTGCTTCAGAGATAAACTATGTGCAAGAATCCATTCCCCGTTTTAATGGTCATTATGACCATTGGTGTATGCTTATGGAAAATATTTTAAGGTAAAAGGAGTATTTTCCAATTGTGGATGATGGCATTGGTGTTTTAGTTGAAGGCGATTTTTTGACAAATGCTCAAAAGATGGAGTTTGAAGAAAGAAAACTAAAAGATTTTGAAGAAAAAAATCATCGCTTTCAGTCTACTGAACGTCCTTTCTTGAAAAGGATTATTTGCAAAAAAACTTCCAAAGATATATGGAATTGAATGAAAAATAAGTATCAAGGCACTACAAGAGCGAAGCGAGCAAAACTTCAAGCCTTGAGAAGGGACTTCAACACTTTTCATATGAAGGAAGGTGAATATATCACTAGCTATAGTGCTAGAATCATGGAGATAAGCATGATGATGCGATTTCATGGCCAGATGATATCACAACCTTTGAAAATACAATGTGTTCTTTGACACCGAAATATGTTTACGTTGTTTTCTCTTTAGAGGAGTCAATAGACATAGATTCTTTGTGTCTTGATGAATTACAAAGATCATTGTTGGTGCATGAGCAGAAGATGACCCACAACTCAACTTTTGAGGAGCAGGCTCTACAGGCTTGTACTTTTATTTCTTCCAATTCAGAGGAAGGGAAGTAGGTAGAGGGATAGTAAGAGGTATACGAGACCAAGGAAACTAAAATGCCAGCAGGGAGTTTAGAGCAAATGATGACTACAACAAACACAGACGAAGAGATTTTAACAAATCTAAGGTAGAATGTTATCATTGTAATAAATTTAGTCATTATTAGTTTGAATGTTATACTAGGCTATCTAATGAGAAAGAAGTAAAATCAAATTTTGCTGAGAACAAGAAAGGAGAAACCTTGTAAATGTCAGTTCATGCGGAATACGAGACCGAGGAGCAAGTTATTTGGTATGTGGATACCGATTGCAGTAACCACATAAGTGGTAGTAAGTCTTATTCCACTGATTTAAATTAAAACATTGAGTTGATATTTAGTTTTGGTGATCTCTCAACATTGAATGTGATGGAAAAGAGTACTATCAATTTTTAAACAAAAAATGGGTGTGTTGAAACATTATCTAACGTGTTTTATAAGTTCCTTCTTTTATGTACAATTTATTGAGTGTTGGTAAACTCATAGAAAAAGGATATGTCATCACCTTAAGGAATGATGGATGTGAAATTTCTGATCCTTCCAAAGGAGTTATTGATGTTGTTAATATGAGCCGAAACATGATGTTTCCTCGAAGATTGAGAATGTTCAATCATCCTCTATGGTAGAAGTGAAAAATTCTTCATGGTTGTGACATTTTAGATATGGTTACTTGAACTTTGGTGGTTTGAAGATCGTTCATAGGAAGAGAATGGTGATAGGGCTTCCTTAAATTGTTGTCCCTTCCCAAATTTGTGAAGAATGTGTATTGACAAACGACATCAATCTCAGTTTGCGAAAGAAAAATCATGGAGAACAACTTAAGTGTTGGAGTTGGTTCACTTATACATTTGTGGGACAACAAACCCAGTTTATGATAGAGGATAAAGGTATTTTATTACCTTTATTGATGATTAAATCCAAAATACATGGGTATATTTTTTGCAGGAAAAATTAGAGGCTTTTGATATATTTCAAATTTTAAATCTCTCGTGAAGAATGAGAGGGGAAAGACAATTTTGAGCCTCTAGAAAGATCGTGGAGGTGAATATTTCTTTAAGGTATTAGAAAATATTTGTGAGTCTCGTGGCATTCGGAAACAACTAATAACAACCATATGCCCCTCAACAAGCTGAGATTGATGTCGAAAGCTTATGGTTCAAAGCTTTCTTAATCTAAAAAGAGTTCCAAAGACATTTTTGACGGATGCAGTAAATTGGATCGCCCACATCTTGAAAATAAATCATACTTTTTCGCTTTGAGATGTGACATTGTAGAAGGTTTGGAGTGGAAGGAGACCACCTGTACCTCACCTCAGAATTTTTGGATGTATTTCCTATGTACATGTCCCAGATGTAAAGAGAAAGAAGCTTGATGATAACGGCGTTAACTGTATCATTCATGGTGTTAGCAAGGGGTTGAAAGTGTAAAACTTGTTTAATACTTTTACATAAAGGATAGTGACTAGTAGAGGTGTTATTTTCAATGAAGACTATACGTGGAATCGGGATAAAAATTTACCTAAGCAATTTCTACGCGATAATGAATCTGAAAAAGTAGCTCAGGTTCTAAAATCCCAGGAAATGTTTCCCCAACTGCTGAAGATCTGCTACCGGCAGAAGCACTAATAAAATAGACCAAGTTGTACCACGATTCAAAAAAGACCCGTACGGATGCAAGGTTATCATATAACATATATTAATATCAATGATTAGATAATTGCTCATTTTTCACTGTTTGAAGAATGTGATCACATATGTTTTGAAGGTGCTTCCCAAGAAAAAAATGGAAGGAGGCAATGGATGCTGAATTTCAGTAATTGATGAAAAAAAACTCTTGGGAGCTTACTGATCTAATTAAAGGGAAAAGTACCATTCCAGTTAAATGGGTTTACAAAACAAAACTCAATGAGAATGGTAAAGTTTATATATTCAAGGTACGCTTAGTTGCCAAGGGATTTAAGCAAGATTATGGTGTTGATTAGATAGAGGTCTTTGCTCCGGTAGTCAGACTTGATACTATTAGGTCGGTGTTAGCATTGCAAATTGTTACGACTCACAATTACACCCTAGCAGAAGGGAGTGCTTTTGAATCGTAACAAGGCGTGCTCGACTTTTCGAAGGTCTTGCAAAAGACTTTTATCTATCATTCATTACATAAGACATGAAAAGTAGTGCAAAAATTTAAACTTTTCACGATATATAATAAAAAGAAACTTCTTCTATAAAATATTAGGAGTAAGTGTCGTCATCACAAGTCAATCTTAAATACACATCTAAAATATCTTAAGGACACGACCCTTTACATTGAAAGAAATACATAATAAGTCTTTACAAGTCTTAAAAGAAGAAACAAAATTAACAATGACTACGCCCTATAATATATGAGGACATACTTAGTCTTGAGAGAGTCAACTTCGCATGATTGCCTTTTAACCTTCAACCCGCTTCCAACCTATAATTATAGAGTAAAGAAAAGTTTGGGGTTAGTACAAACATTGTACTAAGTATGACATATGCAAAAACATGCAAAAAGGGACAATTTAGTTGAACAATACAAGTCATGCTATTTTGATAAAATCTTTCATGAATTAAGTCATAAGACATCATTTAAAACCATCATTATCACATAAAGTACAAATACCATTTTTCCCAACATAAAAGCATCCTTACAGTGAACCCATTTAACACCTAATTCT
The DNA here is from genome assembly GCA_027705065.1 of Solanum peruvianum. NCBI lineage: Eukaryota > Viridiplantae > Streptophyta > Magnoliopsida > Solanales > Solanaceae > Solanum > Solanum peruvianum. The sequence continues at coordinate 28,249,806 of JAKWJD010001758.1, forward strand.
TCCTATCCAATATTATCCCAAGACTCGCTTAAGTAAGACATGAAGAAATCGTCCATTCAATCTCTTCACTACACATCCAATTGATCCTTAAGACTACAAAGGAAAAGCATAGTTCATTTAATTTAACAAGTCAATATTCAATACTAAAGATTCTAGAGGAACATACTTGCATTTAAGAACTTCACATAAGTACCCCTCTCAAGTGGACATAGAAGTCACACAAAGTGCAATGTAACAGTAGCATCCCATACTACTACACCCACTATGTGCTCCTTGAGGATTACATGAGATTAGATACACTAAATTCATCATTCATAAGTTCAATCATACAATACATAACTTTAACATGCTCTCTTCACATTAGACATAAAGTCACATTACTTTCTTTTACATCATACCATGACCCATTTAGACATTTCACATAAGGACTCACCAAGAATCCCTCCAAATGTCTTCTTGTGCAATGTATAAGTAGCGTCCCATTCCACTACCTACACTACGTAGTACAACCTTAAGAAGAATTAGTTCTTTATATTTTTTTAAGGATAGATTTAACCAACATAGAACGTGAGAGCTTGACATGGAATCTCGGTACTACACTTACCGGATGATGGATACCTAACTTTTTAAGGTAGGGTCATATTATTTATCCTTTACATGGGTTCTCCAATAGCGACACCTACGCGGGCGCATAATTATGGGATAAGGAAATTACTACTAAGTAACTCACTCTCTACTAACGAGGATCACCCATCTAAAGAGGTACATTGCATACAACATAGATACTCACGAAGTGTACCCACCCCTTCTTCAAATCCTCTTGGTGATAAGCATAACTCCCCCATGGAGTATTAAGCGTTCATTTACTATAGGTTAGGAGATAACTATTGAACACCCCATCTTAACTCATGAAGGGTATCCAACCTCCAACCTATCTTGGAAATCTCATTGGTAATAGTGAGGTTGCTACAAAACACTTCTCCTCTACTCAGGAAGAGTGTTCACCCTAAAATCCCCCCTTTTCATACTTAGGAATAGTAGGGATGGTGTAGACACTTCATCTCTACTCACGACGAGTGTCCACCCTACAATCCCCCATTTCCATTTATTTGACTTCATTCAGGCATTCAAGTGGGTGTGAGTACACACGAGCACACCTTTCACATAATAACCATTATTCATTACATTTAATTCTAGACATGGTCATACCCACGTTTATCACAATTTACACATTATCATACTTCACATAAAAAATACATACTTCATTTAGACATGAACCATTAAAGATACTCATTTCAACCTTCTAATATATACCATACATACACATATAAAAATTATCACTTAACTTCACATATAATGTATTCAAGGCTACTCTAACAATACACATAGAAATTCATATATTTCAAGTAAACACCGCCACAAAAGGTTGACCGACCATACAACTCAAGAGTTACTTCAACATAACTTAACCAAGTTAGAACAACTTACCCCTCATAAAAGGCTTTACCACTTAATCCCAATTTATCCAATAATCCGTCATAAAATATCCCTTATGACAGTAGCTAAAACTTAATAAACCATCAAGAAACAATAACTTTAATATTATCTACTTATGCTCATAAAACTTATTTCATAAGCCAAAAGTTGAAAAAAAGAATAGACATGATTATTTTGGGTTTTTGACATTAAAATCATCATTTAAAGCTATAACAACTCATTTTAGTCAATATACCACTTTAATGCAAAGACCAATACTTAGAGTTAAGGAATAAAGAAGTTTGAAGTTTGAAATCCTTTTTTTTTGGAAATTTCTTTGAAAGGGATCATTGAATGAAAGAAGATTCAATGATTACTACCATACCCTAATATGAAGAGACCCACGAAATTTGGTGAAGAAAATGTCCACAACCTTCAACCCTAGCTCTACCTTGAGTTCTAGCTCCAATGGAGTTTTGGAGAGCTTTTCGGAGAGAAAAACTTTTGGGGGTTTTGGGAAATTTTGATTTATAATTTAGGGGATGGGGTTTAGGATGGGAGAATTAGTGTATAATGACCTAAAATAAGTATATAACACCCCCCCCAAAATGCCCAAAACACCCCCACACCAATTGGACCCTATCCCAAAGTCTAATTTTACTTAAAAACGTCGCAGCCAAATCTGGGACATGGCTTCGTATCGCAAGGAAAGCTCCAAATTTTTGCCTCTCAAAAATTCTGAGGCAGTAGACTTTGTGTCAAGGGCACGTCTAAAGGTGGGCTTCAGAACCTGCCCCTGCAAGCTGCCTTGGGCAGCTTCTCGTCCAATGTTTGGATCCTCCTCGGGGACCCTTAGAGAGGTCCCAGGTCTTCGTTCTCGGATGTTTCAACCCTTTATATGTCACTATACACATAGGAACCTTTGAAAATAAATTTCACTCTCAAACCATCCCCCAAAAATTCACTACAAAACACTATGACACACTAGTTCAACTTCAACTAGTTGTTGGACAACTTGGGCGTTTGACTTTTCAACGCTCCCAAACTTTAGGAACTAATTTCTAATTCTAAAATACACTATTTTAATATATTATTAACTCATGAAACACATCTGAATCTTTAGTTTGACCAATTTCATTTTTAGGGCATAACAAAACTCCCCCACTTAGGAACATTCATCCTCGAATGACACTTAAATACATTTAAAGGCACCAAGGACTCACTAGCATCAAATAACACATCATATAATTTCTAAGACATTCATACTCAATGCACAAACTCACAAGGATACAAACTTCATATCATTAAGCACTTTAAGCAACAAAAGAAAGTTGGAACAAATTCCATAATTTAAAGCTCACCCTTGCTTCATCACTTTCATTTCATTTAAGGAGGAACTACCTTCTCTAACTTTAGACATGCTCATCACATCATTTCAAATCTCTACATGAAGTTACTTTCACATCACACATTGGAACACTACATAACAACTTTTAAGAAATTAAGCAAATATCTTTAGCTACAACTTAGCATGAGAAATATAGGTTGAATACCAATTCTCCTAATTTAATCATGATATCATCAAGAAAATTCAAAAACTTATACCATTAAAGGCACTCATAACATAAAGAGAAATGCAACTCATACAAATATGCAAGATTTTTAACCATTACCAAAGTACCAAGGATTTTGGTATCAAGCTTGAAAAAGGATAGAAGAAGTGATAAGAATATCCACTAACTCTCCACTCTACTCATTCTTCCCCACTTAGGGAAAAGCCATCTTCAAGGCATCATACTTCAAAGTCGCACTATGCTTCTCACAAAGTAGGATCTCATACTACTCTTAACACATGATCATCAAGACTAAACATCAAATCTACTAGTCAACCATAACACCCTTCTCTTAGGATTCAAGCTTACACAAATTCTCTTAAACATCACCTCATTCAACTCTTAGGAAACACTTAGCTCAATCTTTTGGAATATAATTCCCTCTTTCCCTTTCCACTAGTTAAGGTAGGTTCATTTGGAAACCAACAATCTTACCATATAAATTACCATTTTGCTAGCATAACTCCACAACTCCCTTACTAGGCAATCATATCACAATTCCTCCTAATAGTAAACCTATAAAATAACTTCAAGCCAATCACAAGAACAACTATGATACATTATTTACAAAAGATATTTTACTTCAACTCCTACAAAATCTTCATATTCTCTCACATTCCTATAATTTACACCTTAAAGTTGTCTCCATCATTGAACATAATTACTAGGTAACTTATTTTCCACAAAAGGGACTTTATTCAACCATTCTAACTATTACCATGCTTAGAACTACACCATGATAATACTTCCAACTCATAAGTCACACATAGATATAAATGGCATCACATTACAATCGTAAAAACTAACCTTCACATTCACTCTTTTAGCCACAAAACCATCATATGCATCAAAACTCACCTTTCTCTCCCTCAAACATAGAAAAATATCTCTTTACAAGCAATCATATCTACAAAGTCACCAAACAAAGGAGAAAAAGAGAGAGAGATCTTATGGAGTTAAGTTATACAACACCATATAGGAGTAATGAAAAAAGTGAAACTCTATTGTCCTATAGCCTCTCATGAATGGATGTGCCACGGCTCACACCAATGAACAAGACTCTACTAGACGTGGATTTTGAGACTTTTAGACCCTAAAATATTTCCCAAAACCTTATGCTATGATACCAACTTTGTTACAACATGCAGGTACACCCTAGAAGAAGGGAGTGCTCTTGAGTCGGAGCAAGGCATGCTCGACTTTTCTAAGGTCTTGCACAAGCCTCTTAGCTATCATTAATTCTATATGACATGAAAGTTAGTGTGGAAATTTAAACTTTTCACGATATATAATAATAAGAAACTTCTTTTATAAAATACTAAGGAGTAAGTCTCATCGGCACAAGCCAATCTTAATGACACATCTAAAATATCTTAGGGAAACGACCCTTTACATTGAAAGAAATACATAATAAGTATTTAAAAGTCCTAAAAGAAGAAACTAAATAAACAAAGACTACGCCCTCGAATATATGAGGATATACTTAGTATTGAGAGAGTCAACTTCCCAAGCTTGCCTTCTAACCTTCAACTCGCTTCCAACATATACTTATAGAGTATAGAAAAGTATTGGTTTAGTACATATATTGTACTAACTATGGTATATGCAAAAACATGCAAAAGGGGACAATTTAGTTGAAACATACAATTCATGCTATTTTTATAAAATCTTTCATGAATTAATTCACAAGACATCATCTAAAACCATCATTAGCACATAAAGCAGCCAACCATTTCTCCTAACATAAAATTATACTTATAGTGAACCCACATATCACCTAATTCATCCTATCCGAAGTTATCCTAAGACTCGCTTAGGTAAGACATGAAGAGGTCGCTCATACAATGTCTTCATTACACACCCAAGTTATCCTTTAGACTACCAAGGACAAGCATACTTCATTTCATTAAACAAGTCAAAATTTAATACTAAAGACTCTAGAGGAACATACTTGCATTTAGGAACATCATATAAGTACCCCTCTAAAGTGGAGTTACAAGTCACACAAAGTGCAATGTGAGAGTAGCATCCCATACTACTACACCTTATATGTGCTCCTTGAGGATTCCATGAGATTAGATGCACTACATCCATAATTCATATGTTCCATCACACAACACATAACTTTAACATGCTTTCTTAAAATTAGACATAAAGTCCAATTATTTTCTTTTACATCATATCATGACCCATTAATACATATCACATAAGGATGCACCAAGACTCACTCCAAATGTCCATTTGTGCAATGGATATGTAGCGTCCCATTCCACCGCCTACCCTATGTAGTACACCCTTAAGAAGACTTAGTTCTTTACATTCTTTTGTGGGGGTTAACTTTTACTAACATAGACCATAAGTGCTTGACATGTAATCCTGGTAATACCCTTACCAGACGAGGGCTCCCTACTTGTCTAAGGTAGGGTCATATTATTTAGACTTTAAGGGATAATGAGTGTAACAACCCTAAAAATGGATATTTTAAGTAATGCTTAATTTGTCTAGAATGTCTACGATTAGACAGGGTTCACACAGATTGATGCGCATACAACCAGACCTCTGAACCCTTGGGACATCAAAGCCAACTAAATTGGGGAGTTAGTTGAGCTAGGAAAGGTTGGGTTCTTCTATGTAGTGTACCCGAATACTAGGATTCACCCGTATGAGTCTTAACCGAACTTAGAGGGTTAGTCCTAGGTTTTATGGGTTCTAGGGGTATAAAGGTGATTTTGGGGCTAGGGGTAGTATAGTAATTAAACTATTCAGATATTTAATTAATTAAATAAAGTTATTAATAAGTCAAAATAATTTAAATCTCGGTGGTCAAACCCGAGATTGACCTTACCTCCACACTCGGGTTCGAGCCGAGTTGGAGGCATAATGAGACACAAATTAATAGATTAAAATTAATTAAAATAAGGAGGGGCATTATATTAACTTAATATATATTTTACAACCTGATTTTACCATTTTAATTGTGTTGAATAAGTCAACAACAATTCCCACAAAAGGGGCGCATGACTCCCACTAGGACTGTGCTTCATGCCCACTCTTATTCTTTATATTAGTCCTAAAACCTTTTTATGATTTAGTTTACCATTCAACAACAGAAAAATAAAATAATCCTACTGTTCTAAACGTGATCTTGGCTGCCTCCATTAAAAAATGAAAAAGGATAAATTCGTCCTAAGCATTACTGTGAACAACTTCACTTGTGAACAAGAATCAAGGTTCAGAAGAGAGGTTTGAGAATGGGTCAGGACGTGTAATAGTGGCTCGTTGTCAAGTCTAAAAATCTATGGGTTTTCTTAATCTTGGTACCTTTCCCAAGAGACCCTTAGGACTCAGATCAATCTATTTTGAAAACTAGCGTTGTTCCCCGTTGCATGTCCCTGTCACTAGCTCCCATTGATTTGTAGGTTGGATATGTTTGCTGGTAGAAATTAGGTATATAATGTGTTTTCGTGATGATCATGTTCATGTATGTGTGTTTGGATTTATGTGATTATTAAAGTATGTGTTTCCAAGACTATGTGATAAGTGTGTGTGCAGAGTGTGTGTTGTCGTGGCTCTTGGACACGGATTGGAGCATGGAAAGACATGCTTTATAGTTTTATTTCACGTGCACAAATTGTATAAATCGTGATGCTCATACGAAGTATAATGTTGTTGATTTGAGTGAAATACTATAATTAAATGATTCACGAAATTCCCAAAGAATTAACTCATAATGGTGATGAAAAGAAGCTAAAAATGTAACTCAAATTTCCAGCACCTTGTTTGTTTTTTTCAGTAAAGTAAAGTTTTTTAATAAGATATGTAAAATGAAGAAAAATAAGTGAGGTTACTGAGGATCGAACTCGTGATCTCACCATGTTAAAAATCATTGAAATAATGTGAGTTAAAAAGAATGTGGCATGTGGAATTCGAACCCATGTAACTTGACTGAAAATGAAAAGAAAAATAATAAAAAAATAAGAATGAGGTGTGTGGGGTTCGAACCCACAACCTCTCTATCAAACGTTAGAAAGAATTAAAAGAAAAATATAAATTGAGGCATGTGGGAATCGAACCCACAACCACACGGCAGAATAAAGGAAATCAAGGAAAAAAGAAATAAGGCTGTGGGGGTTGGATCCCACACCCTCTTAGTCAAAACAAAAATTTGTTGAAGGAAAAAGTAAAATAAAATATAATGATGTTGTGGGCTTTCGATCTCACATCCTCTCAGTCCCAAATGAACGAAAACTAAAAAAACAAATTAAGAGAAAATTAAAAGGAGGCGTTGCGGCTCGAACTTGGGTCCCCAAGCCATGTGGATAAAACTAAAATAAATAAAAATGTAAGTGTTGTCCAAGGGGTTCAAAATCGGAATCCCTTGCCAAAATTTCGTATTGATACATAAGTCATACGTGAATAAATGTTCAAAAATAACATTGCCAACATCGATCGAAATCGAGATCTTAGTATACTTACAAAATGCATAAGTATTGTACCACATAATCTTAGGAATATATGAATCACTTAAAAAAACTATGATTGAAGCCTCAAGACTTGTATGTATAGACTCATAAGTCTAGCATAAGTTCAAAATAAGTGAACCTAAGATGTATGTAACGAAATGATGAAACCCTAGAAGGGTAAATTAAGAGTGTGAAACACAATAAATTGCCAAGTGCATTGGCATATGATGAAATGAAAATTCACGTAAAAAGGGGTGAGTAACTATGAAGAGAAAATATGCTAAAGATAATGAATGTGATGACAACATGATAAGTGGGTAATGTAAAAGATGAGAGCAATCTCAAATGAGCCTAAGTAAATGTTACCAAAATGTACTCACCTATTAGACTGTAAAGCTAATGAAGAGACCAGTCTCTATGAACACTCTAACGAAATTATTGAGATTAATGTATAATCAATAGTAATGATGATATGAGAAATCATCTATTGATATATGATGTCCTCATACTAAAAGCCAGCTTCCATGACGTATGAGTTTAATGTAATGGAATTTTATACGGCCCATTGATAGGCTAGCTATGAGTGGTGATGCCTTTTTTCGGGAAGGATAGAGGTCACGTAACACTCATGAGATTAGATTGTCCGGCATGCATGGTATGGGTCTCCTTATATCTCTTAGTCTTTGAAACTATATTGCCAATATAGGGATCTAGCGGGGTTCAATCCCCTATGTACGCTAGCATGTTTTAGGTTAATTTGGCCGGTGATTCCTCCTCTTTTCGGTGTAAGGCATACACTGAATTTCATGATGCTCACATGATCTTTGTCAATTAAAGTTATTGTTTTCAAATGAATGAATGTGTCCAGCCTCATAGGATGCACATAATGACATGAACGATACTAAAGGTGTTAGTATAGAATAATAAAGAAGTGAGCTAGACTCATGTAATGACACTAGGTTATTTATTATCATCGCACATCAAACCCGATGAGAGTCTTAAACTACATCCTAGGTATGACTAGTGTTTACACTAGCATATGAATGAATGAAATGAGTTACGTATGGATGAATAAAGCAGACATTGTGTTTGCTAAATAATGCTCCCTAGTTGAGGTCCCATATGTGGAGCCCTGATTTTGGAAAGTCTTAATGTCAAGTCCATGATTCCAAGGTCTCATTGCATATGAACGAATGATATGAAATATATTATGTGCTACATGCAATATATTATGTGCTATGTATAAGATGTAATGTGTTGTGTACAATATGATACATATGATGATGCATGTTACTCTCATGACATGACTTTTCTAAACCAAAATTGCCAAGTCTCCTAAATTTCCTCATTAAAATTTGTAAAGTCCCCTGACTTTCCAAATTCAAATTGGGTAAGTCCCATGACTTTTCTAATCCCAATTTGGCAAGTCCACTAACTTTCCTAATCCCAATTTAGAAAGTCCACTGACTTGACTTTACATAAATCATGTTGTATATAAAGAGCTATTCTTACTCATGCATGTCCTTGGCGTGTGATTGCATATACAAATACTTAGTACAAGTGAGTACTAATTCCATACAAATCTACATTTTTAGGTGCAGGCACAGGTGGATGTTAGAGCTTACAGATCGACGCTGAAGCTATCTAGACATGGACATCCAGACTTGGAAGGACCTCATGCATTAGAGGACTCTTGCCCATTATATTCTAGCTTGGTTATAGGATTGAGCTAGTGGAGTATATTCAACTAAAGTTTCTTCCTTGTTTTATTTCAGACATTCTATTGGTGCCATTTTTGCAAGTATACACTTAATGCAGTACTGAACTATTTATTTCGTTTGATGTTCTTAATGAGAGATGGTTGATGGTGAACATATGTTAATTTATGTAGAATGACTAACATGCATGTTACGAATCAAAAGTTCAAATTTTCCTCTAATTAAACCTAGATGAAGTAAGGATGATGTATGTAGGCTTGTCTGCGACCTCTGAGAGGTCAACAAATCCGGTCTCTTTTGGGGTTTAGATTCTTATCGTTAAAAAGTTTGTATCAGAGCCAGGTTAAACCTTGAGGATAATAAGTTCACATAAACCACATCCAGTGGTTTCTAAGTCATGGTAGTGAAGTACACCGCTATCCTGAATTAGAGACTACATGATGCGTAGGACAATTTCCTTCTTTTGATCCTATCATGCCTTTTACTAATGTCTGATTTCTTGATGTTATGAGCGTGTCTAACATAAATCCTTCTTGTTTTAAGAGAATGAATACTAGGAGAAACATAGGTCAGAGGAGAGGAGGAGAGACTACTGGGGGAAATCAGGTTCCACCCCAGGCACCAGCTGAAGGAATGGCTATTCCGTTTAAACCAGCTAGGTCTATTGATGTGGTAGTGTGGGCATCTCTTGCCCAGATGGCACAGGACATCACTATGCAGGACCAGACCATGAGTGCCGAGGTAAACAGATAGAATGTTGATAGGGAAAACCCACTGGTACATAGCATGACTGACAGGCTATGAAACTTCACGAGGATGAATCCTCCTATATTCACCTGGTCTAGACTTCAGAGGATCCCGAGGAGTTCGTGGATGAGATTAACAAGATTTTGGTGGCCATGGGGGCCACAAATTCTGAGAAGGCTGAGCTGGCTTCCTATCAGCTCAAGGATGTTGCAAAGACTTGGTGCATGATGTGGAAGGATAGCTGAGCTTTGGGCGGAGTTCCGGTCACTTGGAATGTTTTTAAGACAACCTTCTTGGATAGAGTCTTCCTAGGTAGATGAGGGAGGCCAAGATTGAAGAGTTTAACAAACATTACCAAGGATCAATGACAGTCAGAGAGTATTCCCTGAAGTTTGTTAAACTATCCAGCTATGTTATTTCCCTTGTATCTAATAGTAGGGATGAGATGAGTAGGTTCCTCACATGAAATCACCGCAGATCTAGAAGAGGAGTGTCGGCCTACGATGCTCAACGATAGCATGGACCACTCCAAGTTGATGGTGCATGTCCAGAAGGTACAGGACAGCCGCAAAAAGAGGGGCATTCTTTATGCTTGGAGGCCTAAGCCTCAATATCAGCTATGTCCCAGCCATAAAGGCCACATAAACAATTATGGCGTCCGTGAGCAACCCCGATTCAAGAAAGGACAACAGAGTTCTGGGAACTCTAATTCTCAGAGGATTACAACACCTAGAGGAGGCAGATCTGAGCCCAAGAAGGGAAATGTAGTTGAGATGCAGCATCCCATTAAGAATTGTGCTAAGTATTGTCGTGCTCACAGTGGAGAGTGTAGAGAGGCACTAATGCCTGCTTCGATTGCGGTAAGAGAGGGCACATGGTTAAGGACTGCCCAAAGAACATATGTCAGGCTGGAGGTAATGCTCATCCAAGGCCTAATCAACAGGGTGCAGCAGCAGCCGAGCCTCCTGAAGAGGAATAGGCTCTGCGCCCTGAAGCGTAGGGATGAGCAGGAGACGTCTGCTGATGTGGTCACATGTATGTGGCAAGTATTCTCATCTTGTTGTTATTCTTTACTTGATCAAGGGTCTATGCTTCCCTTTGTAACACCTTTACTTGCTCTCACTTTTGAGATATTGCCTGAAGTTCTGCATGATCCTATAGTGGTTAGTGCTCCTTTAGGAGAAAATGTAAGAACTGATAGAGTAAGCCAATGTGTGCGTACTTGGTTGAGTTACCAATGCATGATTTTGATGTTATTATTGGCATGCACTGGCTTCATAGTTGTTATGTTTGTATGGATTGTAGTAGTAGGGTTGTGAGATTTCGTTTCCCTAATAAAGAAGAACTAATATGCGAGGGGTACAACTCGATTAATCCTAATCCCTTTATTTTGAATCTTAAAACCAATAAAATGATGCCCAAGGGGTTATTGTGTCATGTTGTGAGTGTTAACGATTTAGATCATGACATTCCTTCCATAGACTCAGTGCTTGTATTGAATGAGTTCCAAGATGTATTTCTTGATGATTTTCCTGGAGTTCCTCCGTCTTGAGAGATCGACTTTGGTATCGACTTAGTACCTGATACTAAACCAATTTTATTTCCTCCTTATATAATGACTCCAGCAGAACTCGAAGAGTTGAATCTGCAATAAAATGATCTCACTAATAAGGGTTACATTCAGCCGAGCATATCCCCTTGGGGCGCTTCAGTGTTTTTTGTGAAAAACAAAAATAGAACCCTTAGAATGTGTATCGATTATCGGCAGGTCAACAAAGTCACTATCGAGAATAAGTATCAACTTTTTCAGAATAGATGACTTGTTCGACCAATTCCAAGGGTCTAACTTCTTCTCGAAGATTGATTTTCATTCAGGGTACCATCAGGTTAGGGTTAGGGATAGAGTATCCCAAAGACAGCCTTTCAAACCTGTTAAGGTCAGTATGAGTTCCTAGTTATGTCCTTTGGTCTCATGAATGCAGCTGCTGCATTTAAGGATCTCACGAATAGGGTCTTCAATAAATACCTTGACTTGTTCGTCATACTATTCATTGATTACATTCTCCTCTACTCTAACACCAACGAAGAGCATGAACAACATTTTAGACTAACCTTGTAGGCACTTAGACAACATCTGTTGTATGTAAAATTCAGCAAGTGGAAATTCTAACTTAGACCAGTGACCTTCTTGGGTCATGTTGTGTTCGACAAAGGTGTGGAGGTAGATCCCAGGAAGACAGAGGCTGTTATGAACTGGCAAAACGTCTTAATCCCATGTATATTCGTAGCTTCTTGGGATTGGCTTCTTATTATCGTAGTTTCGTGGAGGGTTTTTCTTACTTTGCTGCCTCCTTGACAACTTTGAGTTAGAAGAAGGCCGAGTTTGAATGGACGGAGATTTTGAAAAGAGTTTCAAGGAACTCAAGGACATACTCACTTCAGCCCCGGTGCTTAGTTTGCTTTAGTGTTGTGAGAATTACACTATTTATTATGATTTATCTATGATTGGTTTGGGTTGTGTTCTTATGAAGGATGGTAAGGTTTTAGCTTATCCGTCCCGAAAACTCAAGGTTAACGAAAAGAAATATCCCACTCATGACCTAGAGTTGGCAGCTGTTGTGTTTGCACTAAAATGGTGGAGGCACTAGTTGTATGGAGTGCATATGGATGTGTTCACACACCAAAAAAGTCTCCAATACTTGTTCACACAGAGGGAGTTGAATCTACATCAGCAGAGGTTGTTAGAGCTGTTCAAGAACTATGACATGAATGTCCACTACCATCTAGGTAAAACTAATGTTGTTGCTGATGCTTTGAGTAGGATGAGCATTGAAAGTACAACCCACATTGAGCATGAGAAAAATGTGTTGGTGAAAGGTATTCATAGACTGGCCAGACTGGGTGTGCGGTTAGTTGACTTTACTGTAGGGGTGCTTCAATTAATCTTAATTCTGTATCATCCTTAGTAGTGTCAGTCAAGGAGGGTTAGCATCTTGATCATGCATTGATGGAGTTGAAGGACTCAATGTTGCTTAAGATGAATGAGCCTTTTGCTTTAGGAGTTGACGACATACTTAGGTACCAGGACAGGCTGTGTCAACCATATGTAGATTATTTGTGGACCAGGATCATTGCTGATGTCCATTGTTCCTGATATTCCATACATCTAGGTTTCACTTAGATGCATCATGATATTAAGAAGATCTATTGGTGGGATTTCATGAATAAGGACATTGCAGAATAAGTGGCCAAGTGTCCTAATTGTAAAAAAAATGTTATGGTAGAACATCTTAAGCCTGGAGGTCTTACTCAGATTATTGAGGTTCCAACTACGAAATGGACGCCATTAATATGGTCTTCGTGGTTGTTCTTCCGAAGACTAGGAGACAACATGACTCCATATGGGTTATTGTGGGCATGATGACTAAGTTTGCCCAATTTATCCCTGTGAAGTCTACTTACAAAGCCGAGGATTATGCGAGACTCTACATTGATGAAATTGTGGGATGGAATGGGATTCCTTTGTCTATCATTTCTGATAAAGGATCTCAGTTCACTTCACATTTATGGAGATCCTTCCAGAAGAACTTAGGCACACAGGTAAAGCTTTGTACTGCTTTTCATCCTCAAACTGATGGGAAGACAAAGCGCACCATTCACACATCGGAGGACATTTTTAGAGCGTGTGTAATTGACTTCAGAGGTAGTTGGGATGACCATATGCCTTTGATAGGGTTTGCATATAATAAGAGTTATCACTCTAGCATTAGGATGGAGCCGTTTGAGGCATTGTATGGTAGAAGGTGTAGGTCTCCGATTGGGTGGTTCGAGGCTGGATAGTCATCCATATTGGGTCAAGAGATCATTCATGAGGCCTTAAAAAAGGTTAGAGGGATTAGGGACAGGTTAGCTACTTCTTATAGTCGGCAGAAGTCTTATGCAGACAAAATAAAATGACCCTTAGAGTTTGATGTTTGTGACCAAGTCTACTTGAAAATATCACCTATGAAGGGGGTGATGAGGATTGGTAGGAAAGGGAAGTTGGGTCCGAGGTATGTTGGGCCATATGAGATCCTAAAACGTGTGGGTGAGGTTGCCTATGAGTTGTCATTGCCTGCTGATCTAGCTTCTATTCAAGTCTTTCATGTCTCTATGTGCAAAAAGTACCTAGGTGATCCAACATCGATTCTACCTTTTGAAGCTTCAGGGGTTGAGGAAGACTTGTCCTATGAGGAAGTACCTGTTGATATTTTTGATAAACAGATCAAGCGGCTAAGGAACAAGGAGGTTTCCATAGTAAAGGTATTGTGGTTGAATCATTTTGTTGAGGGGTCTACGTGGGAGGCCAAGCCTGATATGAGATCTCGCTACCCTCATCTTTTAATCCCTAGAGGTTAGATTCCCTACTGTTAAGTCAAAGTTTCCTTATCTCTCCGTTCCTTATTACTAGTACTTAACTGATTATAATGATTATGTTATATTATGACTTGCATTGTGCTAGATAGTTAGTTGTATCATTCGGGGACGGATGTTCCTAGGGGGGATAATGTAACAACCCTAAAAATGGATATGCTTAGTAAATGATTATTGTTTCTAGAATGCCTACGATAAGACTGGGTTCACACAGATTGATGTGGGTGGAACCAGACCTATAACCCTTTCAACATCCAAGCCAACTAACTTGGGCAGTTAGTTGATCTAGGAAAGGTTGGGTCCTGCCGTGTAGTCTACCCGAATACTATTATTCAGCCGAATGAGTCTTAAACAGTCTTAGAGGGTTAGGCCTAGGTTTTAAGGGTTCTAGGGGAATAAATGTAATTTTAGGGTTAGGGGTAGTATTATAATTCTAAACTTGTGTTTATGCTTAACTTGATCCAGGGTCTACACTTTCCTTTATAACACCTTTACTTGCTGTCACTTTTGATATATTACCTGAAGTTCTACATGATCCTATAGTTGTTAGTACACCTTTAGGAGAAAATGTAAGAACCGATAGACAATAAAAGGATTGCCCAATAGTTATATGTGGTAAGCCTATGTGTGCGTACTTGATTAAGTTACCAATGCATGATTTTGATGTTATTGTTGGCATGGACTGACTTCATAGTTGTTATGATTGTATGGATTGTTGTTGTAGGTTTGTGAGATTTTGTTTCCCTAATGAAAAAGAACTTGTCTTGGTGGGGTACAACTCGAGTCGTCCTAATCCCTTGATTTTGAACCTTAAGGCCAATAAAATGATATCCAAGGGGTTATTGTGTCATCTTGTGAGTGTTAATGATTTAGATGATGATATTCCTTCTATAGTCGCAGTGCCTGTATTGAATGAGTTCCAAGATGTATTTCGTGATAATTTCTATAGAGTTCCTCCCCCTCGAGTGATTGACTTTGGTATCGACTTAGAACTCGATACAAAACCAATTTTAATTCCTCCTTACATAATGACTCCAGCTGAACTCAAAGTGTTGAAGCTACACTTAAAAGATCCCACTAATAAGGGTTTCATTCAAGCGAGCATATTCCCTGAGGCGTTCCAATGTTGTTTGTGAAAAACAAAGATGGAACCCTTAGAATATGTATCGATTATTGGCAGTGCAACAAAGTTACTATCAAGAATAAGTATCCACTTCCCAGAATATATGACTTGTTCGACCAACTTTAAGGGTCTAGTTTCCTCTCGTAGAATGATCTTCGTTAAGGGTACCATCAGCTCAAGGTTAGGGATGGAGATATCCCAAAGACATCCTTTCGTACCTGTTAAGGTCACTATGAGTTCCTAGTTATGTCCTTTGGTCTCACGAATGCAGCTATTGTATTTATGGATATCACGAACAGGGTCTTCCATAAATACATTGACTTGTTCGTCATAGTATTCATTGATGACATTCTCATCTACTCTAACACCAAGGAAGAGCATGAACAACATTTGAAACTAACCTTGCAGGTACTTAGAAAACATCAGTTTTATGCCAATTCAGCAAGTGTGAATTCTTGCTTAGATCAGTGACCTTCCTGGGTCATGTTGTGTCTGACAAAGGTGTGGAGGTATATCACAGGAAGACTGAAGTTGTTAAGAACTAGCCAAAACCTCTTACTCCAATAGATATTTATAGCATCTTGGGATTGGCTGGTTATTATCGCAGGTTTGTGGAGGGGTGTACTTACATTGCTGTCTCACTGACAATTTTTCCTAAGAAGAAGGACAAGTTTGAATGGATGGAGACTTGTGAAAAAAGTTTCAAGGAGCTCAAGGATGGACTCACTACAGCCCCGGTGCTTACTTTGCCTAAATGTGGTGAGAATTACAATATTTATTGTGATGCATCTAGCTTTAGTTTGGGTTGTTTTGTTATGCATGGTGGTAAGGTAATAACTTATCCGTCAAGACAACTGAAGGTTCATGAAAATTATCCCACTCATGACCTGGAGTTGGCAGTTGTGGTGTTTGCACTAAAATTATTGAGGAACTACTTGTATGGAGTGCATGTGGATGTCTTCACAGACCACAAAAGTCTCCCGTACATGTTCACACTGGGGAGTTGAATCTACATCAGCGGAGGTGGTTGGATCTATTGAAGGACTATGACATGAATGTCCACTACCATCCAGGTAAGGCTAATGTTGTAGCTGATGCTTTGAGTAGGATGAGCATGGGAAGTACAACCCACGTTGAGTATGATAATAAGGTGTTGGTGAAAGATATACACAGACTAAGTGTGCGGTTAGTTGACTTTAGTTGGGGTGTGTTTCAAATCATTGTAGTTCTAAATCATGTTTAGTGGTTGAAGTTAAGCAGGGTTAGCATCTTGATCCTGTGTTGATGGAGCTGAAGGGCTCAGTGTTGGTTAAGATGAATGAGTCTTTTGCTTTTGGAGATGACGACATATCTAGGTAAAAGGACAGGCTGTGTCTACCATATGTGGATGATTTGCGAACCAAGATCAATGTAGAGGAACTTGGTTCCATATATTCCATACATCTAGGTTCCACCAAGATGTATAATGATTTTAAGTAGATCCATTGGTGGGATTTCATGTAGAAGGACAGTGTAGAATATGTGGCCAACTGTCCTAATTGTCAACAGGCTAAGGAAGAACATCTTAATCCTAGCGGTCTTACTCATATTATTGAGGTTCCGACGTAGAAATCAGATGCTATTACTATGGACTTCGTGGTTGGTATTCCAAAGACTAGGAGACAACATTACTCCATATGGGTTATGGTTTACAGGATGACTAAGTCTACCCACTTTATTCTTGTGAACTCTACTTAAAAAGCCGAGGATTATGTGAGACTCTAGATTGATGAGATTTTGAGATAACATGGGATTCCTTTGTCTATCATTTTAGATAGAAGAGCTCAGTTCACTTCACATTTCCAGATATCCTTCTAGAAGAACTTAGGCACGCTACCAAATCTTAGTACTGCCTTTAATCCTCAGATTGATGGGCAGGTAGAGCGCACCATTCAGATATTGGAGGACATGATGAGAGCTTGTGTGATTGATTTTAGAGGTAGATGGGATGACCATCTGCCTTTGATAGAGTTCTCATATAATAACAGTTATCACTCAAGCATTAGGATAGCGCCGTTTGAGGCACAGTGTTGTATAAGGTGTAGGTCTCTAGTTGGGTGGTTCGAGGTTAGAGAGTCATCCATTTTTGGTCCAGAGATTATTCATGAGGCTTTAGAGAAGGTCACAGTTATTAGGGACAGGTTGACTACTGCTTACAGTCGGCAGAAGTTGTATGCAGACAACATAAAACGACTCTTAGAGTTTGATAATGGTGACCAAGTCTATTTGAAAATATAACCTATGAAGGGGGTTATGAGGTTTGGCAGGAAAGGAAAGTTGGGTCAGAGGTATGTTGGGCGATATGAGATCCTAAAGCGTGTGGGTGAGGTGGCCTATGAGTTGGCATTGCCAGCAGAGCTATCTTCTATTAATCAAGTCTTTCATGGTCAATGTTAAAGAAGTTCCTAGGTGATCCTGCATCGATTCTACCTGTTGAAGGTTTAGGGGTTGAGGAAGACTTGTCCTATGAGGAAGTACCTGTTGAGATTTTAGATTGACAGATCAATCGGCAAAGGAACAAGGAGGTTGCAACAGTAAAGGTATTGTGTAGGAATCATCTTATTTAGGGTGCTACGTGGGAGGCCGAGGCCGATATGAGATCCCTCTGACCTCATCTTTTAGCCCTTGAGGTTAGGTTCCCTACTCTTAAGTTGAAGTTTCCTTATCTCTCCGTTCCTTTTTTCTATTGCTTGAATGAATATAATGATTATGTTATGTCATGACTGGCATAGATAGTTTGTAGTTTCATTCGTGGTCGAATGTTCTTAAGGGGGAAGTAATGTAACAATCCTAAAAATGGATATGCTAAGTAGTGCTTCATTTATCTAGAATGCCTATGATTAGACCGGATTGATGCGCGTAGAACCAGACCTATGAACCCTTGCGACATCCAAGAAAACTACTTTGGGGATTTAGTTGATCTATAAAAGTTTGGTGCTGCCATGTACGCTACCCGATTACTAGGATTCACCCGGATGAGTCTTAACCGGGATTAGAGGGTTAGTCGTAGGTTTTTATGGTTCTCGGGCATAAAGGTAATTTTTGGTCTAGGGTTAGTATAGTAATTACACTAGGCTGATATTTAATTAATTGAATAAAGTTATGAATTTGTAAAAATATGTTATGTCTCGGTGGTCAAACCCGAGATTGACCTTACCTCCACACTCGGGTTCGAGCCGAGTAGGAGGCATAATGAGGAACAAATTAATTGATTAAAATTAATTAAAATAAGTAATGACATTATAATAAGTTAATATACATTTTATAATCTGATTTTACGATTTTAATTGTGTTGAATAAATCAACAACAATTCCCACAGAAGGTGTGTGTGAATCCCACTAGGAGTGTGCTTCATGCCCACTCTTAATTCTTTATATTACTCCTAAAACCTTTTCAGATTTACTTTACCATTCAAAAACAGAAAAATAAAATAAGCCTACTGTTCTAAACGTGTTCTTGGCTGCCTCCATCAAAAAAGAAAAAAAGAAAAAATTTGTACGCCTAGGCATGACATGTAAAGAACTTCACTTGTGAACAAGAATCAAGGCTTTGAAGAGAGGTTTGGGCGTGGGATAGGATGTGTGATTGTGGCTGGTTTTCAAAGCTGAAAAGGTATGGGTTTTTTTACTTTTGGTACCTTTCCTAAGGGACCCTGAGGACTCAGATGAACCTATTCCAAAAACTAGGGTTGTTCCCCGCTACATGTCCCTGTCACTAGCTCCCATTGATTTGTAGGTTTGATATCTTTGCTGGGAGAAATTAGGTATGTAATGTGTTTTTGTGATGATCATGTTCATGTATGTGTGTTTTGATTAAGTGATTATTCAATTATGTTTTTCCAAGGTTATGTGATAAGTATGTTTCCAAACTGTGTGTTGATGTGGCTTTTGGACACGAATTAGAGAATGGAATGACATGTTTTATGGTTGTTTTCATGTGCACAAACTGTTATAAATCGTGATGTTCATATGAAGTATAATGTGGCTGATTTGAGTGA
The DNA here is from genome assembly GCA_027705065.1 of Solanum peruvianum. Classification (NCBI taxonomy): domain Eukaryota; kingdom Viridiplantae; phylum Streptophyta; class Magnoliopsida; order Solanales; family Solanaceae; genus Solanum; species Solanum peruvianum. Next base: position 28,269,396 of record JAKWJD010001758.1, read on the forward strand.
AAATCTATTAGATAAATGATTTACGAAATGCCCTAAGAATTAACTCAAAATGTTGACGAAAAGAAGCTGAAAAATGTAACTCAAATTTCCAGCACCTTGTTGGTTAATTTCAGCCAGGAAAAGTTGTTTAATAATCTATGTAAACTGAAGAAAACAAAGTGAGGTCACTGAGGATCGAACCCGTGACTTCACTATGTTAAAAATCATTGAAATAATGTCAATTAAAAAGAATGTGGCATGTGGGATTCGAACTATTGTGACTTGACCAAAAATGAAAAGAAAAATCAAAAAATAAGAATGAGGTGAGTGGGGTTCGAATCCAGAACCTCTCTGCCAAACATTAGATAGAATTAAAAGAAAAATATAAATTGAGGCATGTGGGGATCGAACCCACAACCACACAGCAAAATAAAGGAAATTAAGGAGAGAAGAAAATGAGGTTGTGGGGGTCCGATCCCACACCATCATGGTCAAAACAAAAAAATTTTTAAGGAAAAGGAAAATAAACAGATAATGAGGTTGTGGGGGTTCGATCCCACATCCTATCAGTCCCAAATAAACGAAAACAAAAGAAAGAAATTAAGGAAAAATGAAAAGGAGGTGTTGGGGATCGATCTTGGCTCCCCAAGCCGTGTGGATCAAACTAAAATAAATAAATATATAAGTGTTGTCTAAGGAATTTGAAATCGGGTTCCCTTGCCCAAATTTCATATTGATACATAAGTCATACGTGAATTAATGTAAAAAAATAATGTTGTCTACATAAATTAAAATCGAGATCTTGGCATACTTACAAGATGCATAAGTCTTGTACCACATAATCTTAGGAAGATATGAATCACTTAAACGAACTATGATTGAAGCCTCGTGTCTTGTATGTATAGACCCATAAGTCTAACATACGTGTAAAGGAAGTGAACTTAAGATGTATGCAACGAAATGATGAAACCCTAGAAGAGTCAAGCAAGAGTGTGAAACACACTAAATGGGCAAGTGCATTGGCATATGATGAAATAAACATTCAAGTAAAAAGGGGTGAGTAATTGAAGAGTAAACATGCTAAAGCTAATGAATGTGGTGACAACATGATAAGAGGCTAATGTTAAAGATGAGAGCAATCTCAAATGCGCCTAAGTAAATGTTACCAAAACGTACTCACCTATGAGAGTGTAAAACTAAAGAAGAGACCAGTCTCTATGAACACTTTAACGAAAGTATTGAGATTAATTTATACTTAATAATAATGATAATATGAGAAATCATCTACTGAGATGTGATGTCCTCATACTAGAAGCCAACTTACATGACGTATGAGTTGAATATAATGGAATTTTATACTGAGCACTGATAAGATAGATATGACCGGTGATGCCTTCCAGAAGGGAGGAGGTTCACGTAACTCGCATGAGATTAGAATGTTTGGCTTACCGGGTATGGGTCTTCTTATATATCCTAGTCTTTAAACCTATACTACTAATATAGGGATCTAGCAGGGTTTAATTCCCTATGTACGCTAGCATGTTTTGAATCACTTTGTCCGGTGATTCCACCTATTTTTTGTGTGGGGAAGACACTTGATTTCATGATGCTCACATGATCCATGTCGGTTAAAGTTAATGTTCCCAAATGAATGAATTAGCACAACCTCAAATGATGCACATAATGAGATGAAGGATACTAAATGTGTCAGAACAGGATAATCAAGAGGTGAGCTACACTCAAGTAATGACACTAGGTTATTCTTTATCATCCCACACAAACCCCGATGAGAGTCTTAAACTACATCCTAGGTATGGCTATTGCTTACACTAGCCTATGAATGAATGAAATGGAGTACGTATGAATGAATGAAGTAGCCTCTGTGTTTGGTAAAGACGACTACCTAGTAGAGGTCACATATGTTGAGCCCTCATTTTGGGAAAACTTAATGTCAAGTCCGTTATTCCAAAGTCTCATGGCATATGAACGAATGATATGAAATATGTTATGCGCTACATGCAATATATTATGTGTTATGTGTAAGATGTTATGTGTTGTGTACAATATGATGCATATGATGATGCATGTTACTCTCATGGAATGACTTTCCTAAACAAAATTTCGCAAGTCCCCTGACTTTCCTAATTGAAATTTGGTAAGTCCCCTGACTTTTCTAATTCAAATTTGGCAAGTCCCCTGACTTTCCTAATCCCACGTTAGAAAGTCCACTGACTTGACTTTCCATAAATCATGTTGTATATAAAGAGCTATTCTTACTCATGCATGTCCTTTGTGTGTGCTTGCATATACAAATACTTATTACAAGTAAGTACTAATCCCATACAACTGTACTTTTTTAGGTGCAGGCACATGTGGACGTTAGAGCTTACAGATCAACGATTAAGCTATTTGGACGTGGAGCATTCATCCGGACTTGATAGTCCCTCATGCATTCGAGGACGCTTGCCCATTATATTCTAGCTTTGTTATAGGATTTATCTAGTGGAGTATGTTCAACTAGCGTTTCTTCCCCGTTTTATTTCAGACATTGTATTGGTGCCATTTTGGCAAGTATACATTTAATGCAGTATTGAACTATTTCTTTCATTTGATGTTCTTAATGATAGATGTCTAATGGTGAACCAATACGAAATTAAGTAGAATGAGTAACATGTATGTTATGAATCAAAAAGTTCACATTTTCTGCTAAAATAAACCTAGATGAAGTAACGATGACGTATGTAGGCTTGTCTGCGACCTTTGAGAGGTCAACAACGCTGGTCTTGTCTAGGGTCTAGATTCAAGTCGCTACAAGGAGATTTCTACAAGTAACTCACTCTATACTAACAATGATCACCCATCTCAAGAGGTACATTGGATACAACATCTTTGCTCACGAAGTGTACCCACCACTTCTTCAAATACTCTCGGTGCTAAGCATAACTTCCCCACGGAGTCTTAAACATTCATTCACTATAGGTTAGTAGAAAACTATTGAACACCCCATCTCAACTCACGAAGGCTATATAACATCTAACCTATCTAGGAAAAATAATTTGAATAGTGAGGTTAAATACTAAACAATTCATCTCTACTCACGAAGAGTGTTCACCCTAAAATCCTCCCTTTTCATACTTAGGAATAGTAGGGATGGTCTAGACACTTCATCTCCACTCACGAAGAGTGTCCACCCTACGATCCCCCATTTTCATTTATTTGACTGCATTCATGCATTCAAGTGTGTCTGTGTGAGTACACGTGAGCACAACTTTAACATAATAACCATTATTCATAACATTGACTTCTAGACATGCTCATACCCACATTTTCACAATTTACAAGTTATCATACTTCACATGAAAATACATACTTCATTTAGAAATAAACCCTTCAAGATACTCATTCAACCTTTTAACAATACCATACATACACATATAAAAATTATCACTTCACTTCACATATAATGTCTTTAAGGCCATTCTCACAATACACATATAACTTCATACATGTAAAGTAAACAGTGACACAAAAGGTGGACTAACCACACCAACTAAGAGTTACTTAAACATAACTTAACCAAGATAGAACAACTTACCCTTCATCCAAGCCTTTACAACCTAATAACAAGTTATCCAATAATCATCATAAAATAACCCTTAGGGAAGTAGCTAAAATTCAATAAACAACCAACAAACAATAACTTTAACATTATCTAGTCATACTTATAGAATCCATTTTATAAGCTAAAAGTTGGTAAAAAGAATAGACATGATTCAAGTGGGGTTTTGACATTAAAATAATAACATAAAGCTAAGAACAACTCATTTTAATCAATATAACATTTTCAAGCAAAGACCCATACTTAGATTCATGGAATAAAGAAGTTTGAAGTTTGATATCCTTTTTTTTTGAAATTTCTTTGAAAGGACTCCTTGAATGAAAGAAGGTTCAAGGATAACTACCATACCTTAATATGAATAAATCCTTGAAATTTTTGAAGAAAACGACCACAACCTTCAACCCTAGCTCTCCCTTGAGTTCTAGCTCCAATGGAGTTTGGTAGAGCTTTTGGGAGAGAAGAACTTTTAGGGGTTCGGGAAATTTTGATTTCTAATTTACCGGTTGGGGTTTAGGGTGGGGGAATGTGTGTATAATGACCTAAAAGAAGCATATAACACACCCCCAAAATTCCCAAAGTACCCCCACACCAATTTGTCCCTTTTCCAAAGTCTAATTTGACTTTAAAATGTGCGGCCAAATGTAGGACTTGGCTGTGCATTGCTAGGAAAGCTCCAGATTTTTGCCTATCCAAATATTAAAGGCAGTGGACTTCGTTTCGAGGGTGCATCTTGAGGTGGTACTTCAGATCCTGCCCCTGTACACTGCCTTGGGCAACTTCTTCTCCAATTTTTGGTTCCTCCTAGGGGGACCCTTAGGGTGGTCCCCGGGGCTTCTCTCTCGGGCATTTAGACCCTTTATATGTCACCCGACACATAGGAACCATTGACACTCAAATTTACTCTCAAACCATCCAAAACTTCACTACAAAACAGTACGCCAAACTAGTTCAACTTCGACTAGTTGTTGGACGACTTCGGCGTTTGACTTTCAAACGTTCCCAAACTTTAGGAACTGACTTATAATGCTAAAATACAATCATTTAATATATTATTATATCATGAAACACATGTGTAAATCTATTTTGACCTATTTCATTTTAAGGGCATAACAGTACTCCCCTACTTGGGAACATTCATCCTTAAATGACGCTTAAATACTTTTAAAGGCACCAAGGACTCACTAGCAGCATATAACACATCACATAATTTGAAGACATTCATACTCAATTCACAAAATCACAAGGATACCAACTTTATATCATTAAGCACTTTAAGAAACATAATAAAATTGGAACAATTTCCACAATTCAAAGCTCACCAATGCTTCATCGCTTTCATTTAATTTAAGGAGGAACTACCTTCTCCAACTTTAGACATGCTTATCACATCATTTTAAAGCTCAACATGTAATAAATCTCAAATCACATTTGCACAGGACATCACAACTTTTAAGCAATAAATCAAATATCTTTAGCTACAACTTAGCATGAGACGTATAGGTTGACTACCAGTTCTCCTAACATACGCATGATATCGTCAAGAAAATACAAAACCTTATACCATCAAAGACACTAATAACATAAATAAAAATGCAACTCATACTAATATGCAAGACTTTTAACCATTACCAAACTACCGATGATTTTGGTCTGAAACTTGAAAAAGGATAGAAAAAGTGATAAGGATATCAACTACCTCTCCACTCAACTCATTCTCCCCCACATAGGGTAAATCCATATTCAAGGCATCATACATCAAAGTCGCACTATGATTCTCAGAATGTTGGAACTCATACTTCTCGTAACACATGATCATCAAGAGTAAACATCAACTCTACTAGTCAAACATAACACCCTTCTCTTAGGATTAAAGCTTAGACAAACTCTCTTAAACATCATCTCATTAAACTCTTAGTAACCACTTAGCTCGATCTAATGGAATATAACTCCCTCTTTCCCTTTGCACTATTTTATGTAGGTTCATTTGGAAACCAACAATCTTACCATATAAATTCCACCATTTTGCTAGCACAACTCCACAACTCCCTTCATATGTAATCATATCACAATTCATCCTTAGAGTAAACCTATAAAATAACTTCAACCCAATCACAAGAACAACTATGACATATTAACTACACAAGAGAGTTTCCCTCAACTCCAACAAAATCTTTACATTCTCTCACATTCCTGAAATTTTCACCTTAAGGTTTTCTACCATCATTGAACATAATCACAAGGTAACTCATTTTCCTTCAAAGTTACTTTATTCAACCATTCTAACTCGTACCATGCTTAGAACTACACCATGATAATACTTCAAACTCATATGTCACGCATCGCTATAAATGGCATCACATTACAATCCTCAAAACTAACCTTCACATTCACTCTTCTAGCCACAAAACTATCATAAACATCAAAATTCACCTTTATCGCCATCAAATATATAAACATATCCCTTTCCAAGAAATCACATCTACAAAGTCACCGGACAAAAGAGAAGAAGAGAGATATCTTATGGAGTTAGGTTCTATAAGACGATGCAGGAGTAATGAAAAAAGTGAAACTCTAGACTCTATCAGATGTGGTTTGTGAGACTTTTAGACCCTAAAGTATTTCCCATAAACTTATGCTCTCATACCATGTTTGTTACAACCCGCAAGTACACCCTACAAGAAGGGAGTGCTCTTGAGTCGGAACAAGGTGTTCTCGGCCTTTTGAAGATCATGCACAAGCCTATTAGCTATCATTAATTACATAACATATGAAAAGTAAAAAGGAAATTTAAATTTTTCACAGTAGATAATAATAAGAAACTTCTTTATAAAATACTAAGGAGTAAGTCTTGTTGTCACGAGCCAATCTTAACAACACATCTAAAATATCTTAGGGACACGCCCCTTTACAATGAAAGAAATGCATAATAAGTCTTTATAAGTCATAAAAGAAGAAACTAAAGAAACAAAGTCTATGCCCTCGAATATATGAGGACTTAGTCTTTAGAGAGTCAACTTCCCAAGCTTGCCTTCTAACCTTCAACTCGCTTTCAACATATACTTTTAGAGTATAGAAAAGTGTGGGGTTAGTACAAACATTGTGCTAAGTATGGTGTATGCAAAAGGGGACAATTTAGTTGAAACATATAGTTTATGCTATTTTGATAAAAAAATTCATGAAATAAGTCACAACACATCATCCAAAACCATCATTAGCACATAAAGTAAAACAACCATTTTTCCCAACGTAAAATCATACTTACAGTGAACCCACTTAACACCTAATTCATCCTATCCCAAGTTATCCTAAGACTCGCTTAGGCAAGACATTAAGAAATCGCCCATAAGATCCCTTCACTACACACTCAAGTGATCCTTATGATTTTCAAGGACAAGCATAATTCATTTAATTTAACAAGTCAACATTCAATACTAAAGACTCTCGAGGAACATATTTGCATTTAAGAACATCATATAAGTACCCCTATCAAGTGTACTTACAAGTCACACAAAGTGAAATGTGAGAGAAGTATCCCATACTACTACACTATATGCTCCTTGAGAATTAAAAGAGATTAGACACACTAAATTCATCATTCATAATTTCAATCATACAAGACATAACTTTAACATGATTTTTTAAAATTAGACAGAAAGTAACATTACTTTATTTTATATCACATCATGACCCATTCATACATTTTAAATAAGGACGCACCAACACTCCCTCCAAATATCTACTTGTAAAATAGATAAGTAGTTTTCCATTTCACAACCTACACTAAGTAGTACACCCATAAGAAAACTTAGTTCTTTACATTCTTTGGTGGGGTATAGATTTAACCGACATAGACCATGAGATCTTGACTTGGAATCCCGGTACTACCTTTACCGGATGAGGGATCACTACTTGATAAAGGTAGGGTCATATTCTTTGGCCTTAACATGAGTTCTCCAATAGCTACACTTAGGCGGGCGCATAGTTAAGGGATAAGGATAATTCTACAAAGTAACTCACTCTCTACTAACGAGGAGCACCCATCTCAAGAGGTACATTGGATACAACATCATGTGTACCCACCCATTCTTCAAATCCTCTCGGTGCAAAGTATAGCTCTTCCACGGAGTCTTAAACTTTCATTGATTATATGTTAGGTGATAGCTATTGAACACCCCATCTCAACTCACGAAGGCTATCCAACTTCACACCTATATTGGAAAGCTCATTCGGAATAGTGAGGTTGCTAGTGAACACTTCATCTCTACCCACGAAGAGTGTTCACCCCAAATTCCCCTTTTTCATACTTACGAATAGTAGGTATGGACTAGACACTTCATCTCTACTCACGAAGAGTATCAACCCTACAATAACCATTTTCATTCATTAGACTTCATTCATGCATTCAAGTGTGTGTGAGTTCAGGTGAGCACACCTTTCACATAATAGCCATTATTCATAACTTTCACTACTAGACATGGTCATACCAAGATTTATTACAACTTACACGTTATCATACTTAACATAACAAGTATATACTTCATTTAGACATAAACCCTTAAAGATACTCATTTCAACATTCTAACACACACCATACATACACATATAAAAATTATCACTTTACTTGACATATCTGTCTTCAAGGACATTCTCACAATATACATATAACTTCATATATTTCAAGTAAACACCTCAATCAAAGGTGGACCATACCACTCACGAGTTACTTCAACATAACTTAACCAAGATAGAACAAATTACCCTTCATCCAAGACTTTACTCCCTAATAACAATTTATCCAATAATCCATCATAAAATAGACCTAAAGGCAGTAGCTAACACTCAATAAATCACCAAGAAACAAAAACTTTAACATTGTCTAGTCATGCTCATACAACCCATTTCATAATCCAAAAGTTGATAAAGAATATACATGATTTGATTGGGGTTTTGACATTAACATCATCATTTAAAGCTAAGAAAAACTCATTTTAATCAATAAATTTTTTTTATGCAAAGACCCATACTTAGAGTAAAGGAGTAAAGAATTGTTAAGTTTGAAATCCTTTTTATAAAATTCCTTTGAAAGGTCTCGTTGAATGAAAGAATTTTAAAGGATGAATACCATACATTAATATGAAGAAACCCTAATAAAATTGGTGAAGAAAACGTCCACAACCTTCAACCCTAGCTCTACCTTGAGTTCTAGCTCCAATGGAGTTTGGGAGAGCTTTTGGGATAGAAGAACTTTTGGGGGTTTGGGAAATTTTTGATTTCTAATTGAGGGGTCGGAGTTTAGGATGGGGGAATGAGTGTATAATGACCTAAAATCACTATATATTACATCCCCAAAATTCCCAAACAACCCCTACACCAATTGGACCCTTTTCAAAAGTCTAATTTAACTTCAAAACGTCACGGCCTGATCTGGGACTTGGTTGAGCGTCTTGAGGAAAGATCCAAAATTTTTCCTCTCAAAAATTCTGAGCTAGTAGAATTTGTGTCAAGGGCGCATCGCGAGGTGGGGCTTCAGATCCTTCCCCTGCACGCTTCCTTAGACAGCTTCTTGTCCAATGTTTGGGTCCTCCTCGGGGACCCTTAGGGTGGTTACCAGGGCGTCGTTCTCGAACGTTTAGACCCTTATATATCATTCTACGTATAGGAACCCTTGACAATCAATTTTACTCTCAAACTATCCCCCAAAAATTCACTGCAAAACACTAGGACACACTAATTTAACTTCAACTAGTTTTTGGACGACATGGGCGTTTGACTTCAAAACGCTCCCAAACTTTACGAAATGACTTCTAATGATAAAATGCACTATTTAATACATTCTTAACTTATGAAACACATGTGGAGATCTTTTTTGACCTATTTCATTTTTAGGGTGTAACAGCAGACCAAAAAAATGGCCCATTTTCCGTTTGGATGTGAAATCAACCATTTTCATGTAGAATTGCAAGGTCAAGTAAATGTAGATAAAACCCCTTGTTACATCAAGTATGGTAGAAAAAATAATGTTTGAAAATTTAAAAAAGTATTGTAGGTGCTGAAACAAGATCCACAAGCTTGGTCTAGTCGCATTTTTGCTTTTTCCAATAAGGAATGTGTTAGAAAATGTCCTTATGAGCATACACTTTATGCTAAAGTTAAAGATGGAAAGATAGTAATTGCATGCTCATATGTATGTCATTTAATTTATATTGAGAGTGATGTATTATTTAAAAATTTTAAGTAATTGATGATGATTAAGTTTGAAATGTCGGATGTTGGCTTGATGCATTACTGTCTGGGAATTGAAGTGAAGTAGTATTCTTGTGGAATTTTTATTTCACACAAGATATATGTCCAGAAAAATTTTAAGGAGATTTGGAATGACAAACTGTATCTCTGTCACCACCAAAGACAGGGTTGAAGCTTGAAAATGATTTTACAGGAAAGAGGATTGACAACACTTTCAGAAGAAGATAGTGGGAAGTTTAATGTATTTAATGATACTAGACCTAATATAATGTACTTTGTAAGTCTTATAATCAGGTATATAAAAATTCCAAGAGAAGCTCACCTACTAGATGCTAAAAGAATTCTCATGTATTTGCAAGGTTCTATTGATTTTAGTGTTTTGTACAAGAAAGGAGGTGAACCAGATTTAATCGGCTTCATTAATAGTGACTATGCAGTAGATAAAGATGATAGGAAAAGAACATCCGGTTATGTTCTCATGTTTGGTTCAGGTGTTATTTTATGGTGTTCCAAGCATCATCCAATTGTTACATTATCAACTAGATAAGAGGATTTTGTGGCAACAACTTTGTACACTGCTGAAGCTATATGGTTGAAGAACAATTTGTCTGAACTATGTATTTTTCCGCAAAAGCCAACGCTAAATTAATGCGGCAGTGGTTCAATGATTAAGCTTTCTAAAAATTCAGTGTTACATGGGAGGAGCAAACACACTGATGTGAATTTTCATTTCCTGAGAGATCTCAAAAAGGATAAGATCATTGATGTGGTCTATTGCAAAAGTTAAGACCAAGTTGCTAATATTTTAACCAAGCCCCTCAGTTATGCAACAATTTTTACAATGAGAGAGCTACTGGATTTTGTTCGTTGAATGAGGTTGCCGCTTCTGAATGTAATTAAACTATTGTACGTGACTTATCTGTTTAAGGGATATATCTGTTGGAAGTTTTATTTTATTAAGGAACTATTTATTAACGTTTTCTATTCTTCTATTTTTTTGAATAGTTCAACTCAAAGTAATTAGGAAGTAGACTTGTTTTTAGTTTAGAAAGTAGAGTTTGTTGGGAGTTCTAGTAGTAGTGGGTTAAGTTCAAGGCAACAAAGTTTCTGTAAGTCTATATAAAAGACGTAACCTATTACAATTGAAATAAAAGAGTTACACAGTTTCTTGTTTTCTTCTATTGAGTTCTTCTGCCTACTTTATTAGTAAGGTCTGCGATAGAGACCAAGAAATGAGTTTTTTAGAAAACAATAGTTATGCGGGCGACAAAATAGATTACTACAATAACTTGCAATTTCACAATACAAAAACAAATATATATTAGTGAAATATGTTTTACTGAATAAATTAGGACATAACAAAGGCTATTGCACGGAACAACAATACAGGAAAATACACTTAAAAACTGAACTAGAAGTCTTATAGAAGACGAGAACATTCAAATTCTTAATTAACTTCCTAATCGCTTCGTTCCCACGTTCTCACATTTCTATAAGAATTCCATCGCTAACTCTAGCCTTTTGTGTGTCACTTTCTTCCTTCCCAAAAGTAATTGTTCAACCTTTTAGGTCGAATTACACTTCTAGTACCCTGACAGGGCTTGCCAATGCAAAAATCAACATGGCATCAGGCGCTGGGATCTCAAATGCAACACCAGTATCCTTATCATTATTCACATTATTGATTGTTTTGTTTGAAGGATTGATGGGGATTTCTCCCTTTGCAAAATTTCCCCCATAGATATGACGTTACAAATTCCATGTCCTAAAGATGAGGCATTTATGTTATATTCATCGATGTCTGGGATCTTTTTTTTGAAAGATTGTAAAGATCATATAAAAACTTGTTAAATAATAAAAAATAAATTATGAATGTTATTCAAGTTTCATCAAAAATCTTAATGCGAAAAAGGCATAAAGGCACAAATATTTCGCGTTGTTGTGAAAAAATATTTTCTACTACAATTGTAAATGAAAATCCGAGCTTGGAAGAATTGTCTCAATCTCTATTGATGAAGGAGAAAAGGGGAAATAAATATATGAGTAGATATTAAGGATTAAGCTGTCCTGATTGATACTTAAACCAATTAATCTTTAGCACACTAAATTCAATATTTAATAACTATTTCTCTGTTTTAAGTAGTGCACATTCTAGAATTTCTAAATTCGTCTTTGATTAAGGAACCCTCTACAAGTTAAGGAGGAGCCAAATTATATCCATATAAGGTATCATTATAGAGAACGGAATATCAGTATAAAATGTTTGTCTCGAACAACTAGCTTTTAATTGATTGTATATGAATTGAACCATGAAAAATTCTCAAACATAGAAACATTAATCTTATATCACAAGGTACATGAAAAAGAACACAGATCAAAGCACGCGTTAGAGATTGAAAAAAAAAAGAAGCACACAAAGCAAATTAAAACATACGTTAGAGATTTAAAATATAAATATAAATCAAAGCAAGAAAGATTTGTTGTCAATTTTACCATAGCCGAACAACATGTTTAAAAAAATATTGGTGCAAAGAAAATAAATATTGAAGCAATTAATAAAAAACATTTTCAGCTGCAGTGCTCCAACAAAGAATAACAAGTATCAAGTTCTTTGAATGATAAAATCTGTCTGTTTTAAAATCAAAGATAAAAATTAAAATAAAATAATTAGAACAGATTTTGTGGACCCGATAAAAAATAAATTTAAAAAGAGAATCTCACTTTCAACTTGAAAACTCAACTATAGAATAAAACCCCAAACATAGCACCAAAAATATTGAAGATTAAATAAAACTAAATAAATAAATAATTCTCACAAGTAGATATCCTAGGTTCGTGATCATCACAAAAAATACTTATTAAAATAGAGTAAACAAATGAAAAAAGAATATTGCATCCATTTTTTTTATGTAAAACTCTTAAACGAGAAACATCATGTATCCATTTAGTAGAAAGAAGAGATTATCAAAGGTACATCCTATGTGCTAAATCCTGGCGTATTCAATGATCTAAGCAAAGTGATGGAGGTTTTGGTTAAGTAGCTAACCTCAATCATAGCTCACCGATGAATTCTCCGAGGTGAATTTGACCAAATCAATTAGAGGGGTTTTTAATTCAGTGTTTTAATAGATTCTCAAACACTGAAAATGACAAGTGGTGATCCTATATAACCTAAATTACAAAAATTATTATATTATGTGTAGTTGAATTATCTATGTTTTGTCACGAGACTTTTATTAAAGAATCTTAAATGAAATGTCAGAATGAGTAGTTATTCACTAGGCCCTCTAGAATGGAATAAACGATAAAAATATATTGATTAACTAACTTTTACGGTAAAAATTTAGTAAACAGAAAAGTGTCCTTATATACACTTGTTTTTTCCTAAATTACTTTATACTATTTTTTTGAGAATTTTAATTTTCTTTACTAATTGTTTTAATATTTGGTAAATATTATTTTTTTCATATATGCCCATTTTATCAAAAATTGCTTGTTCACTCTTGTTTTGAGAATTCTATTCTATTTATTGAGAAAATTGTCTAAAATCTCCCTAATCTATACTCAAAATTTCAACTACACACTTATTAATTATGAAAGTCCCATTACCCCCTTATACTATTATAAAGTAGAATTATTTGCTTCCTGAATGATGACGTGGCAAGGAAAGTCTAGTAAACTCTCTCAAAAAGAGTGAGGGGGTAAAAATAATAATTAAAAGCTTAGATTTTAAAATTATTTCTTAAATTTTATATTATAATTTTTTGACTATTCAAAAATCTTTATGTTTCTTTTTAAGAAAAAGATTATTTTTATGGCCTTTCTTCTTCACTAAGCTACATCGGTGGCGGCTCTACTCCACCACCAAGTAACCGCCCTCACCGATCTCTAATCATTAAGTCAAATTTCATTATCAAATCACAACTTCTCACACTAAATTCACTTCTCTTCAGTTTGACAAATTAAAAATAACTCACAGCAAAATAGAAATTCATCGGCGGCGGTCTTCTCCACTGCCCGGTCGCCGCCCTCACCGAGCTCTAATCATTAAGTTAACTTTCATTCTCAAGTCACAAATTTCTCATTGTGAGTGTGAAAATTGACAAGAACTCAAAATCAAAATCGAAAGTCAAGAGGATCGAACTTTAGAGTTATTAATGGAGAAAACACATTAAGTTACAAATTCATCAATGGAGAAGAACTCATCAATCAAATAATTAGGTAACAAACCCATTATGAAACGCAATAATCGAAATGGATTGAACAACATTGTTAAATTTTATCTTTAATAAAGAGCATCAAAATTTTGCTACTGGTCATAAATTCAAAGAAGCTCGAAGAAGATGGTAGTAGTCAAATAATGTATCTCCAAATATGAAAAATTTGTTGTCATGATTATAGAAAAAGAGGATGGAAAAGTTCAGTGAATCAAATAAGAAGAGGAATGGAAAAAGGAAAGTGAAAGAGAAAGATAGAAATACAGATGAAAAATGGCAGAGCACGTGCAATTCACTATATTTTAAAAATCGGTTGTGTGTTTTTAAGGGGGTATATATTATACTTTAATTTTCATGGGGTAATAGAACTCCCCTAATGATTAAGTGTATAGTCACAATTTCGAATATAGGAGGAGTTTTTGACCATTTTCTCTTATTTATTAATAGTGTGAAAAGAATTTTATGGTAAAATATATTTGGAGATTTCGACAATAGAGGCACCTAAAAATTATTAATACAATATTAATTATTAGAGAATCTCATAGATATTAAAAGGAAATATAAAATAAAGGCTTGTGATTTTAAAAATAAACAATATTTTTATAAAATAAAGTGTGTCTGTCCTGCACTCAAATCAAATAAGAAAATACTTGACACATATGAGAACTTACCCTTTGATTATCAAATATTATAGTTAAATATTAGTAAAAATAAAATTATTCATATATTTGTTCTGTCCTGAATTACCCAACCACACTTATTTTAAGAATTTAAATTTAAATTCAATTTGTTTCATTAACTTTTTAATATTTAATACTTTTGTGAATATGCTCATTTTATTCTAAATTGGTTGATCATGCTTGGTTTCATCATTTAAATTTTATTTACTGACAAATTATATACGATGTAGTAAATAAGTTTTCGGGTTTTTGGCTAAAATGCTCCCTGAAGTATTGCATAAACCTAAAGTACATCCCCGTGTTATATAAGTGAACGATAACTATCCAAAAAGTTTTAGAATTCATCTTCTATTTATTTTTTAAGAAACTCACACCATCAACAAAAAAAATGTACCAAGTCGAATGAATATATGTACACATGGTTAAAGTAGTCAAGTTAGGTCATTTTTTTAATTTTTAGAAATTGAGGGTTTAAATCATATTCAGACAAAATATATCAACTTCTAAATATTCTTTGTAAAAATATGGTCAAATACTACTTGTATTTTCTCGATCATATGTGGTATTTGCCAATATCTTGGTCATTTGACGAACGAGCATCATGTTGGCTTTGAAGCAGCTTCCCCCTACATAATTTCACTAAATTTCAATGATTTCTATACATTATATAAACAGTTAATCGCATTGTATATATAGCGCATACACCCTAAATATTTTATTAAAGAAAATCGCTAAATAGTTGGACATGTTATTTTTAAACTGACTTTTTTTACACAATCTTTTCTAACCATCAGAACCTACTGTATAAATATGTCAAAGTTTAGGTATTGTTTCAAGTCAATTTGCTTGATGATGCAAAAAAACATACAAATTAACAATACACAAAATTTAAATTCCGAGAATGAAAGATTTATTTTCTATTCACATCCATATTCTTATTAGAGAACTTTGATGTTCTCGTTGTGGACATGACATGACCAAATTAAAAAAAAATCATTGGTTCTATCAGTTTCTTAACAAGAATAAACTAAAGGATTAATCTTGCTATTTTTTGGGAAAATGCACAAGTATCTCCCAATATCTCTCACGTGCCTCAATTGCGTGGAGTTGCAGAGTGTGCCATGAGAGACAAAAGATATATAAAATTAAAAAAATAAGTTCAGGTGAGTAATAAGACCTTTGATTAGTTAAGGTGTGTTTCTGAGATTTTGATCATAGTCTAGGGGGGTATTTGTACATTTTTCCTTATGTTTTTGATAATATAAAGATGTTTATTGCTTAATTAGATAATTTAAGATGTACATTAAATTGAGTCATAGATGAGGGATAATTTCAGCTTAAAACTAATAATTTTTCTTCGTATATGCTCATTTATGCTAAACTAGTGTTTGGCACTCCTATTATCATAGATTGGGGGAGAAGATGACATTGTTATGAATTTTAATTCATTAGTTCAAACATATACTTTTTTCTCTCTACAATGTGTGCAGTCTACATAGACCTATGTTCTTGAGAAATAACAACAAAGTGGAATTTCAAACACACTACTAAAGGAAGTTACTCCACTATAACACAATTAAAATATATGTGTTTTTCTAGAAAAACAGGTAGATTTATATTAAATGCATACTTTTTTTTAAAAAAAAATCTAATGATTTAGTTAAACCCATTTTCTGACAGTCGTGTGTTTTTTGGATCTTTTGTCTTACATATGACTGACTGTTATACACATATGATAAAATTATATTTAAATCTTAGTTTATTTTTTTAAAGCAAATTTACTACTAGACAGTGTCTTGTGGTCTTTTATTAAACATAAAGAATCAATTGGAACAAGTACAATCAAGGGGGGTAGGACTTACCTTACTAATCATAATGCAATACCTAACATCTACAACCTAACAATCATGAAGAAAATAAGATCTGGAGAGAACTAAGTATTTTCTGATCATCATAGTGTTTGCAACACTCCATGAGGATATTACAAATGAGGATTCTTAAATAATGTAACAACTTGTATCCTAGATACACAAGAATTGAGATTTTCCAGAAGTGGAGGTGCCATCTATGGAGGCCACTTGGGGATCATAGTAGGACCACGGTCCGCGAACCAGGTCAATCGATCTTGGTCCACACAAATCGAAAGGTACCGAATGACGGTCAGGACCTACAATTAGTAGGTCGTAACATTATTCATGCACCAGGACCGTCAACCTTTTTACTCAAAACCCATTCCCGAATAAAACGACTAAGGAATAGAATGGGTCATAGATTGAACAACGGGCCGTAGACCAGGTCTATTGACCTTGATCCTCAGAATCTATTCTCTGAATCAAACATTGAAGGACCAAGATTGACCATAAAAGGTACCACTGTCCGTGGACCAGGCTTGTCGATCTTATTCCAAAGACCCATTTTCTGAACCAAACAATGGCCATAACCGTAGGTAGAACACTGGTCTGTAGACCAGCTCTGTTGATCTTTGTCCAGACACGACGACCAAGACCTACGGACCATAGGTAGGACCATGGTCTGTGGATCGTTCACTCGGACAACAGTTAAGTCAGGGGTCTTTTGGTCTTCCCTTACTTTGTTGGCCCACTAAGATTTGTCGCTTAGACTCTAAATCATGAAATTTTAGTAAGTTTAAGCCTAGAAACATTACAAAAACTTACCTAAGTCAAATCATTTATTAAAACATAGAAAATTAGAAGCAAGAGAGTAGAAAAAGGTTAAGAACCGTAGTTTAAGAACGCAAATTTCGCTGTGGACTTCATCACCACGTGTGTGGGATTTCACTTGTGTCTTCCTTTCACCCATTAGGTCCCTAGTTTTCAGTCAGGTTCTTGATTCCATTATCAAGATTAGACCTACGGTTTCTTGAACTTCAACAATTTATCATGAATTAGTTAGTTATATGTTCAAAAGTAGATTACCATGTTATTAATATAGTTTATCACATGAATTTCAGAACCCTAGCCATGTATTTCTTTAGTTCCTGAGTACATATGCTAGGTCAGATATTTTAGTTACTTCAAATATACATGCCTCAATTATTAATGCATCATTATAAAATTAATTATTGCATTCTATGTTTGCATGGTATGTTTGGCGCTATCGAGTATTTATAGAAATTCAGTCTTAGTATGTTAATCACTTAATTCATTGAGAGTATCACAAGTCCGTGTTGGACTAGGGTTCAACATACCCAAATAGTCCAAGAACTACTAGCCAAGTAGGTTGTAAGTCCCCTCTGTGGGCATCAGTTAAGTGATATCGCCAACATGACTTTATACCTCTGGAAAGGTATATTGGGTCCTCTAGATGGAATATACATCAGACTTCACATTTTTCTCATGTGATTGTATTATTCGTTACTAGTAGCTCCCACCGTTCAGTCAGACCCTATTGCATTGACTATAATAACAGTTCAGTTAGTATTTAGTCTCAACATGTTATAAATTTGGTCGTTGCATACATTTAGCCCGAAATTATGTATATCATGTTTAGAACATTATACTTGCTTTCGTGCTTGTTCAGTTATGTTTGTTTCATCTTTACTCTATCATACATACTTAGTACCTTGCAAGTATTACATATACATACGCTACCTCTTCTCGTGATGTAGGTTAAGATTCTTAGCATCTAGATCACACTAAGATCAATTCCTGATCTCAATTTCAACATAATCAATGGTGAGTCCTCATTCTACGATGAAATTAGTCATTACTTTATTTTATGTATTTTAGTCCATCAGTTTATGTTTTTTCTAGACATATCTGGGGTCTGTTCTAGTATTTCTAGTCAATGATAAGCTATTTTAAGACATAATTTGTTTAATCTTAGTATTGAGTTCATATTTTCCTTATATTAAACTAATTAGTTTTAAAATATATCGGATATAGTATATGAGTATTCCCCATGTATAATTTAAAATATGATTTAGCTTTCACATCAGTTTATTATCTTTAATATCATGCCAACAACGTTAGCTTAGGATTTCTTGTTGTCCAAGGTCTCGTGTCCGCGTCTCAGGGTTAGCTCAAGGCGTGAAAAAATTGCTAACAAAGCACTAACTTTAAGGATCCTACGATGTCTAAAAAGCCACACTAACTAGAGTTTTTTTCATGTGTGTGAAATGCACCACATCTAATGAAAGAGAGACTATGAAGTGTTTAAGGAAAAACTTTACTTTCTTGTTACTCTTATCATGCCTAAGGTATGATCTTATTACATTCGAACTCGACGTTTTACGGTTCAGATCATGCCTCCTAGTAGAGATAACGCCAGGAATGTGAATTCCACGAATGCATCTGCAACTCTTCAAGTCCCATATCAGGAAGTATCCAATGCGGAATTCAAGAATGTCATTTAGATGTTGGCTCAGAGTGTCAGCAACCAAAAAATCAACGGGTTCAAGCTCCTATGAATTTTAATGGTTGGTTAGCAACGACAAGGGTCCTTGACTTTGTTATAACGAAATAGCCTAAGTTCTTAGGATTGCAAATTGGTGAAGATCCTCGGGAATTTCATGGATGAGATCAAGAAGATCTTTGAGGTGATGCAGTTCATTGGAAATGATCGGTTGAGTTGGCATCGTTCCAACTGAAGGATGTTGCTCATATCTCGTGCACTCTGTGGAAAAAAAATAAAGGTGCAGATGCAACTCCTATTACTTAGGATTGCTTTCGTGAGACCTTTTGGACATGTTTTTCCCAATAGAGTTGAGAGAAGCAAAGTCCAAGGAATTCATGAACTTAAGGAAGGGTAACATGACTATCAAAGAGTATAGTCTCAAGTTTTAACCAACTCTTCAGGTATGCTCCTTACATGGTTGTTGACTCGATTTTTCAGATGAATAAGTTCTAATATGGAGTGTTAGATTTAGTGCGGAAATTCTCTCTTACTAGCATATATGAACATCTCTAAGATTATTACACATGCTAAGTATGTTGAGGATGCTAAGCATTGGGAACAAAATAAGGACAATAAGAAGTCTAGGACTGGGAATAATGACTATTCTCATCAAAAATCTGATGGTGGAAATTGTATGTAGAGTCAGCAAAAAGTTTCAACCCCAGCCCCTTCATAAGCTAGTGTTCCATCCTCCTATATCTGGTATGATCATAAGGTAAGGGAAACAGGTTGTAGGTATTAGGTAATTGTTTTGGGAACCAAGACTTACCCCACATTCCCTAAACGTAGTAAGAACTATCCAAGAGAGTGAGTCTCAAGGATGGTTTGGCAAAAGTAATTCTGGTCACATGTTGAGGGATTGTACTTCTAAAAAAGGTCAAGGAGGTGGTAATGGCAGATTTCAGTATACAACTTCAATAGCACAAACAAGTCATTTGACTCAGTAGGGTAACTCATCCGGTGCATGTGGCGGTCAGTTCCAGAACCGATTGTATGCTCTTCAGGTTTGCCTGGATCAGGAAGGTTGTCCTGATGTATTCACTCGTACATTATGAGTCTTTGACCTTGATGCTTATGTATTGTTAGTTCCAGGGTCTACTTTTTCTTTTGTAAATCTTTACATATTAGTCAATTCATTGTTTGTCTTGAAACTCTCTCAAAACCCTTTTAGTCTCTACTCTAGTTTGTGACCCAGTTATAGCTAGACAGATATACAAAAATTTCCATGTCACAGTGTCTCAAAAGTCACCTCAGAGATCTTGTAGAGTTAGAAATTGTAGACTTCGATCTCATTCTAGGAATGAATTGGTTACATTCATGTTATGCCTTACTCTATAGTAGAACTAGGGTTGTCCGTTTTCATATTAAAACAAACCAATCTTAGTATGGAAGGGTAGTAGCTTAGTGCGTATAGGACGATTCATTTCTTACTTTTAGCCAAAAAGATGATAACTAAGGGTTATCTCTATTATATAGTTCAGCTTAAGGATTCTTGCTTTGAAACTCCAACTCTTGAGTTAGTTCAAGTAGTCAGTGAGTTTCCAAAAGATCTTCCTGAAGTTCCTCCAAAAGGGAAATCGACTTTAGAATTGATTTCCTACCAGATACCCAGCCTATATCTATTCCTCCTTACAAAATGGCTTTAGCAGAGCTTAAGGAATCCAAAGATTAGTTGAAATTCCTTCTACACAAGGGCTTCCTCATACCTAGTATTTCCATGGGGTGCAACGGTGTAGTTCGTAAAGAAGAAAGACGGTTCCCTTAGAATGAGCATTAACTATAGAGAGTTGAATAAGGTCACAATAAAAAATAAGTACCCTATCCCCAGGATTGATGAGTTATTTGACCAACTTTAGGGTGTTAGCCATTTCTCAAATATAGACCTAAAATCAAGTTATCATCATCTTAGAGTCAAAGATAGTGACATTCCGAAGACAGCCTTTAGGACTCGGTCTGATCATTATAAATTTGTAGTTATGTTGTTTGTACATGGACTTGTTTGTTATCGTCTTTATTTATTATATCCTCATTTACTCTAGGAATGAAGAAGAACATGCGAGTCATTTGAGATTTTTTCTACAGACTCTCAAATATCTACTTATTCACTAAGTTCAGCAAATGTGATTTCTGTTTGAAATATGTTGCTATCCTTGGTCACATTGTATCTAGTGAGGGGATCCAAGGGGATTCACAGAAGATGGAAGCAGTAAAAAAATAGTCCAAACATACCTCTGCTACACATATCATAAGTTTCTTAGATTTAGCAGGTTATTACAGAAGATTCGTGGAAGGATTTTCAAGCATAACCTCACTATATACTAAGATGGTCAAGTTTTTCAATGGGTAGATTATAGTGAGAATTTTTTTGCAGAATTGAAAACTACGTTGACTACAGCTCCTTTCTTGACTCTACCAGAGGTTTCAGATGCGTATATGATCCATTTCGATACATCCAGAGTTAGCCTAGATGGAGTGTTGATGCAGTGAGGTAAGGTTTAGCATATGCTTCTAGACAACTTAAGGTACATGAGAAGAACTATCAAACTCATGAGCTCAAGCTTGCAACAGTGGTGTTTGCACTCAAGATCATGAGATATTACTTGTATGGTGTTCATGTAGATGTGTTTACCGACCATAAGATCTTTCAAGATGTGTTCACCCATAAAGATTTTAATATTCGCCAGAGGAGATGGATTGAGTTCCTTCAGGATTATGATATGTGTGTGCATTATCATCAAAGTAAGGCATATGTATTGGCAGAAGCCCTTAGCAGATTATATATGGGTAGTGTAGCCCATCTTGAGGAAGAAAGGAAGGAACTAGTGAAGGATGTTCACAGGAATGCTCGCATGGGAGTTTGCCTTATGAGCATATAAGACATTGGGGTAACAGTTCAGATTAGGGCATAATCTTCATTGATAGTGGAGGTTAAGGAAAAAAAAGATAGTGATTCAATCTTCCTTGAACTTAAGGGTGCAATCTATAATCAGAGAGTTGAGGTTTTATCCCAAGGGGGAGATGGTGTACTTCACTACCAGGGTAGATTTTATGCTCCTGATGAGGGTGAGTTGAGATAACATATTCTTTCAGAAGCTCATAAATCCAGTTATTCTATTCATTTATGTTCCACTAAGATTTACCACGATCTGCGGGAACTCTATTGGTGGAATGACATGAAGAGGGACATAGAAGATGTTGTGAGGAAGTGTCGTAATTGCCAGCAAGTCAAGGTTAAAAATCATAAATAGGGGGTATGACTCAAGAGATCCACATTCCTACATGGAAGTGGGATGTGATCAATATGAATATCATCATAGGGTTACCTCATACTCGCAGACAGCATGACTCCATTTGGGTGATAATTGATAGGATGACATAGTCTTGTGGCTTTTTGGCGGTTAAGACTACCATTTCAATGGAGGACTATGTCAAGCTTTACATTGATAAAATTGTTGAGTTGTGTGGGGTTCCTTTATATATCATCTCTTATAGAGGTCCTCATTTTACCTCTCTTTTTTTAAAGACATTTTAGAAGGGTCTTGGTACTCAAGTTAACCTTAGCAAAGCATTTTATCCACACACGGATGGACATGCAGAGCGTACCATTCAGACCCTAGAGGATATGTTGAGAGCTTGTGTGATCGATTTCAAGGGTAGTTGGGATGATCACTCCCTCTTATTGAGTTTGCCTACAATAATAACTACCATTCCAACATTCAGATTGTACCTTATAAGGCACTATATGGGCGTAGATGTAAATCTCTTGTGGTTGGTTTGAAGTAGCTGAAGCAGCTTTGATAAGGACACATTCAGTCATTTATGTCATGGAGAAAGTGTAACTCATTAGAGACAAACTTAATACGGCCCAAATTCGTCAAAAATCGTATGCAGATGTAAGGAGAAGGAAATTTGAGTTCGAACTTGATGATTGGGTTTTCTTGAAAGTGTCACTGATGAAGAGGTAATGTGATTTTAAAAGAAATGGAAGCTCAGTCCTAGATATGTAGGACCTTAAAAAACTTTAACAAGGATTGGCAAAGTGGTGTGTGATTTAGAGTTGCCAAACAAAACCAGTAGTAGTGCATCCACTCTTCAACATCTTACTCTTAGTGAAGTGTGTAGGTGATGTTCCATCTTCTGTAGTGCCATTAGAGAATGTGGATACAGCACTTTAAAAATTCAAAGACGTGTCTTAAAGTCTAAAATAAGTGTCATGAGTCCCAAACACTATTTTAAGGCCTATTTTAATGAATATAGGTCATCTAGGAAGTCTAGGAACTACAATGTCCATGACGTCGCGAAACTAGTTCTAGTGAGGTACTAGCGTGCCTAAGCTATTTGACAATCTTTTAGTAGTCAGAAATCCATGAAATTCGATGAAAGGGTAGTTAATAGGTGTTTAAGTTAATTCATGATCGAAACATCCGGGTAAACTTACCAAGGACCAACTAAGGGCCCTTGAGGAGGACCCTTGCACGTTGGTGTCAGCACTGCCAAGGTTTTGTGCACCCATAAAGGGTCAATCGACTGGGTGTGTGTAGATTGACGGGGAATCGATGCAAATCGTTTACCAAAACATAGACATTTGGTTTAAGAGAATCTATTGGATAGTCTTTGAACTTATCCACGGATGTGTAGCACGGAAAGGCACAGTGACCATCGGCTCATAGACAGACCGTTGATCTGGGTCTCGTCTGCGAGGGTCGAAATTTCCCAGCATATTTTAACTTAGTTTAATTTAATTAGTTAAGGGTTTAGGTTGTTAATTATGGGTTTAAGGGAGTAATTAAATTAATAAACCCTATATAAAGACCCCAACACTCAATAGACTAAACATAACTCACAAAACAAATCCTATTCCTTCTCTCTTCTTTCTCTCTCTATTAGGAGACACAAATGAAGACTAGCTAGGGAGGGATTTCGGGGATGTTAAAGGATGAATTCACCATCAAATATTAATCAAACGTTAAGGTATGAGATCTAATTCACCTTTGAGACCTCATTCTTCAAACAGTTCCTTCAAAGTGTTTGTCAAAAATTTGGTTTTCAAGTGGGTTCTTCTCAATCTTGAAAAGTATATTATGAAGTGGTTTGTTTATTTTTCCCTTTGGATAATATGAATTGATAAACATATATCTTAATATAATTTGACCCTTAACCCTAGGTTTAATTTTGATATAAAGTAGGTTGTATTTGACTCCACTAACTTGGTTATGGATTAAATTGCTATTAGATGATGTTTCTATATCAATCATTGACAAATTAAAGACAATTGCAGTCTTTCATGCTAGTTCTTAAGAAGATGATCTAGGTTAAGAAGTGAATTGACCTAAGTATCTTGTCTTAGGCTATGATTTAGTATTGAATTATGATATAGTGTTCCTTTTAGTCTTGTTATCATGTTTATTAATGACTTTTGATGATGTATACTCAAGATTTGGGTTAAATGAGAGTTTATGGTAAGACCTTGGTGATGAATTATGAAGAAGGCTTGGTAAGTCTTATGATCTCTATCCTTTACTTCAAATTGTGGTTAAATATGATTAAGTCATGATGTGATATTGGAGTATGCTTTGTATTAGGATTGATAGGGTGGTATAATGCTGAATTGAAATGTCTTGACTATGTTGTGAGGTTGATTAATGTGTACTTGTTAAAAGGATGACGATGACTACCAATGTGCCTTATTATGATACGAAATGCTAATGTGCTAACCTCACTTATATGAATTGTAATGAACGACTTATCCTCGTGAAATTCTTATTGAGCTACTATGATGATGATGTTATACAAGGGTTAGAACCTATGACCTAAACTATGTTTTTATTGATAATAAAGGTTTAAAGACATTTCAATAAAGGGACTTAGCTTAGCACCGAGTGAACTTGACAATGGGAGTTGATGACTTCCCATAGAGGAAGATTCACTCTATAGTTCTAATGTGGTGTTTAATCCCTAAAGAGGGATGCTAATCCAATGAATTTCCATGAGAGGAGGCTCCGATTTCCAAGTAGTATGCAGGTTCTTTAACTATGTTTCCCCCATAGGAAGACTAGCTAGTGGATCCACCTAGAAAGCTATGTTATGTTTGGTTTTACTTTGATCGGTAGACGACCTTCCATCAGTTCATGGTTTTACAACACCTGATTCCATATTATCTCATGTTGTCTATGCCGGTTAAGGGAAGTTTCCCAAAATTAAATTGAATAAATGAAGATAAACTAACTCGAAAGGTTTGATTTAGCCTATGTAGGGGAATGGCACTTTATATATGCCTTGAACTAGTTTGCCTTGATTGGAGCTTTAGAAGGTTGATGTTATGTATGTATATAATATTGAATGCAAAAGATGATATTACGATGACTATACATAAAAATGATACTATATGGTGATTGATACTCTTATGAACATATAATTGGTCTATGTTGTTAAAAGTATGATGTTGTATATCCTTAAACATGTTATGTAATGTAAAGTTGAATATTAGTCATGGTTCTTGTTGGGTCATTTGATTGAGTAAGGTTATGGGGATTCGCTTGGTTATTGCACTTGTTGTCTTTATGAGGATTCATGCGTAGTAGTCACGTTTTGTTATGATATGATGAAATCTTATCCATGCTTGTGATGTAATAACTTTATGGTAGGATTACATTGGATTATGGGTTAAAGTATAATGACTAGTATGTTAATTGCTTTGACTTGATTAATATGCCTTTTTGATTTGTATGATTTCCTTGATTATGCATAAGGCTTTCCAAACAATAAAATAGCATGTTTTGATAAATGTGCCTCTTGCTTGACATGATTTAAAAGTATGTACCCATATGGTCTCATAGTTAGTACAAGTGGCGTACTAACCCATTTCTTCTTTTTTTTTTCCAAATATTTTAAGTTCCGGTCGTTAAGGTGTTTTGGAAGACGACTTAAAAAAGGCTTGGATCCTTGATCATCCAAGTAGGGGTAGGTCTTACTTGTTTGGGGGTGATGCCAATATTGAGCTTATGCGCTTTTAGTTTTCTCTTACATTCAATCTCTTTTCATTTTACAACGGATTGTTTATGCCTATATGTGGCTTCTTTACTTTGATGTATGGGATATGCCTTAATAGCTAATCGTGTTAGATGGTTATGAGATGAGACAATCTTTAAGACTATGTTCTATCTTATATATATACGTATGTGCAATAAAAGTAGAAGGCTATGTAACCTTCTTATACAAAGGGTCTATGTATACTCGATATGGATATATAGTATGTGCATGAAGAGGTCTATGTAAACTTACAAGTAGAAGTAATGAAAAGTTTTAAATTTTTCAGCTAAATTTGTCTTATGAATGTAATTATGTGAACTAAGAGGCTAGTCTTAGTCCTCGAAGAGGACGATGATGCCGGTTGCGTCTAGGGGGTAAACCCAGATATGACATTGGAGGTGAAAGATAATCTTTCTTATGATGATGTACCAGTTGAGATTTTTTACTATCTGGTTAGAAGTTTGGGAAAAAAGAATTCTCTTCAGTCAAGGTTCTTTGGAGGAGTCAGTCTGTAGAGAGAGCTACTTGAGAAGCAGAAGTATCCTCACCTTTTTCCTTCCTATTCCACTCCAGCTTGAGGTTATAGTTCCTCTTTAGTTTTCAGTCATTCATATGTGAATTAAACCTTATAATCATGTTCCCAAAGTTTGGACTTGCATTTCAAGTGTATTTGAATGTGTTTGGAACTCAATTAAGTGAGAAACTTAGTTCTCAATGTTCAATCGTAGGATTTGCAACTTTATCTCTCTATTGCAGCTAGTTTAGTCTTCATTTGAGGATGATGTTCCCAAGGGGGAGATAATGAAACGACTATATGCTAGATACACCATAGTTTAGATTTTCCATAAATGCAGGTGCAATCTACGGAGGCGATCTATGGACCGTAGTTAGGACCATGGTCCATGGACTAGGTCCGTCGATCCTTGTCAATAGAAAAATCAAAAGATCCCAAATTAAGATCAGGACCCACGGACCGTGGTTGGACAACGGTCCATGGACCAGGTCCGTCAACCTTGGTCTTGAGAGCCCATTCTCTGAATCAAATGATGAAGGAACAGGACATACCGTAGGTGAGACCAAGTCCGTGGACCAGGTTTGTCGATCTTAGTCCACAGAACCATTCGGTGAACCAAACGACGATCAGGACCATAGGTAGTACATGGACCAGATCTGTCAATCTTGATTACTAACGATGGCTAGGAAGTACATACCGTAGGTAGGACCAGGTTCCGAGGACAAGGTCTGCCGGTCACTCCAACAGAAGTTAAGTAAGGAGTCTTTTGTTCTAATCGTATTTCGTTCACTCCGACAGAAGTTAAGTAAGGAGTCTTTTGTTCTAATCCTATTTAATTGTACCCCTAAGATACATCATTTAGACCATAAATAATGAGAAATTAGTCATTTTAAGCCTAAAAACATAACTAAAACTTACCTAAGTCAAATCATTAATCAAAAATAGAAAATCAGAAGCAAGAGAGGAGAAAAGGGTCAAGAACTCTATTACTAGAACTCAAAAAGGTTCCATCAGTTCCATCCCCAAGATCTAAAGATTTCTCCATAAATTTCATCATCACGTGTGTGGTATTTCACTAGTGGGTTGCTTTCACCCATCGGGTCTCTAGTTTTCAGTCAGGTTCTTTATTCTCTTATGATGATTAAACCTAGGGTTTGTAAAACTTAAGCAGATTATCATGAATTAGTTAGTTATATGTTCCAAATCAGATTACCATGTTATTACTCAGTTTATCACATGAATTTCAGAACCCTGTCCATGTATTTCTTAAGTTCTTTAATTAAACATGCTAGGTCAGACATTTTAGTTACTTCAAATATACATGCCTCAGCTATTAATGCATCATTATCAGATTAATTGTTGCATTATATGTTTGCATGTTTAGTTTTGAGTTATATAGTGTGTACAAAAGTTCTGTCATAATATGTTAATCACTTAATTCATTAATAGTAGAATAATGTCGAGTTTGTCACGACTGGAGTCGACACCCCAGACGATACAGGGTTCGTTGACCTTTCAGAGGTCGCTGACAACCCCACTTACGTCATTCTTACTTCGTCTAGGTTAATTTTAGCAGATTTGAAACTTTTGTCTCTTAACATACATACTAACCATTCTATTAGATTCATAATTGTTCACTATCAACCATATAACATTAAGATCATCAAAGGAAGGAAACAGTTTAATATAGCATTAAATGTGTACTTCAAAAAATGGCACCAATACAATGTCTGAACAAAAGCGGAAAGAAATGCTAGTGGAACATACTCCACTAGCTCAATCCTATAACTAAGTTACAATATAAGGGCAATCATCCTCGAAAGCATGAGGGCCTACCAAGTCCGGATAATGCTCCATGTGCGGATAGTTTCAGCGTGAACATGTAGCTTTAGCGTCCACATGTGGCTGCACCTTAAATTGTAGAGTAGTATAGGGTTAGTACACACTTGTACTAAGTATTGAAATATGAAAGCACACCAAGAACATTCAAGAGTAAGAATAGATCTTTCCTAACAACATGATTATGGAAAGTGAAGTCAGTAGACTTGCCAAATTGTCATTAGGAAAGTTAGTAAGCTTTCCGAATTTGGATTAGGAAAGTGAGTGAGCTTTAAAAATTTGTATTAGGAAAGTCATGCCATGAGAGTAACAAGCATCATCATTCTTATAATATTGCGCACAACACATAACATCTTGCACATAGAACATAACATATTGCGTATACCACATAACATATTGCATATCATTCGTTCATATACCATGAGACCTTGGAATCATAGACTTGACATCAAGACTTCCCAAAATGAGGGCTCCACATATGTTACCTCAACTAGGGAGACTTCTTTAGCAAACACAGAGTCTAGTTCATTCATTTATACGTACTTCATTTCATTTCATTCATAGGCTAGTGTAAACACAAGCTATACCTAAGATGTAGTTTAAGACTTTCATCGGGTTCGCTGTGCAATGATCAAGAATGACCTAGTGTCATTACTTAAGTATATCTCACCTCCTGATCATCCTATCCTAACACCTTCGGTATCATTCATTTCATTATCTGCATCATTTTAGGCTGACATCATTCATTAATTGGGAACTTTAACTTTAACCGACATAGATCATGTGAGCATAATGAAATCTCGTGTCTCCCCTACACCAAAACGAGGTGGAATCACCGGCCAAAGTTACCCAAAACATGCTAGCGTACATGGGAATTGAACCCCACCAGATCCCTTTATTGGCAGTATGGTTATAAAGACTAGGAGATATACCGAGACCCATACCCGGGATGCCGGACAGTCTCATCTAATGAGAGTTACGTGAACCTCCACCCTTCCCAAAAGAATGCATCACCGCTTATAGCTAGTCTATCGGTTCTCAATATAAAGTTCCATTACATTCAACTCATACGTCATGGAAGCTGACTTATTTTATGAGGACATCATAGCTCAATAGATGATCTCTCATCTCATCGTTAGTATTAAGTGTGTTAATCTCAATACTTTCATCAGAGTGTTCATACTGACTGGTCTCTTCATCAACTTTACACACTCAAAGGTGAGTACATTTTGGTAACATTTACTTAGGCTCATTTGAGATTCCTCTAATCTTTTACATTAGCCTCATATCATGTTGTCACCACATTCATTAACATTAGCACATTTGCTCTTCATAATTACTCACCCCTTTTTTATGTGAATATTCATTTCATCATATGCCAATGCACTTGGACATTTGGGTATTTCACACTCTTACTTAACCCTTCTAGGCTTTCATCATTTCTTTACATAATATTCATTTCATCGTATGCCAACGCACTTGTCCAAATAGTGTGTTTTACATTCTTACTTAACCCTTCTAGGGTTACATCATTTCATTACATACATCTTAGGTTCAGTTATTTTTAAACGTATTCTAGACGTATGGGTGTATACATACAAGCCATGAGGCTTCATTCATAGTTTGTTAAGTGATTCATATCTTTCTAAGATTATATAATACAAGACTTATGCATCTTGTATGTATGCCAAGATCTAGATTTTGATATAAGTAGGTGGCATTATTCTTTAACATTTAATTCACGTATGACTTATATATCAATATGGAATTTGGGCAAGGGAACCAAATTTTGAATCCCTTAGACAACACTTACATTATTTTCATTTATTTTATTTTGGTCCACATGACATTGGCACCCTAGATCGAGCCCCAACATCAACGTTTCCTCTTTATTTTTCTCCTTTGTATTACCTCTTACTTGTCCGAGGGGTTGTGGGATCAAACCCCCACAACCCCTTTTATTTTTTTTTTATCTATTTCTCCTTGTCTATTTCGAATCGACTATGAGGTTGTGGGATCAAACCCCCACTGCCTCTTTTTTTTCTTTTATTCTCCTCCTTAAATCTTCCTAAGAGGTAGTGGGTTAGATTCCCACTCCTCACCTATATTTTCTTTTTATTTTCCCTTTCTCCTTTACTCTCCTTCACAGCTTTGAGGTCGTGGGTTTGATTCCCACGCCTCACATTCCTTTTCTTTAATTTTTCCTTTGCTTCCACTCGCTACTTGGAGGTCGCGAGTTTGATCCCCACGCCTCCCATTTTATTTTTATTAATTTTTTTGTGCTTTACTTTTCATCCAGCACACCCAAGACCCATCCCCCTTGACCCCATTTCCCTTTTCACGTTTTAGTGCTTTTCAAGGGTGAGGCCGCTAGTTCGATTCCTGATGACCTCACCTAATTTATACCCACTTAAATTTCCAGATTTATACATCTTTGTTTAGCCAAAAACAACTTATAATTTGCTGGAAATTTCGTCACATTTTATAGCTCACTTCTTTCAACATTTGCACTTGAATTCATAGGGTAATTTGTAGATCATTTAATACATTTTGGGGTGAATTGTTAATCGATTAGTTTAGCCAAAAGATGGGTACTTAAATCAGCCACACTTTCATTTTAATGAACATCACGATATACATAGGCTTATGCACATAAAATGACAACCAAAACATTATTAAATTGAAGCCTTAATTCGGGAACCTCATTCATTGTTACATATTTGCACACGCACACATTTGCACATAATTTTGAATACATGGTTGTCTTTCATACAATTTAAGGTATACAAACATAATCATATCCATATCGAAAACATAACAATTAGCTAAATCTATCAGAAATCATACTGAACCTACGATTCATTGGGAGCTAGTGACAGGGGCATGCGAAAGGGGAAACAATCCTAGTTTTCTGATAAATAATATGAACCTTAAGGGGTCTTTTGGGAAAGGGACGAGGAGAGAAGAAAACACATACCTTTTTGACGTTAAACTCGTGGCTTTCTGCCAAAAAACTTTATCCAAGAATACATCTAAGCCACCTCAATGTCAACTCCACTTGAATGAAAACCTCCCTTAGCCTAGTGTACGATGAATATTTGTTTTCTTGTGAGTTCTTCAAGTGTGAAGATTTGCTTTTTTTTTTTTCTTCTCTTATTTTTGAAGAGAGAATACCTGAGAAAGAAGAAGAGATATTGAGCGTGAAAGTAGAGAGATAAACGTGAGAGAGTGGGAGTTGTAGGAGGCTTATGAGTCTAGTTTTAGGACTTAGTCAATTAGGTTTTGTTTATTTATTAAATATCTGATTTTTATTGTATTTTGAATCAGATAATGAATAATAATTATCAATTAATTACATTAATTCAATAGCTTACACAAAAATCACTCTAATTCATTGCTTCCACCTAGGTTCGAACCCCGGTGGAGCAAGACTTCACTTCAAGAGCCCAATTTCGGCCCTCTCTCCCCAAATTTCCCCTCCACCTTATTAATTAAATAACTAATTACATATTTAGGGTAATACAAAACTACCCTTAGCCTGGAAAAAGACCATTTTACCTCTAGACCTTTCAAACCTAAGATTATCTCTTTTTAAGTACGATAAAGACTCCTCCGAATAAATCTTCGTATTTGAGAGCCCTACATGGTTGGATCCAACCATTAAAAGCTAAAGAAACTCCCCAAGTTAGTTATATTGTCTGTAACAAGGGTTATGAGGTCTGGTTCTAAGTGTATCGATTTGTGTGAACCCTGGTCTAATAATAGGCATTCTTTACAGTTTAAGAATTTCTTATCTTATCCATTTTTAGGGTTGTTACATTATCCCCCCCCCCTTAGAAAAATTCGTCCCCAAATGATACTACAACTATCTAGTGTAATGCTAGTCAAATCATAACATAATCATTATGCACAGTCAAGCAATAGAAACAAAATATGAGAGATAAGGAAACATAGACTTAAGAGAAGGAATGCTAACCTCAAGAGCTGAAAAGATGAGGGTAATGAGATCCCATATTGACCTCAGCCTCCCATGTAACACCCTCAACAAGATAGTTTATCCACAGTACCTTCACTATGGAAATACCCTTGTTCCTAAGCCGCTTGATTTGTTTGTCTAAGATCTCAACAAGTACTTCCTCTTAGGACAAGTCTTCGCCGACCCCCAAACATTCCATAGGTAGAATCGATGTTGGATCACCTATACACTTCTGGAACATTGATACATGAATGACTACATGGAAAGAAGCTAGCTCCGTCGGTAATGCCAACTCACAGCCCACCTCACCCACACGCTGTAGGATCTCGTATTACCTAACATACCTCGGAATCAACTTCCACTTCCTGCCAAACATGATAACCCCTTCACAGATGATATCTTAATATTGACGTGGTCACCAACATCAAACTCTAAGGGCAATTTTCTGTTATTTGCATATAACTTCTGTCGACTATAAGCAGTAGCCAACTTGTCCCTAATAACTCTGACCTTCTCTAAGGCCTCATTAATGATCTCTAGACCCAAAATGGATTACTCTCACACCTCGAACAACCCAACTGGACATATACACCTCCTACCATACATTGCCTTAAACGGTGTAATCCCAATGCTGGAGTGATAGCTACTATTATACGACAACTCTTACAAAGGCACATGGTCATCCCAGCTACCCCTAAAATCAATGACACACGCTCTCAACATATGTTCCAATGTCAGAATGGTGCATTGTGCCTGCCCATCGGTCTGAGGATAAAAGGCAGTACTAAGCTTTACCTGTGTGCCCAAGCTCTTTTTGAAAGATCTCCAGAAATGTGAAGTAAACTGAGCTCCTCTGTCTGAAATGATATACAAAGGAATCTCATGCCATCTCACAATCTCATAAATGTAGAATCACATAATCCTCGGTTCTGTAAGTAGACTTCATAGGGATAAAGTGGGCATACTTAGTCATCCTGTCCACAATAATCCATATGGAGTCATGTTGTCTCCTAGTTCTCTGAAGACCAACCACGAAGTCCATATTAATGGCCTTCTACTTCCAAGTTGGAACCTCAAAAATCTGAGTAAGACCTCCAGGCTAAAGATGTTCTGCCATAACCTGCAGAAAATTAGGAAACTTGGCCACATATTCTGCAATGTCCTTCCTCATGCCATCCAACAAATAAATCTTCTTAAGATCATGATAAATCTTTGTGGAACCTAGATGTATAGAATATATGGAACCATGGGCCTCTCCAACAATTTTGATCCGCAAATCATCCACCTTTGTTACACACTGCCTGTCCTGATACCTAAGTATGTCGTGACCTCCAAAAGCGAAAAACTCATTCATCTTTATCAACCTTGAGTCCTTCAGATCCATCAATACTGGATCGAGAGGCTGACCCTTCTTGACTTCAATTACCAAGGATGATTCAGAACTAGTATGAACTGAAACGCCCCTACTAGTAGAGTCAACCTATCACACACCCAATCTGGACAGTCTGTGTACATATTTCGCCAACTCCTTCTTTCTTATACTCAACGTATGTTGTACTTCCCATGCTCATCCTTCTCATAGCATCAGCTACAACATTAGCCTTACCTGGATGGTAGTGAACATCCATGTCATAGTCCTTCAACAACTCCAACCATATCCTCTGACGTATATTCAAGTCCCTCTTTGTGAATACGTATTTGAGACTTTTGTGGTCTGTGAACACATCCACATGCACACTATACAAGTAATGCCTCCACATCTTGAGTGCAAACACCACAGCTGGCAACTCTAGGTCATGAGTGGGATAATTTTTCTCATGAACCTTGAGTTTTCTTGACGCGTAAGATATCACCTTACCACCCTGCATAAGAACACATTCCTAACCAACCCTAGATACATAACAATATACAGTGTAACTTTTACCATACTTAGGTAAAGTAAGCACCGGGGCTGAAGTGAGTCTGTCCTTGAGCTCTTGTAAACTCTTCTCATAAGTCTTCGTCCACTCGAACTTGGCCTTCTTCTACGTCAAAGCTGTCACTCGGGCAGCAATGGAAGAAAAGCGCTCCACGAACCTACGGTAGTAACCAGCCATTCCTAATAAGCTACGGATATAGCTGTGGGAGAAAAGGGTTTTGGACAATTCTTAACAGCCTCAGTCTTCCTGGAGGCCACCTCTGCACCTTTGTCGGACACAACATGACCCAGAAAGGTCACTGATCTCAACTAGAATTCACACTTGCTGAATTTGGCATACAGCTTATGTTGTCTTAGTACCTGCAATGTTAATCTCAAATGATGTTCATACTCTTCCTTGGTCTTAGAGAAAATTAGAATGTCATCAATGAATTCTATGATGAAAGAATCAAGGTACTCACGGAAGACCCTGTTAATATTATCTAAAAATTTAACAGGTGCATTCCTGAGACCGAATGACATAATTAAGAACTCATAGTGACCATAACAGGTACGAAAGGTTGTCTTGGTATATCTCCATCCCTAACCCTAAGTTCATGGTACCCTGAACGAAGGTCAATTTTTTAAAAGAAGTTAGATCCTTGGAGTTGGTCAAACAAGCCATCTATTCTGGGAAGTTGATACTTGTTCTTAATAGTGACTTTGTTGAGCTGCCGATAATCAATACATATTCTAAGGGTTCCATCCTTGTTATTCACAAACAACACTGGAGCGCCCCAAGAGGATATGCTCGACTGAATGAAACCCTTATCAGTGAGATCTTTTAAATGTAGGTTCAACACTTTGAGTTACGCTGGAGCCATTATGTAGGGAGGAATTGAAATTAGTTTAGTATTGGGTTCTAAGTCAATACCAAAGTCAATCTCTCGAGGGGGAGGGACTGTAGGCAAAACACTAGGAAATACACCTAGGAACACCTTCACTACAGGCACTGAGTCTATGGAAGGAATGTCATGATCTAAATCATTAACACTCACAATATGGCATAATAACCCGTTGGACATCATTTTATTGGCCTTAAGGTTCGAAATCAAGGGATTAGGATGACTCGAGTTGTACCCCTCCCAGACTAGCTCCTCTTCATTAGGGAAATGAAATCTCACCACTCTAGTATGACAATCCAAATAAGCATAACAACTGTGAAGCAATTCCATGCCAAGAATAACATCAAAATCATTCATGGTAACTCAACCAAGTCTGCACACATAGTCTTACAACTTACAACTATTGGGCAATCCTTGTATATTATATCAGTTCTTAGATTTTCTCCTAAAGGTGTACTAACCATTATGGGATCATGGTGAACTTCAGGCAATATCTCAAAAGTAAGAGAAAGCAAAGGAGTTATAAAGGAAAACGTAGACCTTGTATCAAGTAAAGCATAAATAGAAATTGAGAATACTTGCAGCATACCTGTGACACCATCAGCGGACTTCTCCTGCTCTTTCCTTCCCTTCAGGGCATAGAATCTATTCCTCTAAGGAGGCCTGGCTGTTGCTGCACCCTGTGGATTAGGCCTAGGCTGATAATTACCTCCAGAATCACCTATGCTCTGTGGGCAGTCTCTAACCATGTGACCACTCTTACCGCAAGAGAAGAAAGCATTAGCACCCTCTCTGCACTCTCCATTGTGAGCACGGCCATACTTCTCACAGTTCTTCTTTGGATGTTGCATCTCACCTACATTGACCTTCTTAGGTTCAAATCTGCCTCCTCTAGGTGTTGTACTCCTCCAAGAATTAGAGTTCCCAGAACTCTGCTTCCCCTTCATGAACTTGGGCTCTCACGGACGCCAAAATTGTTTCGGTGGCCTCCATGACTTGGACCAGGCTGATCTTGAGGCTGACGCCTCCTAGCATCACGAATGCCCCTCTTTTGCCAATTGTTTTGTACGTGTTGTACGTACACCATCAACCTGGAGAGGTCCATGTTATCATGGAGCATCGCAGACCGACACACCTCCTCCAGATCTCCATTGATTCCTGTGAGGAACTTGCTAATCTTATCCCTGTAATTAGATACAAGGGAAGTAGCATACATGGATAGTTTGACAAACTCCATGGAGTACTCCCTGACTGTCATTTATCCCTACTTAAGGTTGATAAACTCCTCAATCTTTGCCTCCCTCATCTCCCTGGGAAAGAATCTCTCAAGGAAGGCTGTCTTAAACAACTCCCAAGTGACCGGAACTCTACCCAAAGCTCGGCTATCCTACCACATCTTGCACCAAGTCTGTGCAACATCCTTGAGCTTATACGATTCCAAATCATCCTTCTCAATATTTGTGGCCTCTGTGGCCACCAAAATCTTATGAACCTCATCCACAAAATTCAGGAGGTCCTCTGAAGTCTTAGACCCTATGAAAATAGGAGGATTCATCCTCGTGAAGTCTCTCAACATGTCATCCATGGTACAAACTTGTGGGTTCTCCCTTTGAACATATTGCCATTTGACTTGTTCAGTCATGCCTGAGCCTTCATAGTAATGGTTTGTGCCATCTGGGATAGAGATGCCCTCACCTCAGCATCATTCAACCCAACAGGGTTAATCGGCATGGCTACTCCTTCAGCTGGAGCTTGGGGTTGAACTTGATTGTTCCCAGCAGCTTCACCTCTTCTCCTCTGACCAACGTTCCTCCTAGTATTCATTCTCTGAAAACAATAATAATTGATGTTACACACACTCATAACACTAAGAAACCATACATTAGGAAAAGCATGGTAAGATTCGAAGAAGGGATATTTTCCTATGCATCATGCAGTCTCTAATTTAGGATAGTGGTGCACTTCACTACCATGACTTATAAACTAGTCAATGTGGTTGATGTGAACTTATTATCCTCGAAATTTAACCTAGTGCTCTGATAACAACTTTGTCACGACCAGAGTCTAGACCCTAAATGAGACCGACGTCGTTGACCTCTCAAAGGTCACAGACAAGCCTACTTACGTCTTTTTTACTTCGTCTAGGTTAATTTTAGCAGAAAATTTAAAACTTTTTGTTTCTTGAAATACATGCTAATCATTCTATTAGATTCATAATCGTTCACCATTAACCATCTAACATTAAGATCATCAAATGAAGGAAATAGTTTAGTATAGCATTAAATGTATACTTGCAAAAATGGCACCAATTCAATGTCTGAACAAAAGAAAAAATAAACGCTAGTGGAACATATTCAACTAGCTCAATCCTATAAATAAGCTAGAATATAATGGGGAAGCATCTTCAAAATCATGAGGGCCTACCCGTTCTGGAAGAATGCTCTACGTCCAGATAGTTTCAGCATCAACCTGTAACTCTAGCGTCAACCTGTGCCTGCACCTAAAATTGTAGGGTTGTATAGGGTTAGTACACACTTGTACTAAATACGGGTATATGCAAGCACACACCAAACACATGCATGAGTAAGAATAGCTCTTTCCTAACAACATGATTATGGAAAGTCAAGTCAGTGGACTTGCCAAATTGGGATTAGGAAACTTAGTAAGCTTTCCAGATTTGGATTAGAAAAGTGAGTGAGCCTTCCAAATATTGATTAGGAAAGTCATCCCATCAGAGTAACATGCATCATCATACTTATCATATTGCACAAAGAACATGACATCTTGCACATACGAAATAACATATTGCATATAGCACATAACATATTGCATCATTCATTCATATGCCATAGGAATCATAGACTTGAAATCAAGACTTCCCAAAATGAGGGCTGAACATATGGGACCCCAACTAGGGAGCCTTCCTTATCAAACACAGAGTCTACTTCATTCATTCATACGTACTTCATTTCATTTCTTTCATAAGCTAGTGTAAACACCAACTATACCTAGGATGTAGTTTAAGACTTTCATCGGGTTCGCTGTGCAATAATCATGAACGACCTACTGTCATTAATTAAGTCTAGCTCACCTCCTGATCATCCTATCCTTACACCTTCGGTATCATTCATTTCATTATCTGTATTATTTGAGGCTGACATCATTCATTCATTGGAAACTTTAACTTTAACCGACATAGATCATGTGTGCATAATGAAATCTAGTGTCTCCCCCACACCGAAAAGAGGTGGAATCACCAGCCAAAGTGACCCAAAACATGCTAGCGTACATGGGAATTGAACCCCACAAGATCCCTATATTGGCAGTATAGGCTCTAAGACTAGGAGATATAAGTAGACCCATACCCGACATGCCGGACAGTCTAATCTAATGAGAGCACCTGAACCTCCTCCCTTCTCGAAAGAATGCATCACCGCTCATATCTAGTCTATCGATGCTCAGCATAAAGTTTCATTACATTCAACTCATACGTCATTGAAACAGGCTTCTAGTATGAGGACATCATAGCTAAATAGATGATTTCTCATCTCA
The DNA here is from genome assembly GCA_027705065.1 of Solanum peruvianum. Lineage (NCBI taxonomy): Eukaryota > Viridiplantae > Streptophyta > Magnoliopsida > Solanales > Solanaceae > Solanum > Solanum peruvianum. The sequence continues at coordinate 28,308,262 of JAKWJD010001758.1, forward strand.
TCAGTGTTAAGTGTGTTAATGTCATAACTTTCATTAGAGTTTTCATAGAGACTGGTCTCTTTATCAACTTTACCTCTCATAGGTGAGTACATTTTGGAAACATTTACTTAGGCTCATTTAAGATTGCTCTCATCTTTTACATTAGCCTTTTATCATGTTGTCACCACATTCATTAACATTAGCACATTTTCTCTTCATAATTATTCACCTCTTTTTTACGTGAATGTTCATTTCATCATATGCCAATACACTTGGCCATTTGTGTATACACTCTTACTTAATCCTTCTCGGGTTTCATTATTTCTTTACATAATATTAATTTCATCATATGCCAATACATTTGGACATTTAGTGTGTTTTACACTCTTACTTAACCCTTCTAGTATTACATCATTTCATTACATACACCTTAGGTTCACTTATTTTTAAACATATGTTAGGCTTATGGGTCTATATATAAAAGACATAAGGCTTCATTCATAGTTCGTTAATTGATTCATATCTTCCTAAGACTATGTAATACAACACATATGCATCTTGTATGTATACCAAGATCTCGATTTCGATCTAAGTAGGTGGCATTATTCTATAACATTTAGTTCACATATGACTTATGTATCAATATGGAATTTGGGCAAGGGAACCCAATTTCGAATCCCTTAGACAACACCTACATTTTTTTCATTTATTGTATTTTGGTCCACATAACATCGGGACCCTAGATCGAGCCCCAAAATCAATGTTTCTTCTTGATTTTTCTCCTTTGAATTACCTCTTACTTGGCTGAGGGGTTGTGGGATCAAACCCCCACAACCCCCTTTTTTTCATCAATTTCTCCTTGTCTATTTTGAGTTGACTATGATGTTGTGGTATCAAACACCCACAACCTCTCTTTATTTTTCTTTTATTCTCCTCCTTAAATCTACCTAAGAGGTCGTTGGTTTGATTCACACACGCCTCCCCCTTTATTTTCTTTTATTCTCCTCCATAAAGCTGCCTAAGATGTCGTGGGTTCGATTCACATGCCTCACCTTTCTTTTCTTTTTATTTTCCCTTTCTCCTTTACTCTCTTTCACAGCTTTGTGGTCGTGTGTTCGATTCCCACGCCTCACATTCCTTTTCTTTTATTTTTCCTCTGCTTCTACTAGCTTCCTGGAGGTCGTGGGTTTGATTCCCACACCTCCCATTTTATTTTTATTTATTTTTTTGTACTTTATTTTTCATCCAGAACACCCAAGATCAATCCCCCCTTACCCCATATACCTTTTCACGTTTTAGTGCTTTTCAAGGGTGATGTCGCGAGTTCAATCCCTAATGACTTCACCTAATTTATACCCACTTAAATTTCAAGATATATACATCTGTGTTTAGCCAAAAACAAGTGATAATTTGCTGGAAATTTTGTCACATTTTTTAGCTCACTTCCTTCGACATTTGCACTTGAATTCATAGGGTAATTTGTACATCATTTAATACGTTTTGGGGTGTATTGTTTATCGGATCGTTTAGAAAAAAGAGTGATACTTAAATCAGACACACTTTCATTTTAATGAACATCACGATTTACATAGGTTTATGCACGTAAAATGAAAACCATAACATTATTAAATTGAATCCTTAATTCGAGAACCTCATTCATTGTAACATATTTGCACACGCACACGCTTGCACATAATTGTGAATACATGATTTTCTTTCATACAATTTCAAGTACACAAACATAATCATATCCATCACGAAAACATAACATATACCTAAATCAATCAGCAATCATACCAAACCTAAGATTCATTGGGAGCCAGTGACAGGGGCATGCGAAAGGGGAAACAATCCTAGTTTTCGGATAAATAATATGAACCTTAAGGGGTCTCCTGGGAAAGGTACAAAGAGATAAGAAAACCCATACCTTTTTTGCGTTAAACTCGTGGATTTATGCCCAAAAACATCATCCAAGAACACGTCTAAGCCTCCTCAATGTCAACTATTCTCGAATGACAACCTCCCTTAGCCTTGTGTGCGATTGACGTTTGTTTTCTTGTGATTTCGTGTGAGTTCTTAAAGTGTGAAGAACTTGCTTTATTTTTCTGCTCTAGACTCTTATTTTGGCATAGAGAATACGTGATAAAGAAGAAAAGAGATCGAGCGTGAGAGTTGAGAGACAAACATGAAAGAGTGGGAGTTGTAGGAGGCTTAGGAGTCAAGTTTTAGGACTTAGTCAATAAGGTTTTGTTTATTTAATAAAAATCTTATTTTTCTTTTATTTGAAATAATATAATGAATAATAATTATTAATTAATTACAATAATTCAATAACTAAAATAAAAATCACTTTAACTCATTGTTTCCACCTAGGTTCGAACCCAGGTGGAGCAAGACTTCACTTCAAGTGCCCAATTTTGGACCTGTCTCCCCAAAATTGCTCCCCCCCCCCACCATATTAATTAAATAATTAATTACATATTTAGGGTATTTACGATACTAAACTTATCCAAGAAAAAGACAATTTTACCCCTAGACCCTTCAAACCTAAGAGTTCATTTTCTTAAGTCTGGTGAAGACTCCTTCGAGTAAATCTTCGTATTTGAGAGCCCTAAATGGTTGGACCCAACCTTTCCAAGATCAACTAACTCCCCAAGTTAGTTGTCTTATCTGTAGCAGGGTTTTCTATCTCTGGTTCTACGCGCATCAATCCGTGTAAACCCTGGTCTAGTTATAGGCATTCTTGACACATTAAGCATTTCTTATCTTATCCATTTTTAGGGTTGTTACAGAGTTAGACCACGGTTCAACGTAACCAAATAGTCCCAAAACTACTAGCCAAGTATATCGTAAGTCCCTCAGTGGGCATCAGTTTAGTGATCACATCTGGATGGTGTTATACCTCTTGCAAGGTATATTGGGTCATCATGATGGGGTGTGTATATTGGAATACACATTAAGCTCATGTTGTTTTATTATCGGTTATTAGTAACTCCGACAGTTCCATCAGAATCTATTGCATTGGCCTTATTTACAGTTCAGTTAATATTCAGTCTCAGCATGTTATTAATTTGGTCAGTGTATCCAGTTAGTTTAGAATTCAGTATATCATGTTTAGAACAAAATATTTGTTTTTGTGCTTGTTCGGTTATGTATTATTTCAGCTTTACATTATCCTACATGCTGAGTACATTCAAGTACTGACGCATATGTGCGCTACATCTTCTTGTGATGTAGGTTCAGGTTATTATCATCCACATCACGCTCAGATGAATTTCGATCTACAGTTCAGCAGTATCAGTGGCCAGTCCTTATTTTCCGAAGACAATAGTTATGAGTGTATTTTTCGGTATTTTAGTCCTTTAGTTTCGGTTTTTACTAGGCTTAGTTGGGGTCTGTCCCAGCATTTCTAGTCAGTTAGACAATATTTTGGGACATAGTTTCATTTTTGTATTGAGTTAATATTTTCTTTGTATTGCAGTCATCAATTTTTATATATAACTTATATAGTATATGGGTATTCCCTATCTTTTAATTTTAATTATGATTTTGATTTTACATCAGTTTATTATCTTTAGTATGCTCATGATCATACCAGAAGGTTTAGCTTGGGATCACTTGTGGTCCTTGGTCCCGTGTCCGCATCTCGGGGGTCGCTGGGGGCGTGACAAATAATGTAAAATATGTCAATCAAGATGAAAGCTGACTTACCTGCCTAAATTTTCTATTACAAAAACATGAATTAAATAATATTATTGTCCATTAAAAGTTACTTGAAAAATTTTTCTATTGTATTCTCCTTTATACCTATCCAAAAACACTTGATGATTCATACCTTTTTTAAAGATTTATCGAATCTAGTTTAAACCATTGATACCTTCAAATGGATTTATTTTGCATGTCACATTGATAGTCCCGTGGAACAAATTCCTCAGTCATTTTACCGTCCCAACTATGTTTCCTTCCATGTGACTTCTTTTTTCTTTTGTTTCTTCCGCTTCTTTGATGGGTGCAATCCATAATTCCTTAATGCTCTAGTATTTTTCTTGACTTATCTTAAGTAGTAATTAAGTAGGTGATGAATTTTTAACATGTTGTTGTCACAGATTTTCGTTTAGTACTTAAAATTTAAGTATATATTTTTTATCTTCAATATGTGTGTTCTACATAGACCTCTATTCTCAAAAAATGACTGAAGAATTAAATTTTTTAGCATACTTGATATGCTCAAATTACACCTCCCTAAAGAATTACAAGAGTTCGCAATCAAATATAGAATCCAACTAGTACGTTGGGGTCGATCCTACGAGAAAATTTTTTTATACTTAACTTCAATGTACAATTACATCTATTTATCCAAGGTTTTTCTAAAAACAAGTCATTAAAGTGGGGGTTGAAACAAGTTTCTTTAACATTTCAAAGTTAACAAGTAAGCAAAAGTAACAATTTAGTTTTTATCAAGTTGTGAGATTAACTAGGGTATATGCGTTCCCCATAGGTTCATAACGTCGTATTCCTCACAATAGCAATTCTTCCCAAGTGTTTTGCATGTATAGTGGCAAGTTATGTATCTCTAAATCTTTGGTTCGGTGTGTATAAACTAATAACCCTTACCATTACCTCATATTAGACATCATAATCGAGGTATAGCTTAGTTGTTACTTCGCACCAATAGACACTAGTCTATTAGATAGTATCCCACCAAATCTATGTCGATAATTCTTTTCCTATTACTACCTCCTTGGTCTGGAAAGTACTAACAAGGCTAGTTCTAGCTTGTGCACTCGTTAAAAGACCTCTAAACAAAATAATTATCAATACATGCAAGAACTTATTCAAGAATTGCTTATTTGCTAGGCCTACTTTTTTAATTACTCATGGTTGTCACAATCCTAGTTGTGGATTTAGTTACCCATGCAAGCAAGCTCACAATTCATAGTTTTTACATAAAAAAAATCATGATATTAATTCCACAATTAGAATAAACCCATAAAATTAACTTTAAATTGCAAGATAAAACTTCAAACCAAATTCAGAAATTGACTGATTGTTAAAGTTTGAAAAAACCAATATCTAACAATAGTAAAACAATACTAAGAGTTTCTAACCCCAAAAAATGAGTTTTTAATCCCTATTAATAGAATACATTGTCCTAAATTAAAAGAAATTGAAATAAGGAAAGTATGTCCATAAACGCGGCATTGATTGACGACCCTTACTGAAGGACCCTGGACTGCATCCGTCAGTCTAGACTTAAAATAAGTTTTCTTCATCAACTCATCACCTTCTATGAATCAAACGACGGACCTGAAGTATGGTCCATCAGTGCTCCTCCATCGTTCCATACTCAAAATCTTGAGAAATCAGGTACAGGAGCCTTCTCTTAACCAATCGACATTCACTAGTACCGTTCGTTGATTGATCAACGAACCATATTTTGAGTATGTGGTTCCACGCTTATTCAGATTTCGATGATATTCTCCCTTATCTTGAACTACACGTCGATGGTAACCACCTAAGGATCGTCTATTGAACGAAGGGACGTCGATGTCCTTCGTACGTCATCTTTCTGCGCTCTTTTCCAGCTGCCTTCTACGTTTTTAATCTGGACATCATTCTTGTAAAACAAACTTAAAAACATGGTAAAAATATTATGAAAAGTCTCTAGACACACACAACTCTTAAGCAAAATGCAGTGAATGCACTATGAAACCACGGTACATCAACAACCTTAACTTAAATTTGTTGTTTGTCCTCAAGCGATGCACTATAACTCAAGACAACACTCGTAAAAAAATGTATACTTTTAAGTTCTCGCAATCACACGACTATCAATCCCAACTCTTTATTTGATTTAGTGCATTCTTACACTCTCGGGTTCGACAATCTAACTCATGTGGATCACATCATGACACAAACTCACTATGCACATACATCTGTACTATTTTGCCTCTCACCAAAGTACAAACTTTCCAACACCACAACTAGTGCCTTACTGAAAAAGAAATCCTCATTTTTCCCATAGTGACTTTAAGATTAAGTACAAGGACCTTTTTTCAGCACTCATGCTCAAGAGAAAGTTCAAATGCAGTTAGTACTCATTGCCATAGGCTTGCCCTTATTTTCTCTGTTTAGGTTCACCAAAGTAGACTCTAGGATCACGATAGGACTTTCTTGGCTTGTAAAGTAGGCTCAGAGTAAGGTGTGGTACATTTGGGTACATTTTTAGTGACTTTTTTCCCTCCTTGGCATTTCCGCTAAGCTTCCTACCTCTTTTCATTGCCTTTGACACCCTACTTTTCATATTTTTTTCATCTTTGCCTTGCTCCTTTTTTTTAATATGACTTATTTCATTTTACACTTTTTTTTGTTGAAACTCTTTTCTTTATTTTATTTTGATGTTCTCTTCCTTTTCATTGAATTGTTAATTTCACTGAGTCACATCTTTTTCTCACTTTTCTCTTTTCTTTTCAACATCCTTCTCTTTTCGTACCCATTTTTGGGTCCTCACTAATTATAGCCACCCTCAACTAAAGAATTTACCATGAGTTGAGGCACACAATATCAAAATTTAGGTAAGATCCAAGACGAGGTCATTTTATACATAGCTAGCCTCAACTTAGTCTTTTTGACTAAATCGAGGTGCGCATGTTGATATACCGTGGTTTCACGATATTTTTAATGCTTTTTCCTTAAGTTTAGTGAGTGTCAAAAAGCCTTTTTGTATTTATTTTTATGTAAGTTTTTCTTTATTTGCAGGAAATTTGTCCATAGATGAACGCGGAAGTTTTTAAGCGAGAAATTCAGAAGAGACCACCTACGGAGCTTGTGATTGTCCGTCGAGCTTGTAACGGTCCGTAGGTGGCATTGTATTGAAGTTGCTGAAGTAAGATGAGGAAGTCTGAACTAAGTGTGGGATTACGAAAGCCATGACGGTCCGTCCTTCTGGTTCGTCGCAATGATCAGAGAGTAGTCCCAGTACCCAAATTCCAAGAAGATTAAGTATTATGGAACGAAGACCCTCGACGGACCATCGTTCTTGGAACGGTCCGTCATACCTGTTCATCGAGGGTAATGAAGAGAGCAGTAGAAGAATTCATGAAGTATGGCACGACGGAGGCCATGACGACCGGTCGTGACCACGACGGTCCGTTACGAGGTCCGTCGACCCAGCCGCGTTTTGATAGATTTGCAGTAATTAGAATCCTTCTTTTATAAGGTTTTATTTTTATTATAAATAGTTTGAAAAACCTCGTTTTGGGGGTTAGACTCTTTGTTAGTAGACCCTTTGAGAATCATTAGTTCTCATGTTAGACTTTTGGAGAATCGTTAGTTCTCATGTTCAAGTATTGAAGGATTAATTTCAGCAATTCTTACACTTTTTCTTGAATTGATTGTTGGTGATTTTAATAATTAATCAAGTGAATTTCTGCATTTTATTCTTTTTCATTAAAGTAAGTGCATGAATTCTTATATTGGATATATTAATATTGTGATTATGACTATGGGTAACTTAACTCCATAACTAGGGTTTTGGGAACCATGGGTGAATAATGAGGTAAAATCTAACTAAAATAACAATTCCAGAATAGTGTCTTGCATGTATTGATAATTCTTTCGTTTAGAAGTCTTTCTAACGGATGTCCAATGTTAGAACTCGCCATAAAGCTACTTGCCGGACCAAGGAGGTAGAAAATAGGAAAAGAATTATCAACATAGAATTAGTGTATACTATCTAATAGGCTAGTGTCGATTGGTACAAGGTAATAACTTTGTAAAATATCGAATACAATGCTTAATATGAGGTAAAGGTAAGGGCTAGTATAGTAACACACGTAGCCGGACCAAGGTGCCGAGTGAAATTTTCTAGATGCCGGACCAAGGATTTAGAAATACATAACTTATCACTTCACATGCAAGATACTAGGAAAGAATTGTTATAGTAAGAATTATCAAGTTAGGAACATGTAGGGAACACTTAAACCTTAGTTACTTTTATTAATTGATTAAACTCTAAGATTTGGATCTGTTAGTTGTTTACTTTAATTTAGTTAGTTATTTTTGTTAATTTAGGAATAAACCCCCCCCCCCTCCTTTTATTGTCTTTTATTTTCTAAGGAAAAAATTGACTTAATAATTGTAATAATAGATTAAAGTTAAGTCTGAACTATTTTTTCCTTGTGGGAACGATCCAACCTCATTAGTTGGGTTCTTTACTTGATACGACTGCTTTACTTCTTATTTGAGAAGTAAGTTTAAGCGTATCATATTTTGGCGCCGCTATTGGGGAAGTAGCTTTTAGATAAACTTAAAATTATTACAAAAGTGTAGTCAATATTTTCTTAATTTTACTATTCTATTGCTTTTGATTCTTGCAGAACTATCTTTCTTGTATGCCAAATACACGAAGAGAAAGAGAACCCTTGTTTCCTTACGATCACGAATTAGAGCGTACACTACGCAACATGAATCGTAACTTGGGTATTAACGATGATGATCCAAACAAGAACTCCCGGCTCTTGTTGATGTTCATGGTCAGTTATTACTCATGATCCGGGTGAGAATCAAAAAAGGGGGGAAAAATCCTGCTCCACGCCCTCAAGAATGCTACAGAGGTTATGATTATAATGCAGACTCTGATGGGTCACTTGTCTTGCCCCCTCTACCACAAGGCCACACCTCAGTGGTAACTAGTAGTCTGATGCAAATGCTCACTACTAGAGGTTTGTTTTCTGGGCAACCTTCTGAGGACCCACATAACCATATAGCTAAGGTAAGGCCAGTGTGTAAAAGCTATATAGGAATGCCTGATTTGGATTTGGATGTAATAGGGCTAAGAGTATTTCCTCTCTCACTGACGGGAGAGGCTGCTATTTGGTTCACTAAGCTCCCTTATAACTAAATTTTCACTTGGAACCAACTAAGGGACGTTTTCTTAGCACTTTACTACCCAGTCTCAAAGAAACTAAATCACGAAAACAGAGTGAACAACTTTTTGTAACTACCAGGAGAGTCAGTTAGTAGTTTTTGGGATAGATTCACTTCATTTTTGATAAATATCCCCAATCACCGCATAGATGATGAGTCACTGAAAAAATACTTCTATCGGGGACAGGATGATAATAATAAAGCGGTATTGGATACTATAGAGGGTGGTTCTTATGGGGAGTATTCTTATTCCGAGATTGCCAAAAAGTTAGAGAAAATCTCCCAAGAAATAAAGCTTGGAGTAATAGGAATTCAGGTACTAGGAGAAATACCTTCGCAGTGCAATCCACTCACAACCCAGACACAAATGAGATTCGTGAAGAGATGGCTCAGATGAGAACTGAGCTTGGGTTGGTATTAAAACATGTCATTGGGGCTGTAGAAAAGATAAATGCAGTTAACTACTTGTCAAAACCACCACCACCAAATGATGAATGTAATTATGAGGAGGATTCCTATGCGGAAAATGAGCAGATAGGGGGGTTCCGACCGAGTGCCCAAGGCTCAAATCAGGAGAATTTGCTCCAAGGACAAGGAAACCAAGGTCAGATCTATGGTAACTATAACCATGAGGGTCATTATGTCAGAGATGGAAACTACAACAGCGACAACAACTTCAATAGGGGTAACTATGGTAACAGAAATGATAGAAATTTGCCCTATGTTCCTCCTCAAAATCGTAAAGTTACTCCTACGGATGGTGAGGTAGTATGGCGCGAGGTGAGGATATGTTGCACAAATGATTAGGAGGTTCGATGCTAGTGATGAGAACACTAAAGAGTTGAGGAGTGATTTAGCGTGTGTTGGGCAGAAAGTCAATACACATGCAATATCGACTAAGCAGCTTAAATTATAAATAGCCCAATTATCTGCGACTGTGAACACACAGCAACCGGGCACTCTTCCTAGAAACACTATCCAAAATCCAAAAAATAATGGACACAGTATGGCAGTCACAACTCGCGATGGTAAGCAAACCATTGACCCACCTATGTCGCCTAATGAGAAAAAGATGACAAAAGATAATGATAAAGTTGTAGAGTTTAGAGGTGAAGTAGAAGATAACACTGGAAAAGATGCTGAAGTGCCTAAAAAGGTAACTCCCATGCCTAGACCACCACCCTTATTTCCTCAAAGATTAGTGAAATCGGCGTTTATAACAATGTTGAAGCAGCTTTCTATCAATGTCCCTTTGGTAGAAGCTTTAGGGAAGATGCCCGGTTATGCCAATTTTATGAAAGATCTGGTTAAAAAGAAAAGATCAGTCACTTTTGAGGATGATTATAGACTGCAACATCGTATTGCTATTCCTACAAGATCTATGGTACAAAAGAAATACGATTCGGGTGGGTTCACTATTTCTTGTACAATAGGGTTATTACATTTTGCGAAAGCAGTAAGTGATCTGGGGGCAACCATAAATCTCATGCCCCTATAGATTTACAAGAAGTTGGGTTTGGGTGATCCAAAGCCCACTGCGATGAGGCTACCGATGGTCGATCGAACAGTAAAAAGGCCTATAGGGATAATCCACGATGTGCTAGTAAAAATGGAGTCGTTAATATTTCTTGCAGATTTTGTTATTCTTGATTGTGAAGTCGATTTTGAAGTGCATATTAATCTTGGGTGGCCATTCCTTTCTACGGGTAGAGCCTTAGTTGATATGGAAAATGGGCAGATGAAATTTCGGTTGAACAATGAAGAAGTGACCTTAAACATTTGTAGGTCCATGAGGAAGAGCGGTGAGCTCCAATCGGTATCTTCTATATCCCACAAAGTTTGTGAATCATCTAAGATAGAAATAGAAGAACGTTTTAGTGTAGAAGCATTAGCAGCAGTGATAATGAATATTGATAACGATTGCGTTGAAGAGTATGAGTCATTAGTCACGGCTCTTGATCGAGGTGATATTCAGTTTAACCCAAAGAAATATGAGTTAGACATGAAGAATTGCAATTCTCCACCCGCAAAACCCTCTTTATAGGAGGCTCCAAAGTTAGAACTAAAATCTCTCCCACCTCATCCCAGGTATGAATTCATAGGAAATGGTGACACTTTGCGGTAATCATTGCAACAGATCTGAATGAACAACAAGTTGAGAGTTTGGTGAAAGTGCTAAAAAGGTTCAATAGAGCTATTGGGTGGACTTTAGGGAAATTATTGGGATCCCTCCTGGTATTTTTTTCTCATATAAACAAACTCATGCCCGATCATAAGGCAATTATTGAGAAACAGAGACGCTTAAATCCACCTATGCAAGAGGTCGTGAAGAAGGAAATCATTGAATGGTTAGATGCCGGAGTAATCTATCCGATCGCCGATAGTAGTTGGGTATCCCCTGTTTAGTGTGTACCTAATAAAGGGGGAATGACTGTGGTCCCCAATGAGAAAAATGAACTTGTTCGAATGAGACCGTTTACTGGATGGAGGGTGTGTATGGATTACCGTAAATTAAATGCATGGACCGAAAAAGACCATTTTGCTATGCCCTTCATGGAGCAGATGTTGGATAGACTTGCCGGAAAAGGGTGGTACTATTTTTTTGATGGATATTTGGTGTATAATCAGATTTTTGTTGCACCAGAAGATCAAGAGAATGGGTTGTGCAATGCACCCGCCACATTTCAGAGATGTATGATGTCGATATTCTCTGACATGGTGGAAGATACTATTGAAGTTTTATGGATGATTTTTATGTGGTTGGTGAATCATTTGAACGATGTTTGAACCATTTATCTGAGGTCCGTAAGAGATGTGAAGACTGCAATTTAGTACTAAATTGGGAAAAGTGCCACTTCATGGTGAAAGAATGTATTGTTTTGGGTCATCCCATTTCAGAAAAGGTCATAGAGGTTGATCGAGCTAAAGTCGAGGTAATAGAGAGACTTCCCCCACCTATCTCTGTAAAATGTGTGAGAAGCTTTCTTGGGCATGCAGGTTTTTACAGGAGATTCATCAAAGATTTTTCAAAATTGCATATCCATTGTGCAAATTGCTGGAGAAAGATTGTAAATTTTATTTTTATGAATACTGTCTTAAAGCATTTGGTGATCTAAAAGAAAAATTGGTGTCTGCACCTATCATTATTTCTTCGGATTGGAACATTCCATTTGAGGTGATGTGCAATGCTAGTGGGGTTGCTCTTGGTGTGGTATTGGGACAAATAAGGAACAAAATCCTTCACCCCATTTACTATGCTAGTAAAGCCCTAAATGAAACCCAGAAGAACTAAACAGTGACTGAGCAAGAACTCCTTGCAGTAGTCTTTGCTTTTGAAAAATTTCGCTCCTATTTGCTATGTACTAGAGTTATAGTGCATACTGACCATTCAGCATTGAGATATTTGATGGCAAAGAAGGATGTGAAACTGAGGTGGATTCGTTGGGTATTACTGCTACAAGAATTTGACTTTGAAGTGAGGGATAAAAAAGAGACCAAAAATCAAGTTGCCGATCATTTGTCCCATAAAGAAGCTGAAGGTATGAGAGAGTTAGGGGATAAGACTAATATTGATATGATCTTTCCCCGATGAGCATGTATTGGCGGCCTCAAAAGTCTTGATTCCATGGTTCGTAGATTTCGCGAATTATCTGGCTAGTGATATTATTCCTTCGGACTTGTCCTTTCATCAAAGAAAAAAATTCATGTATGATGTGAAGAAGTTCTTTTGGAATGAACCATACTTATATAGGCGTTGTTCCGACGGACTTATTCGACGTTGTGTGCTAGAATGTGAGATGTTGAGTGTTTTAGATGCATGCCATTCCTCACCCGTTGGTGGACATAATAGTGGTATCCGAACTGCTCATAAGATATTACAATGTGGTTATTATTACCCAGCTCTTCATCAAGATACTCATGAGTTTGCTAAAACATGTGATATATGCCAAAGAGATGGCGGAATTTCAAGAAAGCAAGAGCTCCCTCTAAACCCCATTCTTGTGATAGAGTTATTTGATGTTTGGGGTATTGACTTTATGGGTTCTTTTGTCAGTTCTAATGAAATGAAGTATATTTTAGTAGCCGTTAATTATGTATCAAAATGGGTGGAAGCTATCGCCCTCACAAACAATGAAGGAAAGAGTTTCACTGCGTTCTTGAAAAAGAATATATTCTCGATTTGGTACCCCAAGGGCAATTATTTGTGATGGGGGATCCCACTTTTGAAACAAATTGTTCAAGGGATTACTGGAGAAATATTGGGTTCGCCATAATGCGTCCACTCCTTACCATCCTCTAACTAGTGGGCAAGTTGAAGTGTCAAATAGGTAGATAAAATAGATATTGTCAAAAACAGTGAACGCTAGTAGAACGGATTGGTGAAGGATGCTTAATGATGCTCTTTGGGCCTACCGGACAGGGTATAAGACTCCCATAGGTATGTCCCCATACCAAATTGTATATGGGAAAGCTTGTCATCTTCCGGTTGAATTAGAGCACAAAGCCATGTGGGCTATGAAGAAGTTTAAAATGGATTGGAATGAAGTTGCAGAATTACGGTTAACTGGGTTGAATAAACTCATGAATTTAGCGTGAAAGCTTATGAAATCTCATCCCTCTAAAAAGAAAAGATGAAGAAGTACCATGACCTAGAAATGAAAAACGAGAGTTTATGGTTGGGGATTCGGTACTTTTATTCAATTCTAGGTTGCGCTTGTTTATGGGCAAGCTCAAGTCCAAATGGACTGGACCTTACTTGGTTACCTAACTATTCCCTCATGTAGAAGTTGTGTTGGAAACCAAGGAGGGTGTGCTGAATCGGCGAATGAAGTGATCGAGGCATACCATCTTGATGACGTCTGACTAATCAAGTGCCTTCAGTCGTGCCGTGACGTTAAATCGGGCTCTTGTTGGGAGGCAACCCAATACGTTTAGTTTTCTTTCCAGTAATGGTAGAATTTTCTACTAATGGGTTTTAAATTTTCAGCACATCACCAGGAAATTCTGTAGAAAAACACTCTAAAACATTCACTGACGGATACATCAACAGACCGTCATGCATGCGACGGACCCTCACATGAATCCGTCGTGCAAGGTACGTCTCTCATTTATTTTCAAAATTAGGGCACACGCGACGGAATCCATGATGGACCATCGCATCTGCGATGGACCATCGTCGGGGACTCATTGAATCATTAACCCGCAACCCGACCCAACCTGGCTGGGGAATTTTAAAACTTGTCAACGTTTAAAAAACCCCACCCCTTCATTTCACCCATTTCCTTCCCTCTTTCTTCCATTTCCCTCCCTTTCAAACTTCCAATTTCCTACCTCTCTTCTCTATCAACTTATCACTTCCCTAAATCCTCAATTCCGGAAATCTCCTTTCTACTGATAGGATTCTGCTGCTATGGTTCTGCTCTTGATAACCAAGTGCCTCATTTGCTTTTTCTCCTCTTCTCAGGTTTGTGCCTCTGATCTCTACCAATTTACATTGCCTTTTTGTTTTTTAATTATTAGCCTATTTCTTTTGGTTGGTTTTTCATTCTTTGATCCAATTATGTCTGACCATGGTTGAGAATCCTCAAATTGTCTTGTTAAAACTCGAGAAATAGGTGCTTTAGCATTGCTAGATTGCTAGATATTTGGGTAAGAAACGTGTAGGTTAACTCTAAGTATTCCATTTGAGTCACAGGGGATGATTGTGGCATCCTCAGCTTTGTCACTGAATGACAGAATGAGAACCCGATGACGGACCGTCGTACCCACGACAAACCTTCATAGGGTCTATTCCAACACCCACTGTTCGTTTTCTCAAAGTGTCCACCAATGGCCACATGTGATAGACTGTCGTTCCCACGACGGTCCATCCGGCACAACCGTTCTGTTTGTAAGAGACCCTATTCCTAAGGGTCTCCAACTTTTTCAAAGTGTTCTCTGATGGACATCTAAGACGGACCGTCATTAACACGACGCTTCTGTACTACCGTCATGGTTGTCAGAGTATCTTGTCCTAAAAGTCTCCATTTTTTTCCAAGTGTCCTCTGACGGACATCTACGACGGACCGTCATATCTTCGACGGTCTGTCATGCACAACTGTTCTGGTTGTCAGAGACAATATTCATAAGGGTCTCCAACTTTTCCAAAGTGTCCTCTGACGAACATCGAAGACGGACCGCCATTAACAAGGTGGTCTGTCTTGCTTAACCGTCATGAAGGTAAGAGACCCCTCTCCTAAGGGTCTCCATACTTTTTCTAAGTGCCCCACGACGGACATCGATGACAGACCGTCATTATCACGACGGTCCGTCCTGCTGATATGTCATAACTGTCAGATACTTTCCTTCAGGGGTCTCCACATAAACATAATTGAAGTAAGACATGACGGACCCCATGACGATCTATCGTACTCACGACGAGTCGTCACCTGGTCCGTCGTGTTTCACTATTACTACAGAGATGTCATTAGAGGTTTGCTCTTATATTTATTTTATGTTGTTTTTGCTTGTCTTGTTTTCTCCTTCTAGTACTCATTTTGATTATTTACGGGTACTATCTCTAATGGAACCAAAACAAGATCGAGTTTATGCAGGTGGGCATTCAAAGTCTGTCGCCCCATCTGCCCGATTGGTTGTAGGATCTTAAGATGACCATGATCCCGGGTACGTGCCCCTGGAAACTTCATGTCCATCACGAGTTGCACGTGCAACCAGAGCTACGCTGAAAAAGGTGGTGTCTGGCGTAGTCACTGCCTCCCAGTTTGATGAAGAGCCCACACTGACCGGCACACCTTCTGGGTCAGCTACACATGAAGAAGAAGCCTTCGGTTCCTTAGGAGTTTTTTGGTTGGATGAAGCCTCTGGGTCCGCAAATGTCCCTGCACCCGCCACAGCGGCACAATACGCCTCGTCTGATAAGGCTAACAGTCCTGATTCCACTCCTGGCTCACCGACTGGTGCTCTTACCCAGGTTGCCGACCAGCCCAACCGATGGTGTATCGACGGGCAATAACAAGTGTATTCAGACGCCAAGTTTCTAAATGATAAAGGTGTCATGACACGGACCCTTAAACTGGAGAGGCGGGTCCTTACAGGAAGTCTCCCCACAAAGGCAGAGATCGACAATCTCTTCACCAGACACCGGCTAGAGTGGACGGCTCGTTCATTAGGCTGCTATAATGAGGAGTTGGTCTGAGAGTTTTACGCCTCTTATGTGGCTACTCTCCGATACCAGGATAGATAGGCGGGATTCCCCCGCCAAAAAGGACCCACTTTAGCATGTCCGAGTACGTGGCATACAGGTCGACCTCTCCCTACCCACCATCCGTCGGTATCTGTATGGCGAGGATGTTGATGTCAATAGGACCCCTCTCCTCGTCGAGTTCGACTACTGGTGGAAAATTGTAAAAGATACCAATTCTTGCGTGAGCCATCGCTGAGGGAGACCACCAAGAGGTGGATGTCCCTATACTTGTCTATGGATGGAGAGGGTGCCGACTGGATAACGGAACGGAAGGGAGCCATCAAGAAGGCTAACTTGACTTTCAAAGCTAAGTTCATATGGTTGATTGTCCGCCACTGCCATTCCCCCACGGGTGCTGATAATATAGTCATATGGGAGCGCGCTGTTCTGATGGCGGCGATGATAGCTGGGTTTGAGGTGGACTTCGCTTGGCTTCAAGGTCACAACTACTTACCCTTTTCCGTGCATGATATTTTTCTTATGCATGTCCATAGGTGTGCCCATCTGGCACATTGATCAGCTCAAGACTCCGCTGGACACTGTTGATATCGGCCTTATCAGGGATGAGGGAATGAGTTGGCTCCACGCAGAGGGCCCCATCTAGAGTAGCCTCCTCTTGTTAAAAATCTGCTAATACGGTAGCACATGCTCGAACGGCTACGCAGGCTGCTTTTGAAACCACTGACACTACCCCGGTCGAGTCAATCCCGAGTAGTAGCACTGCCCTTAACTCCTTTCGCTCATTCCCTTTCCCCGATATGGTCCTACTTTCTAGGGTCCAGAAACTAGAGGCTCATATGGCCACACTTCTACATCACATCCTGTCTTCGATGCAGAGGTCTATTGTTGAGGCGGAGGAGAGCTTGGAGCGTAAGATGGCCCAGCACACAAAGCGGATGATCGCTGAGGTTCATCAGCGCTTAGATGCTTTTGAGTTGCGGGTGCTAGCCCGGCCAGCCCCTCTGGTGGACGTGTCGACCCTTCAGGCTGCGGTTGAGAGTTTGCGAGCGGATATTGATATGATCCTAGAGGCTAGGGTGTCTGATTCTGAGGCCCCTTCTGCAGAGCCTGGTGAGGACACGGTGATGGTTGCCTTATTTGCCACTTCTGAGATTCCACCACCTCCCCCTCGAGAGCATGCCCAGAGGCGCAAGGGTCGAGGGGAGTATGAGGCTAGAGCATGGAAGAAGGAGTTCCATGAGATGGAGGCTCCAAGGAGAGCCTCGCTTGCTGATGGAAGGCGCGTCGATCAGGTCTCTAGAGTCAGCTGCTGGAGCATCTAGCTCCAGAGATGTGTAGACACCGGGAGGCACTACTGATAGTGTTGTTGCTGATGAGGACACTACTGAGGGTGTCCATACTACATAGGTAGTGGGTTCCCGGGAACCGGACCCGCCAGCTTGCTGATCGTCAGCGCTTTGCGCCCCAGGTTTGCTTCACCTACCACTCTCGTACTTTAGATTTTTTATGCATTTGGGAAAATTGCATATCCTTTTGTTGGGGGTGGGGTAAATGGAAAGTGAGTGCTAGGGTGAAGTCTGAGTAGCTCAATTCATGATCCTCTTTTGGGGTTTTCTTGCCTGTGTTCTTTTTCCCCAAGAGACTGATTATTTTTGTTGTTGAACCGGCATGTCTATATATTGTGTACATAGTATAACTGTGAAGCATGATGGCTCAAACAAAAATGATATTCTAATGTAATGAAAATGATGCATGGCTAGGCACAGTAGTTGATAAATGTGTGGTTCTAAGCATGACATAGAGATACACCACTGCATAACGCTTAGTCTAAGACTCGAACTAGGTGGCCGATAATCTTGTAGAGTAATGAGATGTCAAATGAGTGTGACGAAAAATTTAATAGTCCACTATTTGTACTGATCTAGAACTTGCCTGGTTAGTCCTGCTAAAACTAAGTTGTAATAGACAATTAGGAAAGGATCATAGGCCCTTGTTCAATATATCCAATTTTTAACCTAAAGTGATAAGAAAAACGAATGAAATTAATTCCTCTTTGTTCCAAATGATTTGAGCTTAAAATATACCTTTATTTTTCACCCCAACTGATCTTTTCTAAGAATAATGTGTTGGCCCTGGTCTCTCCTTGGACATGTGCACCTCAGCTTATGCCAAAAGCATAAGTTGAGGGTTGCAAATGCAGTAAACAACCTTTTCATGGCCCTGACCCAAATTTGGGTATTGTTTACTTTGACTCATGGAAAATCCATGAGCTGAGGGTGGCTATTATGACGAATGCTCTGGAAGGTGGGGTTGAAAGAACAAAGAGAGAGAAATAACAAAAGTAAAGTGATTCAAGAACCTGTTGAAAGAAAAGTGAAACAATATATATATATAGATATTATATATATATATATATATATATATATATATATATATATATAGATATATATATATATATATATTATATATATATATATAATATATATATATATATATAATATATATATATATAAAATCAATACAAGCAAGAAAAGAAAAGAGTCACCTACACAAATGAAGAAAGAAGGGAAAATAGCAAGTTTAAAGAATATGAGAAATTGGGCGAAACAAAATGATAAGAAGTGGTAAGCTTAGCCGATATGTCAAGTAGGGAAAAAAAGTCACTAAAGTACACCTAAATATACCCTACCAGACCCTGAGCCTATGTTACAAGCTAAGAAATCCTATTGTGATCCTAAGAGTCGTATGGCGAATTTAAAGCAGCAAAAATAAGGGCAAGCTTATGGCAATATGTATGAATGAGTTGTGAATTTGTTTTGACAAAGAGTGTTGAAAAGTAATCCTTATACTCAAACTGAAATCATTATGTGAAAAATGAGGATGTTGTTTTGAAGTGAGGACAATAGTTGAAATACCGGAAATATTAGCACCTCGGTGAGAAATTCAAAAGGATAGGTGTCTCTGCATGGTGAGTCTGTGTCATGGTCTGGTTCCACATAATTCAAGCCTAATAGTGATAACATGCATAAACATGATGAACCTGATCAGATTTGATAGAAAAATGATTGCGAAAGCTAAAATATGGACAAACAACGAATTTATGTTGAGGGTGTATATATACCGTGGTTTCACGGTATTTATAATGCTTTTTCCTTAAGTTTAGTGAGTGTACAAAATCCTTTTTGTATTGATTTCTATGTAAGTTTTTCTTTATTTGCAGGAAATCTGTCCAAAGATGAACGTGGAAGTTTTTGAGTGAGAAATGAAGAAGAGACCACATACGGAGCTTGTGACGGTCCATCGAGCTTTTGACGGTCCGTCGAGCTTGTGACGGTCGGTAGGTGGCATCGTAGTGAAGCTTCTGAAGTAAGATGGGGAAGTCTGACCTATGTGTGGTATTACGGAAGTCCATGATGGACTTTCATAGCCACGACGGTCCGTCCTGCTGGTTCATCGCAATGATCAGAGAGTAGTACCAGTAGTCCTTGGAACGGTCCTTCATACCTGTTCGTTGATGGTAATGAAGAGAGTAGCAGAAGAATTTGTGAAGTATGGGATGACGGAGGCCATGACGGCCAATTGGAACCACAGCGGTCCGTCACGAGGTTTGTCGGCCCAGCCGCGTTTCGATAGATTTTCTGTAATTAGAATCCTTCTTTCACTAGGTTTTGTTTTTATTATAAATAGTTTGATAAACCTCGTTTTTGGGGTTAGACTCTTTGTTAGTATACTCTTTGATATTAGACGGCTTTTGGAGAATCTTTAGTTCTCTTGTTGAAGTATTGAAGGATTAATTTCAGCAATTGTTACACTTTTTCTTGAATTGATTGTTGGTGATTTTGTTGATTAATCAAGTAAATTTCTGGATTTTATTCTTTCTCATTAAAGTAAGTGCATGAATTCTTATATTAAATATATGAATATTGTGATTATGACTATGGGTAACTAAACTCCATAACTAGGGCTGTGCGAACCATGGGTGAATAATGAGGTAAAATCTAACTAAAATAACAATTCCAGAATAGTGTCTTGCATGTATTGATAATTCTTTCGTTAAGAAGTCTTTTTAACGGATGGCCAACGTTAGAACTCGCCTTAATGCTACTTGCCGGACCAAATAGGTAAATAATAGGAAAAAAATTATGAACATAGATTTAGTGTGTACTATCTAATAGGCTAGTGTCGATTGATACGAGGTAATAACTTATTCAAATATCGAATACAATGCTTAATATGAGGTAAAGGTAAGGGTTAGTATAGAAAAACATGAAGCCGGACCAAGGTGCGGAGTGAAATTTTCTAGATGCCGGACCAAGGATTTAGAAATACAAAAGTTATCACTCTTCATGAAAGATAATAGGAAAGAACTTTTATAGTTAGAATAATCAAGTTAGGAACCTGTGGGGAACACTTAAAACCTAGTTACTTTTATTAATTGATTAAACTCCAAGATTTGAATTTGTTAGTTGTTTACTTAATTTAGTTATTTATTTTCATTAATTTAAAATAAAAAAACCTTTTATTTTCTTTTGTTTTATCAGGAAATAATTGACTAAATAAATGTAATAATTAATTAAAGTTATGTCTGAACTATTTTCCTCGTGGGAACGATCCCAACCTCATTAGTTGGGTTCTTTACTTGATACGACCGCTTTACTTCTTATTTGAGAAGTAAGTTTTAGCGTATCACATGTCCAAGGAGGGACCGGGCCCAAACACTAGACTCTGGGAAGTTGAGTTTGTGATAAAAAAAAATATAGGTCTATTATAGGCTAAACAGATTTGTAACAAAAAGGGACAATTAGTTCATTGGGTTAACTTCATTTAGGCTAAAGATTAACTATTTCAAACGATGGCCTATGATACGTTCATAACTTCAAAAACACATTCCCTTCACAAGACTAACAGGGCAAGTACTAGTTAGGTACTAACTGTTGAACATCCCAATTTCCTCACACTTTCTTGGAATCTCATTACATTATCAGATTGTCAGGATTCCCAATTTAGGTGTTAGTTGAGGGTAATGCAGTGGGTGCCTATATATGTTATGCTTAGAGCCCACACATTAATCACATTTTCACTTATTCATGCATGAACTTTCTAGGATGGGATATCATTTATTTTCAGACATCATGCTTCATATTTCATGCTTTTATACTTTGTGCAAATAAAGACATGTCGGTTCAACAGAAAATTAGCCAGTCTCTTGGGGCAAAAAAACACAGGCAAGGAAACACCAAGAGGGGACTGTGAGTTGGGCTACTTATACTTCACCCTAACACTCACTTTTTTCTCCATTTATTCCACCCTAACAAAAAATATCATTTCACTGTCCCAATGCATATAAAAATATAAGAATAGGGTGGTAGGCCAAGTAAACCTGAGGCGCATAGCACCGACGATCTCCCGACAAGTGTACGAGTTTGGCATCTCAGAACCAACAACATTAGTGCTTGGATCACCCTAGTGGTGCTTTTTTAACGAATCACCAATATGGAAGTACACCCTCAGCATCCATCTTTAGTGCCATAATTTAATGGGCCTCCTCATCTACAAACGATGTCCTCCTATATAATTTTAACTTTGTCTGCTCTCTTTTCTTTGCTCAAGCCACATCAAAAGCATCAATACTGCGACCGGATCGATATCTATTTGTACGACCATTTGGCTCAGCTGGTGGCTCAATAGAGGAGTTGAACAAGGCATCGAGCATGGTGTCCTCTATTAGCTCGATAGGTACACTCTACGATTCAGTCCCCCTCATCTCCAGAATGGCATCTACATCATCATGCAAACTAGCAACCGCCTCATGAAGAGTAGTGAGGTATATCGTGGGGGCTGGGCAGGCTAGCACAGGAAGCTCGAAGGTGTCTAGGTGTTTACAGACCGCCTGAATTTTTTGTTTAGTCTGGTAGGCCAGCCTCTTCTCAATTCACTACTTAGCCTCAGCGATGGACTTCTACATCAAAGGTTGCTTGTGGTGGAGTAGGGTGGCCATCTGAGCTTCCAACTTCTGTACCTACGCTAAAGGAATTAGTATTGCATATGACGGTGTGGATCGGGACGAGCTGAGGGCCCTGCAGGCAATTGAAGAGGAGTCAGCCGAGGTGGCGTCGGTAGGCTCAGGTGTAGCAGGATCAGCCCCATGGGCTAACTCTATCATCTCCACCAAATTATCTCTAAATGGGGTCACCTCAACAATGTGCCCTCTCCGTGGACCTCTATATTGACCTCATCCCTGATGAGACCTATATCGACCATTCCTGTCGGGTGACGTAGTGTGTTAAAATGTGAACTGGGTACCCCGGCCTCCCTACAAAGTGTGAAGATCAAAAAAGCAAAGGAGTAATTAGTAGAGGTCTTAAAAGCCCTCTCATACATCACTGATTTAAGCACCCGAGCATAGTCTATCTCCAACCATACTACCATGTCTGCTACAAACACTGCTCTATCCCAGGTAAAGACATTATCAGCATTCGTGGGCGATAGTTGGTGACAGACCAGCAACAAGAAAAACTTTGCCACAAAAGTGAGGGACGCCTTCTTTATTATCCTCGGGGATCTAACACCAAGTCAACCCTCTCTCCATCGACTTCCAAATGTTGAGAAAGCTATCTCTTGGTTACCTTCTTTCTTTTGCCAGTCCTTTTAATTTTCCATTGTTCATCGTCTTCCACCTGTAGCCGAATTCTAGAGTACTAAGAGACCACTGATTGTTAGTGGTTGGTCCGTATAGAAAATGGAAAATGGTGGCTTTAAAAATATCAACCTGGCAGCCCTGCACTAGTACAGAAGTGAGTGGGTCCTTTTTGGCAGGTCTAACCCGCCTATATATGGAGCGTATGAGAGTAGCAACACAGGAAGCATAGAACTACCTTATACCTCCTCGTTGTATCATCAAAACTCCATGCAATCCACTCGAATTTGTGCAGGTTGAACAGTCTATGCACCTCGGGTACTGTGTGCAAACTTCACGTAAGAACACGACACTCAACTGTCACCAACCGGGTCATCACCCGTTTTTCATTTAACATTTTTTCATCTTTGTACACTTGGTACTGACCATCGACACACCATCGGTTGGGTCCCTCAGCAACAGGTGCAAGGTCATCTGTGCGGGGTGAAGGAGCACAGTCACAGCTGGTAGCCTCATTAGACAAGGCTTTTTGGTCATAGTCCTCCGACCGAGTGTCTCCCTAAGACACGGAACCGGAGCCAGTGGTCACATTTGAAAAAGAAGATTGGGCCGACCCTAATGCTGAAAAAGATTTGGAGCCTTATGCTCTTTCAGAAATAGAGGCAGCATCAGACGGTGAGCTGGTCAATGTGTGCTCCACATCATACTAG
Organism: Solanum peruvianum; assembly: GCA_027705065.1. Classification (NCBI taxonomy): domain Eukaryota; kingdom Viridiplantae; phylum Streptophyta; class Magnoliopsida; order Solanales; family Solanaceae; genus Solanum; species Solanum peruvianum. Next base: position 28,331,720 of record JAKWJD010001758.1, read on the forward strand.
GATGTAGTGACTACGCAAGGAACCTCCTAACATGGGGTGCCCGTAATTATTCGTGCAGTTAAAGGTTGGGTTGTGGCAACCTGAGGGACGTATGATCGGTCTTGCTTGTTGTTAGAGTCGAGAATTATCCAACGAGATGGGGCTATGGACTGTGACTTGCCCTTTTGGTAGACTATATCCTTCTTAGTGGCCATTTGTACTTGTACAGCAGTTGTTAGTCTCAACTCTGCATTACTACACACTTAAAACACATTGCGCAAAGACAATTTGAAAAATAAACAACATAATTTAGTTCTGCAGATTCAGGTCGACGTGCACTAACGATGTTCCTTCGATAATATTTGTCCTCAAGCACTTAGAATTACTTATCTTAGGCAAAGAATCAAACTTCTCACATGAAAATGATGGACGTGCAGAACGGACCGTAAGCCACTTCCGTCGTTTAACACTCAGAAAACTTTTAGAAGTTAAGAAAACATGTCCTCTGAAGAAAATGACAGACATGTAGAATGGTTTGTCGATCAATCGATGGACCGTAGTCTACTTCTGTCATTTAAGATTTAGAAAATTTCATGTTGGTCCAATTGACGAACCGAATTAACAGCCTATCAATCAGTCGATGGTCATTCTACGGGGTTTAGTCCAAGACATATTTCTGGCTTTTTTATTCAAGATCCAACTTTAGGACACTCTTTTACATACTCAACTTAAGACAAGCAACTATAACACCCACAAAAAGAGTTGAGTTTCGTTTTCACTTAATTTGTGTTGTAATTCATCTACACTATGAAAACCTAAATCAAAATTTCCAAAACTACCAAAAACACCCACATCTATACATACTACAAGGACACACCACAACACTTTATCATTCCGGAGGATGTAGCATAGAAGTTCTAAAATGGATTTTCACTTATTATAGTCCTAAGGTCAACACCCACTTTCATATTTCTAAATTCAACTATGAACGAGAATTCAAAGTTTGTTAGACATATCGAAGTACCTTTTTGGAGCAGTGGGGTGATTGTGTGCACTTGAGAAGTTTCAAGGATTAGCCTACGCGCCTGAACTTTATCACTGGCCGAAGAACAATGGAGAGAAAAAAGAATTTGGCAAGACAGTGTTTGGAGGTTTGAGGGATTCTGATTCGGGAGTAAAATGGAATATGGGAGGATGAGGTTTGGTGATAAAGGAAAGAAATAAAGGATGAAAACATTTTTGGGAAGGAATTTTAAAAGAATTTAGAGGAGGGAATGAATATAAACCGTTATGTCCTTTAAAATTAACGGTCGGGTCGGGTCGGGTCACTGGCAGAATGGACCTATGAAACTTTGTCGACTGGGACTGTCAATTGTATAATGAATTATAAAATTTAAGAGGCATACAAGGGATCTACATAAACCATCAACAGTCCGTCCATGGAACGACAGCCCGTCGATGGGGTCCGTAGGCCTATGCACCAGACGATTTTCTATATATTTTTGGTTTAATCCCTGCACATGTAACACCCATTAGGCCATTCTTTTTTATGTTTTTCTAGAACCTTTGATACACAAACTTTACATTAATATCTAGGCAACACTATAACACAAGCAAGATTGAAATAATATTAAAACAAAACAAAATAACAAAATACGACTATTCCTACAAAGAAAATAAAACCTATCGTTTCCTAGAAGATACACCTTTGATTGCCTCCCAATAAGCGCATGATTTAGTGTCGATGCACGACGCAGGATCCTTGATTAGTGAGACTTCATCAAGGTGATAGGCCTCAACCATTTCATGGGCACTCTCTGCATGCCCCGGGTAGATCTTAATCCTTTGACCGTTGATTGTGAACTTTACGCCCTCCTTGTTCTTCAACTCAACCACTTCATGTGACAACACTTTAGTATGAGGAATGGCCCAGTCCTCTTGGACTTGAGTTTGCCCAGAAACAACCGTAGCCTAGAGTTTAATAGAAGCACAAAATCACCAACCGGAAATTTGCGCTTTTAAATCCTTTGGTCGTGATACTTTTTCATCTTCTCTTTTTAGAACTATGAACTTTAATAGGATTTGAGGTGAAACTCATTAAGCTCTTTCAACCCATTTAGTCTTTGTTCTTCCGTTTCGTTCCAATCCATCTTCAGTTTCTTTATTGCCCACATATTTTGGGCTCTAACTCGACTGGCAACTAACAAGCCTTCCCATATACAAGTTGTTATGAAGAAATACCTATGAGACTCTTGTATGTAGTGTAGTAATCCCGAAGACCATCATCAAGTATCCTTGACTAATCCATTCTATTAGCATTCACTGTTTTTGTAAGAATTTACTTGATTTCTCTATTGGACACCTATACTTTGTCCACTAGTGTGTGGATGATAAAGAGTAGACACTTCATAGAGAACCCCATATTTCTCCAATACTCCTTTGAACAACTTGTTAAAAAAGTAAGAGACACTATCACTAATAATTGCCCTAGGTGTGCCAAATCTAGAGAAGATATTCTTTTTCAAGAACGTGGTTATACTCTTCCCTTCATTGTTAGGAAGCTCTATTGCTTTCACATATTTTGACACATAGTCAACTGCCACCAATATATACTTCATCCTATTAGAACTCACAAACGGCCCTATAAAATCAATGCTCTATACATCAAATAATTCAATCACCAGAATGGGATTTAAAGGTAGCTCTTGCCTCTTCAAAATTTCTCAATCTCATTGGCATCGATCACTCTTTTTTTGGCTAATTCGTGAGCATCTTGGTGAATGGTTTACCAGTAGTACACAGAGTCCAAGATCTTATGTGGAGTCCGTATACCACTATGATTCCCACCCACAGGCGAGGAGTGACATGCCTCCAAAACACTCAACATCTCAACTTTCGGTAAATAACGACGAGTAATCCCATCTTCACAACTCCAGTATAAGTAAGACTCATCTTTAAAGAATTTTTTGACATCATACATAAACTTCTTCCTCTCAAGAAAAGACAAGTCTGATGGAGCTATATCACATGCCAGATAATTTGCAAAATCTCCGAACCATGGAATCGAATCCAGGGAAGTGCCAATACATGTTCGCTTGGGTATGCATCATCAATTAAGCCTTTTCACCCAATTCTCGCATAAATTCATCCTCCAATCTAGATAAATGTCCGGCCACTTGATTCTCAGTCCCCTTTCTATCTACAACCTTAGAATAAAACTCTTGCAGCAATAATATCCATCTAATCAATCTTGTCTTAACATCCTTTTTTGGCATCAAGTACCTCAAAGATAAGTGGTATGTATGCACTATAACCCTCGTAGCAAGAAAATAGGAGAGAAATTTTTCAAATGCAGACATTAGTGCAGGAAGCTTTTGTTCGGTTATTGTGTAGTTCTTCTTAGCTTTATTCAGGTCCTCATTTGCATAGTAAATAAGGTTAAGAATTTTATCCCTTCTTTGTCCCAATACAACACCAAGAGAAACCCTACTAGCATCACACATCACCTCAAACGGGTCACCCCAACCGGGGGAAATAATAATGGGTGCGGACACCAACTTCTCCTTCAACTCTCCAAATGGTTTCAGACAAGCTTTATTCAAAATAGAATTTACATTCCTTCTCAAGTTGTTCGCACAAAAGATGTGCAATTTTTGAAAAATCCTTAATAAACCTCTGATAAAAGCCTCCATGTCCTAGAAACTTATCATACCTTTTACAGAAATTTATGGAGGAAACATATCTTTCACTTCCACTTTAGATTGATCAACCTCTATCTCCTTCTCCGAGATGAAATGGCCCAACAATATACTATCTTTCACCATAAAATGATATTTTTCCGAATTAAGAACCACATTACAATCTTCACATCTTTGAGTACTTATGCGGAATGACTGAAACACTGATCAAAAAAGTCGCTAAACACAAAAAAATATCCCATGAACACCTCAATAGTGTCCTCCACCTTATCAGAGAAATTCGACACCATACATCGGTGGAAAGTGATCGGTGCATTACATAACCCAAATGGAATCCATTTGAATATACATGTTCCATAAGTCCAAGTAAAAGTGTTTTTATCTTGATCATGAGGGGCAAGAGAGATTTGAATATAAACCGAGAATCCCTAAAAAAAACAATAGCACCCTTTTTCTACGAGTCTGTCTAACATCTCATCCATAAAGGGCATAGGGAAATGGTCCTTCTCAGTCCACACATTCAACTTCCGGCAATCCATACAAATTCTCGATCCGGTGACTGGCCGCATTGGAACAAGCTCGTTCCTCTCATTAGGAACCATTTTCATCCAACCCTTTTAGGAATGCACTGAACAGGGCACATCCAACTACGTTCTACAATATGATAAATAACTCCAGCATCAAACCACTTGATGATCACCTTTTTCACTACCTCTTGCATAGGTGGATTCAACCTTCTTTGGTGCTCAATACATTGTTTATGATCGGGCATGAGTTGAATTTTGTTTGAATAAATACCGGGAGGAATTCCAATAATCTACACAAAAGTCAAACCAAAGGCTTATTAGAACCTCTTCAAAACCTCCACTAAACACTCTACTTGTTTCCCATTCAAAATACGTTGCAATTATAACTGGCAAAGTGTCATCTCTACCCAAGAACACATACCTCAAATGAGGTGGTAAAGCCTTAAGCTCTAATTTTTGAGTGTCCTCAATATATGGTTCTGCCCGTGGAGACTCGCGATGCTTCATATCTAACTCCAATTTCTTTTGTTTTAACCAGTATTTATTTTGTTCAAGTGGATCCATAAAAGACCCATACTCTTCAATACCATCACTCTCAAAATCCATGATTAATGTCACTATTGCCTCAATACCTACTCATTTTTCAATTTGTACCGCAGATATACTCTCAACCCTGTATGATATAGCATATAGCTTTTGGAGCTCACCACTTTTCTTCATGGACCTACATATGTTAAAATTTGTTTCTTCATTCTTCAACCTAAACTTCATCTACCCTTTTCCATATCAACCAATGCACACCCGGTGGAAAGGAATGTCCTCAGTAGAATAATGGGAACCTCAAAATCTACCTCACAGTCAAAAATCACCAAATTGGCTAGAAATATAAATGACTCCACTTTCACAAGAACATCATGCAGTATTACTAATGGGCCTCTTTACTGTTCGATCGGCCATTAGTAACCACATCGTAGTAGTCTTTGGGTAACCTATACCTAACTTCTTGTAAATATAAAGAGGCATGAGAATTATGCTTGCACCAAAATCACATAGTGCTTTAGCAAAGTGTAGGAAGCTGATTGTACATGGTATGGTGAAAGCTCAAGGATCTTCCTTTTTCTGCACAAGAGACCTTGTAACAATAGCACTACAATGTTGCATTCTGTCATCATCCTCAAAACTCACCGATCTCTTCATTGTCACCATATCCTTCATAAACTTAGCATAACAGGGCATTTTTCTAAAGTTTCTATCAAAGGGACATTGATAGAAAGTTATTTCAACATAGTGATAAATCTCCGGTAATGGGGACCACTTTCTGAGACACCTCTGCTTATTTTACTCTGTCATGCACTAATTCTCCACTAGTTTCTACTACCTATTTGTCTTTTCTTATATCAACTTCTACCATACGCGACATAGGTGGATCAATGGTTTTGTTACCCCCTCGAGTAGTGACTGTGATTCAGTTCCCATCATTTTTACGATTCTATATGGATTTGCAAGGAAGAGTACTAGGTTATCGTGCATTCACAGTAGTAGACAATTGAGCCATATGTAATTCAAGATGCCTAATCCAAATAGTATGTGCATCTACCATTTGTAAAATGTTAGCTAAGTCACCTCTCATCTCCTTCGTATGCTCATCACTAGTATTAAATCTCCTCAAAATTTCCTGTAACATATCGTCAACTAGCACCATACTACCTCCATCGTCCCTAGGAGCAACATCTATGTTTTGAGGTGGAACATAGGGCCCACTCCTATCATTCCTGTTACCATAGTTACCCCGTCTGAAGTTTATGTCGCGGTTGTAGTTCCCATCTCAGACAAATTGACCCTCTCAATTCTAGTTACCATAGTTTCGACCTTAGTTTCCTTGATCTTGGCACCAATTTTCCTTGTTGGAGCCTTAAATGTTTGGTCGGAAACCCCAGGTTTGTTCCTTAACTGCATAAGTCTCCTCTTCATAATAGTTCTCATCTTCTAGTGCTGGTGGTTTGGTCAAATAATTCACCGCATTTACTTTCTCTATACCTCCACTCACATGTTTCAAAATAAACCCTAGCTTCATTCTCATCTGTTCAAACTCCTCACGAATTTCATTTGCTGATGGGTTGTTTATAGCTTGAACTGCAAAGTTGTATCTCACAGTGTCTGACTTTCTAGTGCTCCAAGCCTTGTTGTTGCATGATATCTTCTCCAACTTCTATGTTATCTCTACATATGTTCACTCTCCATAGGAACAACCCCCAATAGTATCGATAACCCCTTTATTTATATCATATCTATAGAAGTAATCTTTCAATGACTCATCATCAATACCCGTGGTTTTGGATGCCTCTTATAAACGCAGTAAATCTATCCCGAGAGCTACTTACCGACTCTCCAGGTAGTGCCACAAAATTATTCGTCTTATCTTTGTGGTTGAGCTTCTTAGACACTGGAAAGTACCTCACCAAGAACATATCTCTTAAGTGATCCCAAGTGAATATAGTTGTAGCGAAGCTCAGTAAATCATATAAAGGCATCTCCTGTTAGTGATAGAGGAAATACTCGCAACCCTATGACATTCATATCCAAGTCCGATCTACCCACAAAACTTTGCACACCGATCTAAATTTAAGTAAATAAGCATTTGGGTCTTCCGATGGCAGTCCCGAGAATAAACCCCTCGCGGTGAGCATTTGCATCAAACTACTCGTCTCCACGAATGTGTGCTCAGGTTGAAAAGGGGGTAGGAAAAGATCTCAATCAGAGTTCGTAATATTAACGTTTCCCCGATAGTAATCCTAATGTCGTGTGGCTGGATGTTGCACCCTCATAGCATTTCCAATTGATTTTCAGCACGACCTTGGTTGTGTTCTTCAACCGATAATGGAGGTTGCTGGAATTCCCTTTCACCTAGATTGGTTGTGATTTGTTGATTTTCCATCCTCCTCAATGTGCAGTTAAGTTCAGGATCAAATGGAATGAGTGCTTCTCCTCGGCTCCGTGTAATTGTCATACACTAGAGCTATACCTAAAAGAGATAAAAAAATGACTAAAATACGGAAATCGTTCATTAAATTTCAAAAATGTAATTAAAGTTAATCTAAAAGCCAGAGTCTCCGACAGCGACGTCAAAATTTGATACGCTCAAATTACACCTCCCTAAAGAAGTATAAGAGTTCGTAATCAAGTAGATAACCCAACTAGTAGGTGGGGGTCGATCCCACAAGGAAAATGGTTTAGACTTAACTTCAATGTACAATATAATCTATTTACCTAAGGTTTTTCTGAAAACAAGTTATTAAAGGGGAGGGGGGTTTGTGAAACAAGTTTCTTTAACACTTATAAGTTAACGAGTAAGCAAAATTAACAATTTAGTTTTTATCAAGTTGTGAGACTAACTATGGTTTATGTGTTCCCCATAGGTTCATAACATCGTATTCCTAGCAATAGAAATTCTTCCCTTGTGTTTTGCATGAAATGACAAGTTATGTATCTCTAAATCCTTGGTCCGACATCCAGATAATTTCACCCCATACCTTGGTTTGGCTATGTGTGTATAAACTACTAACCCTTGCCTTTACATAGACATCATAATGATGTATGGTTTAATTATTACTTAGCACTAATCGACACTAGCCTATTAGATATATCTCACTAAATCTATGTCGATAATTCTTTTCCTATTACTACCTCATTGGTCCAAAAAGTAGAAACAAGACTAGTTTTAACACGTGCACTCGTTAAAAATACTTTTAAATGAAAGAATTATCAATACATGCAAGAACCTATTTGAGAATTGGTTATTTGCTAGGTCTACTTTGTGAATTACTCATGGTTCCCACTACCCTACTTATGGATTTAGTTGCCCATGCAAGCAAGATCACAATTCATAGTTTTTAAAAAGAAATCATGGACTTACTTCCACGTTAAGAATAACCCTAGAAAATCAAACCAAATTCGGAAAATTTATTGATTGGTAAAGTTTGCAAAAACCAATCTCCAAACATGAGTAGAACAATACTAAGAGTTTCTAACCCCAAAAAAGAGGTTTTAATCCCCTATTATAAAACATTATAAAAAAAAATTAAAAGGAAATGAAATAAGGAAAGTTTGTCCAAAAAACAAAGCATTGATCAACGACCCCTATTAACAGACCGCCGATGGAACGACATTCTGTCGACTGCCACCATCAGTCCAGACATAGAATATTTTTTCTTCACCAGCTCAATATCTTCTCTGAATCAAACGACGAATCTGTAGTGGTGCATCAACTCATCTAGGGTCCTTCGATGCTCCTCTTTCGTTCCATACTTAGAATCTTGAGAAATCAGGTACTAGAGTCTTCTTTGTATCAATCGACGGTTCACCCGTACGGTCTATCAATTGATCAACGGAGCATCGTTTGAGTTTGTGGTTCAACACTTAGTCATATTTCCCTAATATTTCCCTTATCCTGAACTGCACATCGACGGTCACAACCTACGAACCGTCAATTGAACGATGGGATGTCGATGGCCTTCGTAGGTCATCTCTGCAATCTTTTCCAAGTGCCTTCTGCATTTTTAATCAGGACATCTCTCCTGCAAAAAAAAACTTAAAAACATGTTAAAACTACTATAAAAAGGCTCTAGACACACACAACTCTTAAGAAAAATGAATTGAATGCACTATGAAACCAGGATACATCAATACTACCAGTTGATACTGTGGAAGTTTCTCTACGAGCCACGTAAGTAGTAAGTCCTCTTATGGGAATTATTTTATTGATCAAGACAACATGGATCTACACCGTTGGTTGAGTGTATTGGGTCCTCTCTATGGGAATATACATTTTACTCCACATTCAACTCATGTGGTTTCATGTCGATTATTAGTATCTCCACTGTTCAGTCATACTCTATTACATTGACAACATTTTCTTATAGTAGGTTTTAGGTATCAACATGTTATAAAAGTTTTCATTGTATTCAGTTAGTTCAGCACTCATTATTTATATCATGTTCAATTTATATCCTTGTTTAATTTCTTGATCAATTATATATTATTTCAGCTTTACTCTATCTTCAATACTCAATACCTCTCAAGTAGTGAGAGGTGTGATGTAGGTTTAGGTTCTTATCTTCAACATCACATATAGATAGATTCCCGATCTCTAGATTTGCAACATCAGTGGTGAGTCCTCATTCTCCGAGGATAATAGTTATGTTATTTATTTTAGAATTTAAGTCTTTGAGGTCAGTATTGTTAAATTTAGTTGGGGTATGTCTCGATACTTCTAATTAGTTAGATGCCATGGTATACATAGTTAGATTCAACTTAGTATTTGAGTTGATATTTCTCTTGTATTAAACTCTCAGATTTGATAAATTCAGTTTTAGAATGGGTATTACCCATGACATTCATTTTTTAACGATATTAAGCTTCCGTGTTGGTTATTATTATTTTTAATATGCTCATTCCATGATATTATGATAGCTTGGTTCACTTTTTATCCTAGGTCATATGTCCTTATTTGGGGGGTAACTCAGGGTGTGACAAACTTGGTACCATAGCCTTAGGTTTAAGTGTCTTGGGATGTCTTAAATGCCTCACTAGGTAGAGTTTTTTTAATGGATGTGCAGTCAGCACCACATATAATGAGAGGGAGGATACAATGTGTTTTAGGAAAACTCTTTATTTTCTTGTTACTCTTACAATGCGTAGGGTATGATCTAATTCCATTCTATCTCGATGTTCTACGTTTCAGTGATCATGCCTCCTCGTAGAGATAATCCACGAATGCAAACACAACTCCTCCTGTCCTAGAACAAGATGTTTCCAATTAAGTGTTCTAGGACACCATTCAATGTTGGCTTAGATTGTGCAACAATAAAAGTTAGCGGGTTCCAATTCCAGTAACTATTAATGTAGGGTCAACTATTGCCAGAGTGTGAGATTTTTATTAGGATGAATCCACAAGAATTTTTATGATCGCACATTGGTGAGGATCCTTAGAACTTAATTAATGAGGTCAATAAGATCTTTGAAGTGATACAGGTGACTGGGAATGATCAAGTTAAGTTCTCATCTTACTGACTAAAGGATGTCGCTCATATATGGTATACTAAGTAAAAATAGAATAGGGTACAAATGTAGCTCCTATCACATGTGATTGCTTTTGTGAGACTTTTTTGGTAGGTTCTTACAAAATCTTAGGAATTTATAAACTTAAGGCAAGGTAGAATGATAGTCCAAGAGTATGGTTTCAAGTTTACCCAACTCTCCAGGTATGCTCCTCATATGGTTTCTGATTTTAGGGTCCAAATGTAAAAGTTTTTTGATGGAGTGTCAGACTAGGTGAAGACAGAGTATTGAAATTCCATGTTACTTAAAGATATTAGCATCTCTAGGATCATGGCTCACAGTGAGCAGTTTGAGAGTGATAAGCTTAGGGAATATGCCAATCGAATAAAAAGGCTAGGACTTGCACTATGACTATTCTCAAAAAAATTTAGGTGGTGGAAATTGCTTGTAGTCTCAGTTGAAATTTACAGTTCCAGCACCTTTATCATCTAGTATTTTATTCTCCAAGTTCCGTAATGATTTGAAGGGTAGAGCATCGGTCTCTAAGACTCAATTTAGTGTTTGAGGCACCACATCCTACCTAAGTTTCCCTAACTCTGGTAATAATCATCGATGTGAGTGCCTTGCAGGAAAGGAAGGATGCTTTGAGTGTGTTCAGTTTGGTCACAGGTTGAAATATTGTCCTTCTAGACAGGGTCAAGGAGGTGAAAATGGTTGAGATTAGTCTAAAACTTCAGCAACACCATTAGGCCATCCGACTCAACATGGTAACTGATCTACTATAGGTGGCGGACAATGCTACAAGAGGTTGTATGTTTTTACAGACTCGCAAGGATCAAGAAGACTTTCTAGATGCAGTCATTGGTATGTTACGTGTATTTTACTTAGATGTTTATGATTTGTTAGATTCAACGGCTACTCTTTCTTATTTAACTTCTTATATAGCAGTCAAATTCTATATTAGTCCAGAAACACTATCAGAACCTTTCTTAGTCTTTAGTCCAATCGGTGACCAGTTATGGCTAGACCAATATACAAAAATTACCCTGTCACAGTATCTTTGAAAGTCACCTCAGTAGATCTTGTACGGTTACAAATGTTAGACTTCGATATCATTCTAGGCATGGATTTCTTACATTCCTGTTATGCCTCAATTGAGTGTAGAACTAGGATTATCCGTTTTTAGTTTCCAGATGAACCACTCTTAGAATGGACGGGTAGTAAATTAGCGCTTATAGGTAGATTCATTTCTTACCTAGAGGGCAGAAAGATGCTTTCTAAGGGTTATCTCTATCCTCTAGATAACTGTTAGACATATTTTTGCTCTCTATGTAAGAAATTAGTCATGTGAAGGAATGGGGAAGAACCTTCAAAACATTTAAGGGGTTTCGAAGCATCAATCCTTAACATGATGCATTTCTTACCTATAGGGCACAAAGATGATTTCTAAGGGTTACCTAGAGGATAGAGATTAACAGAGTGTTCAAACAGTATTTGGAATTCTTTGTTATCATCATTATTGATGATATCCTCAATTACTCAAGAAATGGGTAAGAACATGCAAAACATTTGAGCGTAATTTTCCAAAATCATAAAGATCACCAGTTATTCACCAAATTTAACAAGTGCAAGTATTGGCCACAATATATGAGTGTGTGAGGAGGTGTCTTGAATTTCTCAAGGAATATGATATGAGTGTGAATTAACATCATTGTAAGGCCAATTTACTAACATATGATCTAAAGAATTTATTTATGGGTAGAGTAGCGCATGTTGAGGAATAAAGAAAGGAACTAGCAAAGGACGTTCACAAACTTTCTTGGTTAGGAGTTTGCAATATAAGCATATCAATGGTTGTGTACCAGTTCAGGATAGGTCGAAATCTTCTTTGGTAGTGGATATGAAGGAAAATCAAGAGTGTGATCCAATATTTCTTTAACTAAAGAGTACAATCCACCAGGAAAGGGTTGAGGTTTTATCCCGTAAGGGAGAAGGTGTACTTTCCTATCATGGTCGACTATGTGTTCCTAAGGTGGGAGAGATATGACAACAAATTCTTTAAGAATTCCATAACTCAAGATACTCTATTTATCTAAGCGCCACAAAGATGTATTGTAATCTGTGGAAAGTCTATTGGTGGAATCACATGAAAAGAGATGTAGCAGATTTTGTTGCTAAGTGCCCCAATTTCTTGCAAGTCAAGGTAGAACATCATAAACAAGGAGGCATGACACAAGATATCAACATTCTTACTCGGAAGTGGGAGGCGATAAATATGGACTTTATCATAGGGTTACCTCCTACTCGCAGACAACATTACTCAATTTGGGTGATATTTGATAGAGTTACAAAGTCTTCAAGTTTTTTGGCGATGAAGACTACAAATTTGTTGAGGACTATAGCAATAGATAGTTAGGCTTCATAGGGTTCCTTTGTGTATAATCTCATACAGAGGTCATAAGTTTACCTCATTTTTTTGGAAGTAGGTAAAACATCCTTGATAGGGCCAAATTCAGTTCATGATGCAATAGAGACAGTGAAACTTGTTAGATATATAGACTAAAGATAACCTAGAGTCTCTAGAAATGTTATGCAGATGTAACGGGAAAGGAACTAGAGTTCCGAGTTGATTATTGGGTTTTCCTGAAAGTGTCACCTATGAAAGGATTTATAAGGTTTGTCAAGAAAGGGAAGTTCAGTCCTAAATATTAGGCCCTTACAAGATCTTGAAAAAAGTGGGCAAAGTTTCATATTAGTTAGAATTTCCTACAATTCTAGCTAGCACTGCATCCATTTTGTCACATTTCGTTGTTGAAGAAGTGTATACGTAATCCAACATCTATTTTGACTTTATAAAATATTGCATTGAAGGATAGTCTCAAGTATGAAGAGGTACCAGTTGAAATCCTTGATATTCAGGTTCTAAAGTTCAGGAAAAAAGAAGTTGCTTCAGTTAAGGTTTTGTGGAGTAGTCAGTCACTAGATGGAGCTCTAAGGAAGCAAAACTACCCATGAAGGTTAAGTATCATCACCTCCTTTCTTCTGATTCCATTCCAGCTTGAGGTAAGAGTTCCTTTTAAGTTTTTTCACTTTCATACATAAATTCAGTTTTAGAATCATGTTAGTTCAGTTTGTAATTGTATTTTAAACATATATGCATGTTCTTGGAACTCAGTTTTGTTCGAAATCAGTCTTCAGTGTTTAAGGGTAGTGTTGTAATTCTTTCCCTCCATTTGAACTAGTTTAGTCTTGCTTGAGGATGAATTTTCCCAAGAGGGAGATAATGTAAAACCTTGTATACTAGAACAAACCAGATTGGAGTTTTCAGGCTTTGCAGGTTGCACCCATGGGCACTATCCACACACCATATGAAGACTAACGGTTTGTCATACAAGAAAGTGATTTGCAGATGCGACCCTTCTCCCAGAAACCAAAGGAAACACGACTAAGTGCTAACCCATGACCATACATAAGGTACTTAGGTCGGGCCATGATCCATCGATCAGCCCCCAGAAAACCCAGCTCCAGTTGCTACTGATGGCTCACCTGATGGACCGTCAGTCCAGCAATAGTCTGTCAGTGTCGTTCATTTTTCACTCCGATAATAATTAAGACGAGGTTTTTTTGGCATTTTCTGAATTCTTTTAAGACGTCTAAACTATGTCAGTAGAAGCTTAACTACGTTGTTTTGATTAGTTTTACCCTAGAAACATAATTACAACTTATCTAAGTCAAATCATCCATCAAAACTTCTAAAGTTAGAAATCTAACATAAGAAAGAAGTCAAGAACCTTAGTTCAAGAGCGCAACAATTTTCCTCTAGTTAGAGCCCCTAAATCTAAGGAATTCTCCAAGGAATACATCACTTTGTATGAGGAATTTCACTAATGGGTTTCTTTCACCCATTAGGTCCCTAGAATTAAGTCAGATTCTTGATTCCCTATTATTAACTATGGCTAGGATTTCTAGAACTTCAAGAAATTATCATAAACTATTTAATCTAATGTTCCAAACCATATTATGATATTAGTTAGTTTCTCAGATGATATTCAGAACCCTAGTTGTAAATATCTGTTAGCTTGTGAATTATGCATGGTAGGTCAGATTATTCACTTAGTATAGATATTCACATACTACAGTTTACAAATGTCACATTATTAGTTATAATTGTTGTACTCTCAGTTCGCATGTCAATTTTGATATATCTAGTATATTACAAAAATTCAGTCTTTATATGTTAATCATTTAATATATTAGGAGTAGCAAAATACTAAGTTAAACTAGGGTCAATCACCTATATTGTCCTAGAACAATGAGCCACGTAGGTTGTAAGTCACATCTGTGGTCATCATCTTAGTGATTAAACCAACATGCCTTGACACGCTTTGCTAGGTGTATTGGATCCTATCGATGAAATGTATAAATTAGACTCCATTTTCAGCTCATGTAGTTTCATGTCGGTTATTAGTAGCTCTCACCGTTCAATCAAAATCTATTGCATTGAGCACATTTTAGTACAGTCAGTTTTAAGTATAAACATGTTATAAAAGTAGTCTTTATATTCAATTACTTCAATACTCACTATCTATATCATGTTTAGTTTATATTGTTGCTTTATTGCTTGTTCAGTTATATGTTATTTCATCTTAATTCTATTATGTATGCTTAGTACCTCTCAAATACTGATGCATACTCTGTACTACATATTCTTGTGAAGTAGGTTTAGGTTCTCAGCTTCAAGGTAACGCATAGATTGGTTCCTGATCTCTAGCTCAACATCATCAGTGGTGAGTCCCTCATTCTCCGAGAACAATTGTTATGTTATTTACATTAGTATTTCAGTCTTCTAGTTTCAATTTTGGTTTATTTAGATGGGGTATGTCCCAATACTACTAGTTAGTGAGAACCTATGACCAAACATAGTTAGCTTCTACTTAGTATTTGAGTTGATATTTCTCTTGCATTAAACTATCAGATTTAATATATTCAGTTTTATAATGAGTATTACCCATCACTTTCATTTTCATGATATTAAGCTTTCGCATCATTTATTATTATTCTTAAAATGCTAATGTCATGTTTGTAGGGTTATTTTGGGGTCACTTGTGATCCTAGGTCCCATGTTCGCATCTCGTGTGAGCTCGGGTCGTGAGAAAGAGATCAAATTTTAAACTCTCACTGAGTAGAGACATGATAGTTACTAAACAAGTAAAACAATCATACTAATTAACCGAAAACCCAGTTACGGAAGTATAACATGGCTCAAAACCTCTATGCACTCAAAGATAAACTCACAAAATGAGGGAAATGCAACACTGTGAAGTATAAACATATTTAACAAAAAAATATCACCATGAATTCGTAATTATAAACATCTTAACTAGAGAACATTGTTCCCTCTAAGTGATATTCTTAGAAAAGGATTTACAAAAACTTACTCGATAAAAAAAACACTAATCTGCATTAACAGACTTGTTTTTTGTACTTGTTGAATTTGGAAAGGCTTAACTAACACAATAGAAAATCAGAGAGACTGGATGATAATAACCTCACAACTTCGTAAGGTCTACAATACAAGATCAACAAATGAGTTTTTTAGAATCCAACAGTAATGGGGGCGGCAAAATGTGTTACTACAACAATTCACAATTTCACAATACAAACACAAATATATATAAGTAAACAATGTCTTACTGAATACAATAGGACGCAACAAAGGCAATTGCATGGAACAGTACATGAAAATACACTTGAAAAATGAGCTAAAAGTCTAAAAGGAGATGAAAATATTCAAAATCATAACTACATCGCTTCTTACCCATGCTGTCACTCTTCTATAACAATTCCATTACTAAATCTAGCCTTTCTTGAGTGACTTTCTTCCTTTCGAAAAGTAATCAAGAAACCTTTTAGGTGGAATTACACTTCTAGTACCCCGTCGCCGCTTGCCAATGCAGAAATTACCCATGGCATCAGGCATTGAGATCCTAGAGGCAACACCAATATCCTTGTCGTCTTTCACATTGTTGCTTGTGTTATCTGTATGATTGACGGGGATTTCTCCCTTTGCAGAATCCCTCCCCATAGAAATGTCGTTTCTAATTTCATGTCCTAGAGATGTAAAATTTATGATATCTTTGTCGTTTTCTAAATATTTCGGCAAAAGAGTAGCAACATCGTTAAGTACCTTAGAAACTTTTTCTGGAAACATTGGAAAGATCATGTAAAAACTTATCTAAGAATGAAATAGAAATAATTAAGATTATTCAAGCTTCATCGAAAATCTTTTTACGGAGAAGGTATATAAAGGCAAAAATACATCATGTTATCGTGAAAAGAGATTTGTACAACAGTTGTCAATAGAAAACCCTAGCTTGGAAGAGTTGGCTCGATCTCTATTGATAAAGAGGACAAGTGGTAATCAATAAACACATAACTCTTAGTAATAAGTGAGAGTTGGGCTAGACGAGCACTTCTATCATTTATTGTACCAATAGTTCAATGAATGGTACATTCTATTAGGCACATTATTGCATTTTTTTTTAGCCAACCAAACATATTTATTTATATTCATCTTCTCTATCCCAATTTTTTCAGTAAAAGTTACTCAATAGTTGTTCATCTTCTAGGAAGGCCTTGCATTACCAAACGACCCGACCCCATCGCGTTTCTTCTTCACACCAGCTAACCCAGAAATCTCGGTGAACCAGCAATCCTAAGAGAAAACTGAAATCCAGCAAAAGTCGCGTCCAACAGTACGCCCTCTCTTTCATTTTTCTCAAACTCGGCCGGCTCCAGCTCCAAACGGCGCCAACAATACGCCTGCAATAACAGCGTCCGGTCCCCTTTTCTCCCCCTTTTGCGAAGTTTTCAGATAAGGGAATGACTCCCCTTTCCTTTTACTGTTGATCTCGAAAAGGAGCAAAGAAAAAATTCAATCTCCTCTTTGAAAAAGTCCAACGGATTTCCCCCCTCAAATTTGATCTCAATTTTCTGTAAATAGTCTCTTCTTCACAAACATCCGTCCCTCTGTTTTTTGTCGTGGGCTGTTACTTGTTATTGTCTTTAAATCATTGAAATCTCAGAATCCGCAAAAGTGGCAGTAGTATGTCGTTTATTATGTTTTCTAGATTTGATGATTACCTTCCCTCTTCATCTAAGTCTTGTTACCATCTTATGGTCCAATGTGCCATGTTAGAATTGAGTTTATGTCTCTATTTCATTTAGATTCTCGTCAAAAATATTTGCTACTAGTAGTGGACTTAAGGCCAAGGAAGAGATTTTGCTGCCTTCCAAACCTTGGCTTGTTTCAGCACTCGCTTTCCTTTAACCAAATGCCCATCTGTGAGCTTTTGAATTAGACGTCTAGCATTTGGTTTAATTTAGATTATTAGATTAATGCGATATTTGTTTAAATATGTGCTAAGTCTTTATTAATCCAGGTGTCTGAGCTTTACTTGAACCATGTATCTGATTTGTTTTCTAGAATATGCAATTTTTTACACCTACTGGTGTATCTCTTTTGTGTTATTAGAAATCTGCAAATTACCATTTGTTTTATTTTTCATGTGTTCATGTATGTGACTTGAAATTTCTCTAGGCTTAGACTTTGATAGTTTAGTGTTGAAAATTCATTTCTTCCATCCATGTTATAATGTTCTCCATGTTTAGTTTCTTAGTACTGTTAAAAATAAAAGGAACCATAATTGTTTGTTTGATACAATAGCTAATCATTTCTTTTTCAAAGGCCATGGATGAATTAGTCAACACTGACTTCGTTCAGTTATGTATGCAAGCATGCTTAGTTTCTTAGTACTGTTAAAATTAGAAGGAACCATAATTGTTTGTTTGATACAATAGCTATTCATTTCTTTTTCAAAGGCCGTGGATGAATTAGTCAACAGTGACTTTGTTCAATGATATAGCAAGCATGTTGTCAGTGTTTCCACGAAATGCAAGAAATGTTCTTTTCATTTTTTGAATACCATCGCTGTTGATCCCTCTCTTCTTTGATGTTGTCATATTTGAAAAATGTCATATTGCATATTTATCACAGCCGCAAACATCAATCTTTGTCCTTCTTTTCTTGCATGAATTCCCTCGGTTTGAGTCCATTGGACTCCCTTTGTTACTCTCCTTGCATCTCGGGTTGGGTAGAAACCCAATGATTCCTCCATCGAGTCAGCAACCTTTCTATATGAGCGTGGAAATGAAAACAGGTCTGCGAAGTCCAAAAATGGGCAGTACGCATGCTATATACATCAGTATACACCACGGAAATATTGATATGCAGGTCAAAATGCAACAAATACTAGGAAAAAACGAAGATACAGGTTGGAGGCGTCTAGGTGGACTGTATACAGTCGATATATGGGTTGGTATGTAGGTCAAAATGCAACAAATACTAGGTAGAAATGAAGATACTGGGTGGAGGCATCAAGGTGGACTGTATACAGTCGATGTATGGGTCGATATGTAGGAAATGATGCTGATATGCGAGCTGTATACACTAATATACAGTTTGTGTATACAAAAATGGGTTTTGGATTAAACCCGAAAAGTAGTAGCAAATTTGGCCAAGAAAAGCCCAAATTCATCTTCTCCTTTGTTTCTCTTAGCTTACTTAATTGTAACTATTTATTGCTTTGTGTTTTTTGTTCACTCTAACTTTAAATAACTTACTTAAATTTTTAAAAGATGAACTATATTTTTTATGTTGGTTTATTTTGATATAATTTACTTTTATCAACTCTTACATTTTTATTCAATATATTTAACCAAAACCTTTTATTTATTTTTCAAATAACTTAAAATGATTTTCATGCTCAAATTAACCAATTTAGTTTAAATTATTTTTTTACAAATGAGTCAAGTAAATTCTAATAAATTTTAGTTTTATTAAAATTCACTTGCATTTCAATTCAAATGCTTCAACTAAGTACCAATTTTATATTCTTTTAACTATTTTCTCAAGTTAATCAAATATTTTAAATTAATATAATTATGTTCGTATCAATCATTTTCCTAAAAAATAGTCAAAAATTTTTTACCTAAGTCGTACGATAACTGCATGTTAGCGGACGTTTCAAATACCTTAAAACCCTTCTTGAAGCATAAATAAAAATCTCTTACCCATTTTCTATAAATTTATTAAGATTTAATCTGTTAAAATCTTTTTGAGTTAAGTTTTCTTAATTTCTTTTAAAAAAAAATAAGTGGAAATCTGCTCGTCGAATAGAAAAAGTTCGTTGCATCAACAAAGTGTATTAGTCAAAAAGGCTTACTTAAGCTAATCAATGTGTATTCCTAGGCTGTGAAAGAGAGGGCGGACCAGAAATTGAATCAGATGCATCGAATGCCCTTGCCCTGTTAGCAAGAAAAGAATGAGTCTCTTTTCAAAGTTTTTGTCGAATTATTTTGTACTTAGAACATTTCAAAAAGTGATTTTTCTAAAGATGGTAAAGTTACGGCATAACATCCATATCTGGTTCTAAAAGTTGTCTTTGAAATATTATATTCTCTAACTTTCAATTGATGGTAGCATGATCTAATCAATTTTTGAGAAGTAGGAAGCGAAGGTGGTCGAAAAGACCATCAATCCTTGGAATAGGATATCTATTCTTGATAAACCTTGTTCAATTGGTGGTAATCTATACACATTCTAAGGGAACCATCTTTTTTTTCTCACAATACAGACAGGAGCACCCCAAGGTGAGACACTTGGTCGAATGAAACCCTTGTCTAACAAATCTTTCAACTGTTCTTTCCACTCTTTCAAATTTGATGGTGCCATTATATATGGCAGAATAGAGATAGGACGAGTATATGGAATAATGTCTATGTCGAAGTCTATTTATCTCTTCAGGAGGGACTTCGGGTAGATCATCAAGAAAGACTTATGAAAACTCTTTACTATAGAAATTGACTAAATGGGAGGTACCTCAACACTTGAGTCATTTACTCAGGCTAAGTGATAAATACAACACTTAAAAACTAACTTTATTTCCTTGAGGTAAGAAATGGAACGATGCATCGGCACTGCTAAACTGATTTTCCACTCTATAACTGGTTCACTGGAAAACTGGAGCTTGACTACTTGAGTGCTTATCTATTGATGCATAATAGGCATTATGTCAGTCCATACCTAGAATGACATCAAACTCTACCATATCTAACTATACTAAGTCATCCATGATATTCTTGTGATTTATGAGAAATGGTACAATTATGATTGACTCTTTCATCTAGAATAGAATTGTCAAGACAAGTAAAAACACTAAAGGGATCATAAAGTTACTCATGAATAAAATCAAAACTGAAGACTTGGATCATGCAAGTGACAATATCTGGGGAATCCTCTTGCTCTCAGTGACTAGTGATAGCATAAAAATGGTTTCCTTCTCCGTGTACTCCTGAAGTAGCTTATCCAGATGCAACTCTTATCTGGTGAAGAAACTGAAGAATACTGGGTTGTATTGCCCTCTTTATCATTTCTTTGTCTGTACTTAGGAAATTCTCTTATAAAATCCCAATTTTGGCTACATTTTAAGCAATCAATGAATCCATCACGACACACCCCTGAATTACTTCTACCACAGTGGGAACATGTAAGAGTCTAAGTACCACCTTACAGTAAGCTGGTCTACATCTATCAGTTTTGAGAATCCTGAGTATTGTACACACAATGGTTCCTTGATGCATGTGCACTAGAAGATGAAGAAACAGATCCTTTCAACTTACGTTAGAAAGAAGACCAGTTGACATACCTTTTTTTTACCCAGACTCATTCCCTGATGTGTTAGCTCTCTTGTTCTTAAACTCTTCCTTATCCCTCGGCTTTTCCTCCTTAACTTGTTGAACATGGATCATTAGCCTTGCTATGCTCATGACAGCTACTAGTATGGTTGTCCTACTTTCCTTGCTTGATAGACGAGGCAATCCAATAACAACAAAGCTCATTTTATTCCTCATGTCGACAATAATATCTTAGTTTTTCTTTGATCACATAAAAAAGAAACGCCTCAAAAAGGCGGCCTCAACAAATACCAGCTCAGAAACGCCTCTAACGTACGAAAAGAGTGTGAAAAAAGTGAGATAGTTCTTATAAATTGCAGCCTCCTTGTTAGGACCCTCAAAACGATCTAGGATAATCTAGAGTCCCAGATGTGGCTTAAGAGTTTATAACTCCTTTACAAGGCGTGTAACAGCTTGTAATGGTTGGTTTGATGAGGTTTGAGGTCCAACGTCAAAGAATGACCAAGACATCCGAAAACTAGTCGTTTGTATAGATAGTGTGCCTTTGTATGTTTGTCTTGCATTGGAGTGTTGTTTGGAGTCTAAAATGATAGGGGGTATCCTAATAAGCATGTGGTCGTGTTTAGGATCGAAACGTCTGGGCACAGCTCCCCAAGAACCACCCTCACGGTCCTTGGGGAGGACCCTAAGGTTGGCAAAAATCGGCCAAGGAAATGTCACCACGCCTATGATCGATGACTAGTGGTTTGAATGACGCCCTGTCGTTAGGGGGCGCGTCTCCACTTAGTTGGGAGCTTAGCCCCAAATGAGGGGGGTTTTATCACAAACGATGAAGTGCAGGATTGTAACACTTCAAAAGTCTAAGACGTATTCTAGAGCCTAACATGAGTGTCGCAAGGTTTAGATACTGTTTTAAGGTCAATTTTAATGTATATAAATCATTTAGGAAGTCTAGGAATCAAAACGCCGAAGAATGTCCATGACGTCCGGAAACTAGTTCAATGAGGTGTTAGTGTGCCTTATCCTATTTGACATGCTTTTAGGAGTCAGAAAATGATGAAAATTGGTGGAAGGGTGTCTAATACATGTTAGAGTTAGTTCATAGTCAAAATGTTTGGGCACAACTCCCCAAGGACCAATCAAGGGCCCCTTGAGGAGGACCCTTGCGATTTGGCAAGAGGCTGCCAAAAGGCAGTGTCCATAGACGGTTGTCATCAATGAATCGTGTGTCAATCATCTGGGGGTCGATTGCCTCTGTTGATGGACACTTAGAAAAATTGTCTAAGGCCTGTTTTGTACTAGTCTCTGAACTCAACAACGAACCAACATGACAGTTGGTCCTTGGCCCGTCGATTGACAAATGGGGCATGGGTCGGGGTTCCGTCTGTGAGGTTTGTGTTTTGCTGCACATTTTGACTTGATTCATTTAATTAGTTGGCTTAGTTAGGAGGTTCATTAGGGGTTAGGGGAGGTCTAATTAAATTTGTTAATGACCTATATAAAGACCCTAAGATAATTAGACTAACCTAAGATCTCATAATTCCCAAACCCAAAACTCTCTTCTTTCTCTCTCCCAAAGAAACCCCATTGAATACCAAGTTAGAGGTGGGTTCAAGGGCTGCAAAGGGTCAAGTTTCTCCATCAATCTTCATCAAAAACTAAGGTATGAGATTCCTTTCACCTTTGAGACTTCTTTCCTCAAAGGGTTCCATCAAATTGATTTCCAAAATATGAGGGATCCCCACTTGCCTAAGGTAGGGTCCTTCTTGATACATTACATGGGGTTTCCAATAACTACTCCTATGCGGACACATAGTTAAGGGATAAGGAGATTTCTTCTAAGTGACTCATTTATCTTCTAACGAGGAGCATCTACAACGACCCAAAAAAATGAAATAGGTCAAACTAGAGCTTAACATGTGTTCCATGAGTTAACAGTGTATTAAAATATTTTATTTTAGCATTCGAAGTTAGTTCGTAAAGTTTGGGATCATTTGGAAGTCAAACGCCTAAGACGTTCGAAAACTAGTCGAAGTTGAACTAGTGTGTCGTCGTGTTTTTGGTAAAGTTTTGGGGGATGGTTTGAGAGTGATATTGAGTGTAAATGGTTCCTATGCATAGAGGGATGTAACGAATGTCAAAACATCCGAGTACGACTCCTCGGGGACCACTCGAAGGGCCCCCAAGGAGGACCCAAACATGGGTCAAGATGCTGCCCAAGGCAGCGTGCAGGGGCAGGATATGAAGCCCAACCTCGCGACGTGCCCTTGACACGAGGTCTACTTCCTCAGAATTTTTGAAAGGCAAAAATCAAGATCTTGCCTCGCGACGCGCAGCCAAGTCCCAGATTTGGCCGCGACATTTTTAAGTCAAATTTCAAGTTTGAAAAGGGTCCAAATGGTGTGGGTGTATTTTGGGGACTTAAGGGATAATTTGTGGACTGATTTAGGTCATTTTAAACCTAATTTCACCCATCATTTCCAAACCTAAATATCAAATTAAATTTCTCCAAAACCTTCTCTCCAAAAACCTCCATTGAAGAAGCTTCAAGCTCCAAGGAAGAGGACCAAGTTCTTCACGTTTTCTTCACCAAATTTTTTTGGGTTTATTCATATTAAGGTATGGTAGTCATCCTTGAACCTTCTTTCATTCAAGGAGCCACTTCAAAGAGATTTCAAAAAGGATTTCAACTTCAAACTTCTCTATTCCTTGACTCTAAGAGTATGGGTCTTTGCATGAAAATGTTTTATTGATTAAAATGAGTTTTTCCTAGTTATAAATGATGATTTTAATGAGAAAACCCCAATGGAATCATGTCTGGATTATGAAATGGGTTCTATGATCATGACTAGATAATGTTAAAGTTATTGTTTCTTGGTGTTTTTATTGAGTTTTAGATGCTGCCCTAAAGGGGGCTATTTTATGATGGATTATCGGATAAATTGTGTATAGGTGGTGAAATCTTGGATGAATGGTAAGTTGGCTATGCTTATTAATCCTTATTTTTTAATTAACTCTTGAGTGGCATGGTCCAACTTTGGTGGTGGTGTTTACTTGAAATATATGAAGTTATATGTGTATTGTAAGAATGGCCTTGGAAGCATCATATGTGAAGTGAAATGATAATTTTGATATGTATATGTATGATGATGTGTAAATTATGGTAAATGTGAGTTGAGCATGTCTAGAATTCAATGTTATGAATAGTGGTCATTATGTGAAAGATGTGCTCACATGTGGTCACAGACACACTTGAATGCATGAATGAAGTCAATGAATGAAAATGGGGGATTGTAGGGTGGACACTCTTCGTGAGTAGAGATGAAGAGTCTAGACCATCACTACTACTCCTAAGTATGAAAAAGGGGTATTTTGGGGTGAACACTCTTCGTGAGTAGACATGAAGTGTTTAGTAGCAACCTCATTATTCCTAATGAACTTTCCAAGATAGGTCGGAGGTTGGATACCCTTCGTGAGTTGATATGGGGTGTTCAATAGTTATATCCAAACCTATAGTCAATGAATGTTTAAGACTCCATGGGGAAGTTATGCTTAGCACCGAGAGTATTTGAAGAAGGGGTGGGTACACTTCGTGAGTAATGAGGTTCTGTTCAATGTACCTCTTGAGATGTGTGCTTCTCATTAGTAGAGAGTGAGTTACTTAGTAGCAATCTTTTTATACCTTAAATATGTGTCTGCGCAGGTGTAGGTATTGGAGAACCCATGTAAAAGCTAAAGAATATGACCCTGCCTTAGGCAAGTAGGGATCCCTCATCCGATTAGGATATACCGGGATTCCGTGTCAAGCTCTCATCGTCTATGTCGGTTAAAGCTATCCCCCACAAATGTATCCAAATAAACTAAGTCTTCTTAAGGGTGTACTACTTAGGGTAGAAGGTGGAATGAGACGCTACATATCCATTGCACAAGTATGCATTTGGAGGGAGTCTTGGTGTGTCCTTATATGAAATGTATGAATGGGTCATGATATGATGTAAATGAAAGTAATGTGACTTATGTTAAATGTTAAGAAAGCATGTTGATGTTAAGACTTGTATGATGAAAGCTTAGTATGTGATGAATGTGATGTGCCTATTCTAAGGTTATTCCTAAGGAGCATTAAGTGGAAGTGGTAGTATGGATGATGCCTTCACATTGCACCAAGTGTTAATTGGGGGTTTCCTTGGAAAATGGTTCTTATGTGAAGTTCCTAAGTATATGTATGTTTCTATAGTGCCTTTAGTATTGAATGTTGACTTGCTAAGTGAAATGAAGTATGATTGTCCTTGGTAGTCTTAAGGATCACTTGGGTGTGTGGTGAAGAGATTGTATGAGCAATTTCTTCATGTCTTAACTAAGCGAGTCTTAGGATAACTTGGGATAGGAAGAATTATGTGTTAAGTGGGTTTCACTGTAAGTATGGTTTTATGTTGAGAAAAATGGATGTTTTACTTTATGTGCTAATGATGGTTTTAAATGATATCTTGTAACTTAATTCATGAAGATTTTTACCAAAATAGCATGACTTGTATGTTTATACTAAATGTCCCTTTTTGCATGATTTTTCATATGTCATACTTAGTACATTGTTTGTACTAACCCCATACTCTTCTATACTTTATAGGTTGGAGCCGAGTTGAAGGGTAGAAGGCAAGTTTGGGAATCGACTCTCTCAAGACTAAGTATGTCCTCATATATTCGAGGGCATAGTCTTTGTTTCTTTAGTTTCTTCTTTTAAGGCTTGTTAAGATTTATTATGCATTTATTTCAATGTAAAAAGGTCGTGTCCCTAAGATATTTATGTCGTGTCTTTAAGTTGGCTTGTGATGACGAGACATATTTCTTAGCTTTTATAAAAAGAAGTTTCTTATTATTATCGTTGTGAAAATTTTAGATTTCTGCATTACTTTTCATGTCTTAAGTAATGAATGATAGCGAAGAGGCTTGTGCAAGACCTTTGAAAGGCTGATCACGCCTTGTTTCGACCTAAAGGTTGTCCTAACTTCTAGTGTGTACTTGCAGGTCGTTACAACACCCATCTCAGAAGGTATATAAGATACATCATCTCTAATCACGAAGTGTAACCACCCCTTCTTCAAATCCTCTCGGTGGTAAGCATAACTCCCCCACGGAATCTTAAAAATTCATTACTAAAGGTTAAGGGTAACTATTGGACACCAAATCTGAACTCACGAAGGGTATCCATCCTCCAACCTTATTTAGAAAGCTCTTGGGAATAGTAGGGGTTGCTACTAAACACTTGATCTCAACTCACGAAGAGTGTCCACCCCAAAACTCCCATTTTCATACTGTAGGGATGGTCTAGACACTTAATCTCTACTTACAAAGAGTGTCCACCCTAAAATCCCTCATTCACATTAATTAACTTCATTCATTCAAAGTGTGTGTGTGTGTGTGAATACATGTGAGCAAATCATCCACACAATCACCATTTTCATAGCATTGACTCCTAAACATGCTCATACCTCCCTTCATCATATATCACACACTATCATGCTTCACATATGCATATACTTCACTCAGACATAATCTCTACAAACTATACATTTCAAGTTTCATAAAGCACATCAACAAGAACATCATCACTATCACTTTGTTTTACATATTAAGCCTTCAAGGCCATACTCACACTACACATATAAATACATATTCATATACTCCAAATAAACACCGCCACCAAAGGTGGATCATACCACTCAAGAATCATTTCAATGGAAACTAAAAAAGATAGAACAACTTACCCTTCATCCAAGCTCTCACCACCTTTTATCAATATTTCATCCAAAAAAAACATAAATAGGCATATATAGGTAGTAGCTAACCTAAAATACAACATAAGAAACTCAACTCTAACATTATCTAAACAAGAGCAACAAACCCACTTCATAAGCCAAAAGTTGATAATAAGCATAAGCATGGTTTAATTTGAAGTTTTGACATTAAAATCCCAAACTAACACTAAAAAAAAAACATATTTTATTCCTTAAAGCCCTTTCATACAAAGACCCATGCTTAGAGTCAAAAATAGAAGAAGTTTGAGTTTAAAACCCTTTTTGAAATCGCTCCTTCAATGAAAGAAAGTTTAAGGATGAATTACCATACCTCAAAATGAAGAAACCAACGAAATTTTGATGAAGATATCGTCCAAAACCTTCAATTCTAGACCTTCCTTGAGTTCTTGCCTCTATGGAGCTTGAGAGAGTTCATTCTTGAGGGAGGGGTTTTGGATATTTGAAATGAGGTAATGTCTAGGTCTAAGACTATAAACCAACTTAAAATACCTTAAAGACCCTAAAATAATCATCCTTGGATCATAAAAGACTTGGCGTGAATTTACCAACACACCCCAATCCAAGGTGCAACTGGACAGCTTTTGCAGGACCACCACCGACGGACCCTAGCAACGGGGCGTCGATTCGACGACGGCCCGTGCTACTGGGCGTCAAATTGTTCAGAGGCTGGGATTGTATGGAAAAGATCCCCGCCACCTATTATGGACCTACGACCAAGACGACAGGGCATAGTTCCATTAACGGACGGTAGACATGGCTTGTCGTTTAAGCAGTTTACCTGGTAGTTTTTGCCTAAGCATTGGGGTCCTCCTCTAGGGCCCCTTGTGGGTCCTAGGTGGAGTCGTACCCAGACGTTAAACCCATGTACATAGTCATCCAGGTCTTAGGAATATCCACCATCAATTTGGAATATAAATAACTCATCAAACATGCCAAGGCACACAAGAACTCATATAAGCACATAGACGTCTAGTTGTTGAACATCTTGGAAATCCCTTGACATTTGACCTCCAAATTAACCAAACTTATTTGAAACATTAAAATTAACTATTTTAAAACATTACTAACTCATGAAACGCTAGCAAAGCTCTATCTCAACATAGTTCATTTTAGGGACGTTACACCCTAGAACTTTAAACTATGTGCTCTAATACCAAGTTTGTCACGCCCCGAGACTACACCCTAGATGTGTCTTGCACTCGAAGACCATTTCTAGCCTCAAGCGGACCCTTGTCTTGGTTTATTTACTCAGTGGAAGACTTAAACACAAGAGATATAACTCATGAAATAACTAAAAAAGTAATAACATAGCAAAAACGACAACTTAAGTCTGTATACAACTGAAATGAATACGACAAAAAGAACTAAAACTATCTGTCTATGAAGTCTCTAAAATAATGAGGGATGTTGGGACAGGACAACCAATCATCCTAAAAACTGAAAACTAAAAAAAATGAATGATCAAGATGTCCTCCGGAATGAAGGGAGGCCCACAAACTGACTCTGAGTTGCTCACTGGATCAACGGTACGCCGGATGCTGATCCTAGTTACATGCATCTATATCATAAGACAATGCAGGACAACTGGTGTCGTACATTTAATGTGTGAGTATGTGAGTCTGAATGATAAAATAGCTTAAGCTTGAAAAGGAGTAAAAAGGAAACACTTACCTTGGCTCTACTCAATTCATTGATACTCAACTCAATATAAAGCAGTAAAACACATGTGATATATACATACATACACACACACACAGAGACATATATATATATATATATATATATATATATATACACATATATATATATTTTTATGTGTGATTTAGTAGCCTGCTTAAACAGTCTTCCATGTCAAACTAAGTGTATCTTTGTGGAAATTCAGCTCAATACATATAGAGAAAAGCCTAAATTTCAATCTATTGTTAGTGCAAAAATAGATAACTTCGACATAAGTTACCTTTTCTTTTGAAGGTATGACAAAGTACAAGTTTTTGTTCTTTAAAGCATACTTGGACCATCAAAATGATTTTTACTTTTCCATAAATAAATTTTTATTGATTCATTTTCTCTGTAATAACCCTAGACTCATTTCATTTAATATTACTTTGGTCTCATATTAAAAATAGTTATTTTAATTTATTTGTTCAATTTATGATTTCAAGAGAACTTTAGTATATTTAGTATATATGAGATTGGGGTAAAATATGATGCCTCAATTGCTTTCATTAAAATTTAGACATAGGGGTGTGCCTTCGGTTTTTTTATTCGATTTTATACTATTAGATTTGGGTTTTTTATTTTTGGCAATGAAGAAATGTAACCCATTCCGCAAAATAAGTTTGGTTTGGATTTTTTCGGTTTGGCTAATTAGTTATCTCAATAATTAGATACATGAAAAGTTAATTTGCATTTTTGAAAGATCATATATATATATATATATATATATATATATATATATATATATCTATATATATATATATATATATATATATATATATCTATATAATATTTCTTAATATACTTTTTAATATAAATCACAAGTAAAAGTAAAACACAATACTTAAAAGTATATCAATTATAGATGTCCAAACATACGAAAAAAAACTAAATCATAATGAAAATTATTAAAAAGGGACAAAAGTGGTTAACTCCAACTAAATTCTAAAAACACACACGCACACGCCGCGCTCACACACGTATATAATATAATATAGTTCGGTTTTTCAGTTTTTATTTTTCTAAAATTCGAAATCAAACCAAAATACCAAACAAAGTAAATTATAAATCCAAAACAAACCAAGAATCCAAAAAACCAATCCAAATTAAAATTTTTTTAAAAAAATCCAAATTAAAATTCGATTTCATTTGGTTTGATTTTTCGATTTAATCCAAATAGTGCACACCCTTATTTAGACATATCGATTTGAATATTAAGAATGTTGATTTTTAATATTTGAAAATACATATGATATTAAACATTATACTTATAAAAAAATTCATTTCTAAAAAAAGTTAATACTTTTTATGAAAATAATGTCTTAAAATATTTATATTTGGTGAAAAAAATTAGTTATACAATATGCAAATAAAATTAATGTAACATGAATATTTCTAAAATTTCAACATATAACGTCTTTTCATAATAAGAATCACAACCAATCAAATCTTTTTTCCGATTCTATTGTCAAATAATATAATTTAATAATTTAATAAATTCTAACATTCAAACATTATAAAACGTATCAAATAATGAAAACATAAAACTCTCAAATATTTCCTTTTCTTCACATTAGTTGAAGTACAAGTTCTTCACGCATATTGTTCATTATCTAAGAATCTGCATGTCACTAGAATTGTTCATAGTTATGGTTAAAAAAATAAACCAAACTCAGTCCGAATTAAACCAACAAAATAATTAATATTTAGTTTGGTTTGGTTAGGTTTGATTTTTAAATATTGAAAACTGATACTATTTGGTTTAGTTTTGGTTTTACTAAAAAAATAACCCAAAGTAAACAAACCAGACCGATAAATTAGATATATAAATTTTATAATTAGTCATATATTATTCAAAGATAAATTAAACATATTTTTTTTAATTCTAAATAACTTAAGTCTTTAACTTTGCAATTTTGTCAAACCCAACACGTTAGCCCAACTATAACAATCTTAACTCCAAGTCCATCAAAATCCATTTTAGTCTTTACCTATCATACTTTACATCAAATAGTAACGCCTAATATTAATCAAAACACTTTGTTTGTGTCACATCCAGGAATATCCCCTAGACGTAATCGACGTCGTCGTCCTTGTTGAGGACCAAATCACTTAGGCATATTCATTAAGCCATAGGCATGTACATCAAAAGACCAACAACATCAAAACTAGTCAATTCAACATGCATATCATGTGATTGAATACATGGTCAAGTAACTCTATCATCAAGTCATATAGCAGCATGAATAAGAGTTCATTATAACATAATCAAAGCAAGACCATTACCCATGAACCCCTATCAAGTCAACAAGTGAAATTACCAAGCAAAGTCCCATAACTTTACGCAATCAAGTAACTCAACAAGAATCGTGACCAACATCCTACTTCACATAGCATAGCATTTAAGAGTACATATCATCATACTTCAACAATGTAGACCAACACATATTCATAAGTGAAACTAATCAACATATAGAATCAACAATGTGCAAGTTCATCATATACATATCATCTACCAAATAAGCATATTTATACATAAGAACATCCTCCTAAGACTTCCCTCAAGGCTAACTAGTGCAATGTTTAGGTAATGACCCATACCCTACCTAGACTAAGCTAAACCCCTTAGGTTATCCTAGTTAGTGTTCATTTCTTTAATCATTTTACCTTTTGGGAACATCTTGCCTTAACCGACATACACCACATGAGCTAATGTGGAATCCGATATCATGAAATCCTACATCGAAAGAAGGAGGACTACTTGCCAAGATAGTACCAAAACATGAACATAGCAACTATATGGATCCACTAGCTAGTATTCCTATAGGGGCAACATAGTTCAAGAACTATGAGATATAATTGAGACCCTCTTTATGCTACATGAATTATAGTATCCAATATCAAGAGTATATTAGTGATCCTACCTTCCCTATGTGCGAATGGACACTCCTCAATCTAGTTCACTCGGTGCTATACTAGAGTCCCTTTTTGAAATGTCTTTGATGTCTTTATTAATCATAATAGCTTATTGTAGGACATAGGGTCTAACCCTTGTATAATCATCATCATCATCATATGTCAATAAGAATTGCATGAGCATAATCCTTTCATTAAAATTCATATAGGTGCGGTTAGCACATTAACATTTTCATATCATGATAAGGCACATTGGAAATTATTCACCATCCTTATAACATTTTCATCTTAGCAACACCTCACAAACCATAGTCAAGAAATTTCAATTCAACATCATACCAACCCTATAAATCCTAATAAAAGGGAAACTCCAATACAATATCTTGACTTAACCACAATTTACCATAATTGAAGTAAAGAATAGGGATCACAAGACTTACCAAGTCTCCTACATAAATCTATCATCAAGGTCCTACAATCAACCCTTAACTCAACCCAATTCGGGTATAACATCATCATAATTCAATGATCAACATGATAACAAGACTCAAAGAATCACTACATCACAATTCAATACTACTTCATAGCTTAAGACAAGATACTTAGGTCAATTCACAACATACTTCATAACCTAGATCACTTCTCAAGAACTAACATGAAAGGACTATTATTCAACCTAATTCATTCATTATTAGTATATCAACATCATCTAATAGTAATTCAACCAATAACCAAGTCAATTGAAGTAATACAATATAATTCATATCAAGATCATCACCTAGGGTTAATGGGTAAAGGTCATCTTTTACAAACTAGACCAATCCATCAAGTTATATCATAATTAAGTTAGAATACATGTTAATATATTTATAATATAAAAAATAAATCATGAAAAAATTAATTCATAACATAATTTTCAAGATTGGATGAAACTCACTTGAAAATCAAACTTTGGAAATCAATTTGATGGAACCCTTTGAGGAAAGAGAACTCAAAGGTGAAAGAGATCTCATACCTTGCTAATTGATGAATATTGATGGTGAAACTTGACTCTTTACAGTCCTTAAGCCCCCCTAGCTTGGTCTTCAATGGAGTTCTTCACTAGAGAGAGAAAGAAGAGAGAAGGAAGAGAGTTTTGGGTTTGGGAATTATGTGAGTTTAGGTTAGGCTAATTTGGTTAGGGGTTTAATTCACTTAATTAGACTTTCCATAAACACTAATTAACTTCCTAACTAAGTCAACTAATTAAATGAAATAAGTCAAAACGTGCAGCAAAACACAGGCCCCATCGAGGAGACCACGATCAACGGATCGTTGGTCAATCGACGACCAGTCCACCCTTCCGTGCTGCACATCTGTAGGTAAGTTCAGAGACTAATAATAACAATAATAATAATAATAAGAATAATAATAATAATAATAATAATAATAATAGTAATAATAATAATAATAATAATAATAACAACAACAACAACAATAATAATAACATAGTAATAATAATAATAATAATAATAATAATAATAATAATAATAATAATAATAGTAATAGTAATAGTAATAATAATAACAATAATAATAATAACAAGAAGATACAATTTGAATTTGTATAAAACGAGAAAGAGAGAAAGGCAAAAAGAGACTTGTGTGGGGAATATATCATTGAATCGAATTGTATAAAACGAGAAACAGAGAAATTATATACAATTTGAATTTGTATAAAATGAGAAAGGCAAAAGAGACTTGGACAGGGAACTATTTGTATTGTATAATTATAAGTGTGTAGGACGAAAATATATGTATTTGTATGCGTTTATAAAATTTTCTCTCACTTTATATAATTAGAAACACATTATACTTCTATTGTATAAAGGGAGAGAGGCGAGTGACAAGAAGCGAGCGAGAGAGGGAAAGTAGCAAGCGAGAATATAAGGGAGAGAGGGTTTGACAAACAATTTGCTATGGAATATAAATAAATCAAAGGGTAACTATTATATTTATTTTATATTATCAGTTTGTCATTATATAATTATCCCAAAATATAACGACTAATCATCCTGTTGTTCGATCCAAATGCAGGATCTTGGTTGAATTAAGTTTAAAATATTTGAACATGAGTAAGCTTCGATGGCAGAGAATTGAAAGAGTGATATTTGCTATTGGCCAAACAATAGAAAACGCCCTTATTGTTGTCGTGAAACATTGGGAAGTATATCTTGTTTCCAGACCCTGTGCGACACATGTTTTCAAATACGATCCTCCAAAGCTCACAAACAATGTTTTATTATTGTCCAAACTTGTTAGATGTGCCCCCTCCAAAACTTCCCCTTTAAGTTTGTATCTCCAAACCTCTACATCCCATTCTTCCCGACTTAAAAACACGACCAACATTCATTCATTATCGACATCTTCTATCATGTATGCCTTTCGAATTGATGTTAGCTTTGATCTCTGAGAATAACAGAATTGAAATTAGAATTTCAATCTGATGGGTTCTGAATTTTATAATGATGATTTCATGATAAACCTAGGTTATTTATACATACATACATACATACGTACGTACGTACATACGTACATACATACATACATATATACATACATATATGTAACAAAAATATATTATTTGAACAAAATATATCGAATTCGATTAATCTATATCATATATGTAAGCTACTAGCTACTAGCTCTACCCTATGAAAGTCAAAGGCGGAGCCAGAATTTTCAATAAGCAGGTTCACAATAAGTAGAAATAGATGGCCTAAGGGGGTTCGACATCTACTATATATACATATAAACTTATTTTAATCATGTATAAAAATATAATTTTTTCCCGAAGGAGGTTCGGATGAAACCCTAGTAAAATGTAGTTCCGCACCTGACGAAAGTCACAGGTGAAAACACCCTCAAATCAAAGTTGTTATAGTTGTCATTTTAACAACTGCTGAGAATGTTTCTGTATAGTCTATGTCATAATGTAGAGTATACCCTTTAACCACTAACCTTGCGTTGTAGCTTTCCACATTACCATAAGCCTTGTGTTTGATTTTATAAATCGATCTATAACCAATAGCTTTCTTACCAATAGGCAAAGGCATAATGGACCAAGTATTATTATAACGCAAAGCAACAAATTCCTGAGTTATGGTTGTTTGCCATGCAGGATCAAGAGCAACTTCTGCATAGCTAGATGGCTCACAATCATGAGTAATATTTAAAGCAAAGACTTGACTATTAGGATTCAATTCTGCAGGGGATATATGGTGTTTGAGGGGAAAATAAATTGTTAATGTGGTAGAAGTTGGTGTGTGGTTTTTTGTGGGTTGTGAGACAGGCATAGAGTTAACATAGTCTGACAGGTATGTGGGCAATTGAGGCTTCCTAGTTTTTATATCAGGTTGATGAACTTGTTGAAGGGTATTGTTGAGATGTTGTTGGGAGAGGGATGATGTTGTGGACTAGAAGGGTCAGGAGAGTTGTTGTTGGGAGAGGGATGATGTTGTGGACTAGAAGCGTTAGGAGATAAAAAAGGATTTGTTTCACTTGACATCTCAGGATCACACTGGACAATAGAATCAAATGATGAATCAGAAGTGGAATATGCAGATTGATCAGTAAGTCAGTGAAGATGCTGAATCCATCGGCAGCCTCTTAAATTTGGCACCAATTTCACTTAGATACCTCAAGTAGTCTTTGTTCATTTTAAACACCTCAAGTAGGGGTCCGCTATGTCATTTTGACATATTTTTGTCAATCGGCTAAAATTACAAAGTGTGTGTAACACACTTGCGGATGACATGACATGATGGCTAATTAAAAGCTAACATGTGGTATTTGAATGTAAGAATAATAATTTTAAAATAAATTACTAAAAACAATTAATTTTTCAGCAAAAATAAATAAATAAATAAATAAATAAAATCACCTATTTCTACCATCCCACCCCACCCCTACCTCATTTGCCTTTTACGTCCCTTTTGCCTCCCCAGCTCTACACTATTTTCTTGATTCTTTTTTTAATTATTTTTTAAAAAATCATTAGATTTTAGGTTTTTCTAATTTATTTTGAAAATTATATATGAGATTCTTCTAATTTTTTGAAATAAAATGTGTCTTGTTCTAAAAAATCTTTCAAAAGTACTGTGATAATTTTTAAAAAAATTGTTCTTATAAACGTTTTAAAAATTAGTGTGATAGGTTTTTTATTTTATTTTTTCATATTTTTAAAGGGTTTTTATCATGAATTTTCATTGGGGGAGGTGGAATAAGTGGTAGGGCTAAAAAGTGAAGAAGAAGGAAAAAATTCAAAAACCTCACGCGCTCAAAATGGGTACAACACACACAATATGTCAAGTTAGCTCAAAGTGTCAAAATGATACAGCGGAACTCAACATGAGGTGTCTAAAATGAACAAAGTTTAATTGAGGTGACTAAATGAAAATTGATGTCAACTTTAGAGGGCTACCAATGGGTTGAGCCTGCCTTTTTTAATCGAAGATATTAACAAATTCACATAGACGTTCCACAAGAAATACGGGTGGGAACATGAGAGTCATCCAAGAAAAAATATGCATATTGAATGGAATGATAAAGAGAAAATATGGAAAATAAGGTTGATGAGGGTAACAATGACCCTTTTTATAAAATAAATGGACATTTATGTTCGTTTTTCATATAAAATGTATAGTGTATATTTATTCGAGATGAGAAAATTAAAGGAGGAAGGTGGACAAGTGAAGAATGAAGGTGTTATTTTCCATAGAAGATGAAAAAGAATAATATAAAGAATTAGTATTACAAGTTAATTAATTAAGTCCAAAAAGTTCAGAGTAAATTAGCATGAAAAACTTGTCAACAATTTCAAAATAAGTGGTGCATGTGAGACGCGAGTAGTAATAAATAACTTGTTCAATATCGGGAGCGTACTCATCTTTGTAATTCTCTAACATTTTCAATTTGTTTAGCTTTTGAGTCACCAAATAACTCCTTTCATCCCTAATTCTCTTTTCTTCATATTTCTTCTTCTTTATGATTATCTCATTCAACATTGTTATAGGTGTCTGTCATGCACCTCTTCTCATATTTGTTATTCCTTTGCCTTTGGCAGTAAGATTTCAAGTGGCTCTTCATTTTTGCTCTTCTCAAAGTATTCCTACAATTTTCAGGTTTTGTAATTTTTATTTTCTGCTCGCATTCTGTTCTCCATTCTTCATTCCTCTTTTCTTTGTTCTGTATCTGAACCAATTCCCATCTTAGAATCTATGTTGTAGTAAGCAAAGTGGGAAAAGAATATATGAGAGTATATTTTATTTTTGTCTGTGAAATTTGATGTTGAATTTTGAAAATTCATGTAACTAATTTGATTTGATTGCTCATAAATTTTGTCTCTGCGACTTTTGATTTTCTATCTTCTCCAAGTACTGCTGCAATTTTGAGGCAATTCCTAAGTGTGTATTTGTATTCCTTTTGAATTTCTTTTTAGATTCTATTGTTGGAGTTGTCATTTTCATAAGTTATTTTTCTCGATTTTCTTGTAAATCTATTTTCATATGTTATTTTTCTCTATTTTCTAGTAAATTTTAGTCATAGATTGATGTAGCCTAAATCTTAGAGAAATCCAGATGGAATAATGAATATTTAAATTCAGTTTAGGAAGTATGAACTTAAGAGAGACACTTTTTTTACAAGGGTAGAAAATTTGAATTGGTGTTACAAAAATCTAATCTTTAGGTTTCTCATTCTTCCGCATTCATCTTAGTATTATTATTCTGTTGTTGGAGCTCTGTTTTAGTTACTGGCGACTACAATCTGTCTCAATTGATATGTACTCTCTTGATTCTGGAACATGCTTCAAAATTGGAAAAGCAAATTTATAGGGTAAGAAACCTGCTCGAATTTGCAATTCTATTTCTTTTAGGTTGGTTTCATTGTAGTCATCAACTGCAACTTCATTTTATGGTATAAAAAAGTATACTATGACTACTGACGATATGCTTGATTAGTGTTACAGACTTCATCTTCTAATGGATAAAAACACAACTACCTACATGTACAGTTTATCTTGGAGCCGACAATAAGTAAATAATTACTCCAAATCTAAAGAATTGTACTAAAGGACAGTTGTAGACTTGTATTAATAATAATATGACAAAAAAAATTCTCCAAGTATGAGTGCTAATGGCACAGGGTACGAGAAATCGTGCTAATTTAAGATTGTTCTAACGGGATTTGTCAACATGATCCTATAAGGTTTATGAAGATAATGTTGCAAGATAGCTTTTGTTTACACCGACTAGACGTTCCATGTTTGATGGGACTCTTACAGGGTGCATTCCATTCTTTGAAGATTTATCTGCGAAATAACAGTATAGATGGCATTTTCCAGAGAAGTATGAAAAATATTGTGTCGATATTTAAAGAAGACCTTGTGTTTAAGGGGTTGAGAATTGTTGATGGTTAACTTATTTTTCATGAAGTTGAGTAATATATTAATGATAGTATGACCAAAAAATGTTATTTTCTTTTCCCCCTCCCGTTTATCAACTAGCCCTTAGAATTATGTATATGAGTTAAATGATTTTTATTGTACATGTCAATTTTAGTTGATTCGTGATGCCAATTGACAAAGAAATTAAAACTAAGACTTTCAAAACGACATAAAGGAAAGAAAAATTGAAAGTCATGATGGTATTCATCATTATAATCATCTTCTTCCCCACCTTTGATTTTCTACGACAATATAATAGCACTTCATCTTTACTCAATATAATGTATTGCGGAGTTCATAATACGATGCTAATTCTAAGACAGTAAATTTGATTATTGAAAAAAATCAAATACTAATATACAGTACAAAATTGTTGTGCAAATTCTAAATACATATATCGTTTCTTAAGGACATATATCGTTTTTGAAGGATGACACACAAGCACGGGCCCAACAATTTCAATAGGAGGTCAGCAACACATTGACTTTTTAAATAGAACAATACTCTTTATTAGGATATTATACCACATTATAATGTACAACTCATCTAGCTTGATATCAAATTATATTTTCACCTTCCGTGCATTCATCATGTCATTTTAACGCGCCATACATCAGCATGTCAACTCTGCTCGTACTACATCCACACTATAAACAACAATGCAAAAATGAGACATAAGTTGGGTAGGTGGGAATTAAAGATATTTTGCAACAAATATAAGTTTTGGAAGATGTCAAACCTTACTCATTATAAAAAGTTACAACAAAACCTAAAACATTCTATATACATGAAAATAGAATTGGGAAAGTGCATTTTACTACATAAATGAATTGTAGGAGAATTTGAAGGGGCAATGGCTATGTGAATTGTGCTCTTTAAGTTGTTAGAGATGGAGTTAACAGAAGGAAAAATAAGCAATTACCTGGTATGAAAGAAGTTGTAAAAGATCACAAGTCATTTTTGTAGAAAATATGTGTAGTTGGTGGTTTGAGCTTGAGGCAGATGGTAAGGAGGAGCTCAGCTGATTGTCAACAAAATCTTCTTGTCCGTCCTCTAAAGTAGTATGCCAAATCAGTAGGTATATCACATGTAGGAGATGCATTTTTTATCGTCACTCTCCTCTTAGTGGAAAAGTAGAGTTACTTCAGAATTGGTCAGTAAAGCGTTGGATATGCAAATAGAGCTTCTCCAACGACTTTGTTAAAAAAAAATGATTTAAGCGACTCAACTAAAGAACGACCATGACCATATGATTCCAATAAATAGCATAATGTAAGAGCTAAAGAATCCATACTGGAGCCTAATGCTGATCCTGCCTTGCTACTTTTCTCTCTCAGCTTGTTTTTTTCTTAGCACCTTTTATCTCAAACTGATTTGGTAGAGTCGTTTCTTCCCTTTTCAGCCTTGAACTTGTGGATACATTTCATGACCACCCTCTTGTTCTGGAAGAGGTAGCAAATTTCAAAGTCACAATCATAAAAGAAGCATTTTGAGTACATAAATAGACTTATTTCTATGAGAATACAATGTGTTCCACATCAAGTGCATGTCAAAATCCATCAATGATGAGGAACAATGTTAGCCAAAATTTGTTAAAATGACTCAACTAAGATTTAATCCCAGTAAAAAATAGATGTAAGAGATGGAAACATTTAATTGTCCGTGTGTTGACATAAAGGGAGAAGTTTATTGTAAAATTCTGTTATTGATTTCATCCATTCGTGATAATTAACACCAAAATGATAAGCATCATCAATTGAAACACACCGTGGATATTTTTAGCAGTTCACTCGCAACCTTATGAAAGAAGCTTTAATAACCCCCTGACTCTCCTAAGCATTACCACCTCCTGCATCCTCTACTTGCAACCCTGCATCATTGTAATATATTTGTTTTTATGATTGTGAACATCAGTATAATTTTTCTTATAATCCTGGAGCATGCATGTAAGCAACTTCTAAAGGTTTCTAATGTGTTGTTAAAAAGAGCAAAAAGATCATCCTTATTCATGTTATTTTTCAAAAACAAAAATCATATTTCTGAGTTATTCATTCACTTGATAATGACATAAACCAGCCTCAACTAAAGGTATAGTTCCACCAAAAATGATAAATGACTTAAAAAAGGTAAAAGTTGAAAGTTGAGCAAGTAGAGAGCTGAAAGTTGCTTTGGGTCAAGTATTCATATAGCAGGGGAATAGTTCTAACACCAATGCTTATTGAACTTATTACTCCCGAAATATGGTCTTACATAAGAGATGATTGGTTAACAAATGACAACTAAACATT
Source organism: Solanum peruvianum (assembly GCA_027705065.1). NCBI lineage: Eukaryota > Viridiplantae > Streptophyta > Magnoliopsida > Solanales > Solanaceae > Solanum > Solanum peruvianum. The sequence continues at coordinate 28,371,952 of JAKWJD010001758.1, forward strand.
CAAGTGCTATTTTTTCTATAAATAAAATTGAGTAACAAAATGTTAAATTGGCTTCAATCGAGATTTCCTCGGCTTGTTAGGCACCTGAGGAAACCGCCTAACATCGAAATCCCAATCAAAGACAAGTTCTACCAAGGCTAGGATCTGAAAGAAAGGATTCACTTTAAAAAATTTCAAGTGACATGATTCCTCCTTCAGAAGATAAATATACGAAACCATTTGTACGAACCAGTTAAGAATTTGTTACCAGTTGAGAGTTAGTCTATCTCATGTGCCATATCGAGCTAAGCTGCAAATATAAAAGAAATGTACATTAATACAACAACATACATTAAATAATGATGGTGAAGAAAATAACATAGTAAAATTGGAAAAGTTAAAGACTAATGTAAGCTTTCAATGGTATAGCTGGAAGTTATGCAAAAGCTCTTTTAATGATTTCATCATTCAGGTGAACTGCAATAGTCAAAACAATGGCACGAATCGAATCAAAGTTAAGCACCCTGAGTATGCACACGAATAGAAATTTTAGTGACACATGTGGAATCCTGAGAAGATGAAAACAAAATTAATAGTTTGCTTAACTGTTATTGTGGAAGCAACTCATATAACAGTACCAAAAACACGCAATATTTAGCTTAAATTATTTTACAATTAATAACAGAGGAAAATTTATAGTTAGAAAATGAAATCAACAAATATAACAATTGTCGCTAAAGAAAAAGAAGATGTGAGTGTTTGGATTGCGGCCGAAACAAAATAACCTTGAAATTGAACATATGAAAACCTAATCAACAGCCAAACAAAATAGAAACTGATAGAATATATGCCTTCACTTAACAGAGTAATGGACCAGGTCCCTTACTACACTAATGAATATAACCAGAAAGTTAATATGCAGTAAAAATCAACACAATGATTTTACGTGGAAACCTCCTTGCTTAAGGGAGTAAAACCACGACCTGTCTCACAGTATTTTCAATCGTTTCCACTAATCTTCAAAAGCAAAAGTAAAACACGATTACAACAAATGTGAGAAGAAGTTTTTTAATCTCACGTTTAAGCAATTCTCTCGATTGCTTAACAAGCCTAAGTAGAAAACAATCTACCACTAAGCTATCCCACTTGGACAACCTAGACTTTTAACACTACCCACTGATTCCTTTATAGTTTCAGGAATAGTTTACAATATAAGAACAAGAGAATATATTCCTAAACAGCTACACTAAAAGCTCCAGAGATTACTACTGTTCTTGGAATAATTCTGCATTTTGTTTACTAGCAGCCTTTATAAATGTTCTTGAAAAGTTCTATCTCAAGTTGCAAAAACTGTGAAAGATGTTTAGGAAAGTGCCTTTTATATGGAAAAGTCACTTTCCTTAAACTCTTTGCCATTGGTTGGAGAAGTCTCACTTTCTGACGCCATCGGGAAGTGTGCACCTACTTTCTGTACCGTCTCCAGCTGGAAGTCAACTTGCTCGTCACAATGAGAGTCTGGTACCTCTACAAGGTCCCTGCGTTTGTTTCATCTTCAACATTCAAGTAAGAAACCTGGTACCTTTTCGAGGTCCCTAAGTTTGTCAAATCATCAAAACTGCAAATAACATTTGATGATGACAAACAATGGCTCTCAGATCTCCTCCAACTTTTGTTCCCCCTTACTATATTCCCCCTCACTGTTTTCCCCCTTACTATTTTCCCCCTCACTGTATTCCCCCACGCTGTATGATGATTCAGCTACTTACCAGTTTTACTTCCCCCTTTTGGCATCATAAAAAAGACATGCAGTAAACCAGTGATGTCAACAGTAATACATAATAAGATCAAAGCTAAGAAGCAATCAATCAGGAAGGGAAAAGCATTCACAAAAGACTATAATCAGAACAACAGAGGAATAAGTTAACAAGCATTCCACAATAACATTAATACATTAAAATTAAACTGATTATCCAAAAACACAAAGATAAGCCACAAAAAGAACGACACAAGGGAGGGTTTTTAATAGGCTAGGAAGAGGGAGGAGGATGAGACAGGGACTGGATGATGACAGTGAGTCGTGCATTGGCAGCATCATTATCTTTAATAGCCTTCTCATTCAAGGCAGTGATCTTAGCCTTCAACTCTGCATTCTCTCTCTCCAGAGCTTGTACCACTGAAGAACCAGGTCCCTCATTCTGTGCAGTAAGCAGTTCTGCTTTGAGTATAGAAATTTCGGCCTCTTTACCACTCGAACGCACAGTGAGCTCCTCAACCTCATGCTTAAGCTGATCCTGATCTTCGATGAGTTGAGCCATCTTGCTCTTGGGATTGCCTCTCCCTTCAATACACTCACACTCGACCAGGGTACTCTCTGAGATAGTCTGTTTAACCGTCCCAACCCTTCCAACACTGAGAGGAATTTGAAAATGCTTGAATACTTTCGTGAGAAAGTACCCGTATCCCATTCCATGAACACCTTTCCTCTCGATGACGGTTTTGTAGATATGCTCAAGCATAAGACCTGGGAGATTCAGGGCTTCGAAGCTACACAACATTTTCATCACAAACAAGTCAGTAGCAGTTGCTCAGGTCCTCTTTTCAGTGCGAGGAAGGAGAACTTTGTTGATGAACTCGAAGACTAACTGGTACTCGCTCTTCATGATCTTCTTATAAATCCCAGCAACCTTGGTTGTGGGTATCTTAGAAATCAAGGAAGCAAACTTAGTAGAGTAAGTTCTTCCCAGCACAGACCGGGTCCCCTCTCTAGGCACCCTAAGAATTTTGCTCAACAAACCCTCATCTAGATGTACAGCAATGTCATTGACCCGTGTGAGGATACTCCCATCTTCTTTGAATTGAACATTATAGTAAAATTCGTGCACCTCTTCTTCATAGAGGATGGGGGATTTTTTGTTGAACAAATGCAGCCATGATTGAATTTCAACCATATCGTGAAGAGAGTCCATGCCGGGAAGAGTTATGATTCCCATATCAAAAACTCTCCCAGCCAAGACGGCTTGCTTTCTCAGGATGTCAACAACATCCTGCATGTTGACACTCTCATCTCTCCTGACTTGGGCACCAGGTCCCTGTGTTCTCTTCATTTTGCTTCCAGAACTTTTCTTTTTGGACTTTGTGTTTTCAACCTTCTTTGAAACCTTCCCCTTTTTCCTCTCTGCCCTTTTCTTCTTACTTTTATTTTCCACTTCCTCAGCGGACAACTCAACAACATCAGTCTCAGGTATTTTGAAATTTTATACCTTGAAGGTTCTTGCACTTCTAACTGCAGCAGTAGAACGTGCACTGGCCTTCAAGGCATCAGCCATCAATTTTTGAGCAGCAGACCTAGTGGTAGGTCTTCTCCTAGGGGTCTTTTCTACAACCTTCTCCTTCCCTTTTCTAGATATCTCACCTTCTCTTCGCTCAACCTTCCATTTTAAAGGTTCCTCCTCACTTTCAGAGTCAGAGAAGGAGGAAGAAGGATACCTTCCAATATCAGGAGTTTAATCAAAAATGGGTTGAGTGTTTCTTACCTCTTCCCTCTGCAAAACTTTAGTTTGCTCAACCCTTGATTCTTCCCGCATCATAGCCAAGCTCTCAATCACCAACTCTTCACTTGCTGCCAATATATTGGACTCAGATGCCTTATGCTTGGGTAGATCTCCTTCAAAGAGATTACAGGCAGCATTTCTTGCAACAGACTAGGTCCAGTAGGCAAGCATGTACTGTTAAGATCTATGGCATAGAAGGGACTGTCCGGTGTGTCTTGCTGAGAATTAGAAGGGGCATTGGGTCTGGACTGTACAGTAGACGGAGAGTAGAAAGCAAGTGGCTCTATTTCGCTAAGAGCATTTAGCATTTGTTTAGAGGTAGAAGAAGGAGAAGACATGTTTGAAGTACATAGGAAGAAGGGTTTTTGAACAGAGAGAGGAAGAAGAAGAAACAAAGTTTGCCTTTTTAACTTTTGTTTAAACCCTTCTTGAAACAAAAGGAATGCTAAAGGACGGATGTGGATTTCAAAAAGAAGTAAAGAGGGTTTTTAAAAGGCGTGAAAAGGTGTCAGGTCCGTGATTGGATGTGTCGCTTGAGATAGAAGCGATGCGACTAACGGTCAGAATGACCGATGACTGACACGTGGCATTATCAACGGTCATAATTTTCAGTTTCAAATTAATGTAGTAATGCTAACCTGGACAGACACCAGGTACCATAGCATAGTTACATCCTCATTCCCCAGTTGTTCTAGTCATTTTCTTTGCTAAGCAAGTCCTTCCTGAAAGTATGCCTACAAAAGGTACAAAAAAGATCTTTATTCAGTTATTTAATATTCACACAAAGGATACCTGCACTACATTAGCCATCAAGGGAATTCAACTGTTGGAAGCTAAGAACATCACTTAGAGATCAACATGCCCAACTTCAACCAATTTCTCTCAAATTGATCTTTACTGAGAGCCTTGGTGAAGATATCTGCAATTTGCTCCTTCGTTGGACAATATGTAAGCACAATATTTCCCTTCTCAACATTATCTCTCAAAAAGTGATGTCTAACATCAATATGTTTTGTTTTCTTATGATGGACTTGATTTGTTCCCATACTAACAGCACTAGCATTGTCACACATAAGAGGAATTGCTTTGATGTGAATCCCAAAATCTTCCAAGTGTTGCCTGATCCACAGCAACTGTGAACAACAGGCTGCAGCAACTACATACTCAGCTTTAGCAGTTGAGAGTGCCACAGAGTTCTGCTTCTTGGTTCCCCAAGAGATAAGTGATGATCCAAGGAAATGAGCCATTCCAGAAGTACTCTTACTATCAACTTGATAACCAGCAAAATCAGCATCTGCAAAACCAACTAGATCAAAAGTGTCACCTGCTGGATAGAAGAGAACCAGGTCCCTTCTTTTCTTCAGGTATCTAAGAATACGTGTTGCAGCCTTCAAGTGTGAATCATGAGGACATGCTTGAAACCTGGCACACATTCCAACACTATAAACAATATCAGGCCTGCTAGCAGTCAGATATAGCAAGGATCCAATGATTCCCCTGTACATTGTTTGATTCACAAGGGATCAGATTCCTCTACTACAAGCTTGGAATTTGTTCCCATATGAGTATCAATAGGTTTAGAGTCAAACATATTGAATTTCTTCAGTAGCTCCTTAATGTACTTCTCCTGACAGATTGAAATCCTATTTGATGATTGCTTGATTTGTAAACCAAGGAAGAATGTCAGTTCACCCATCATGCTCATTTCAAATTTCTTTCCCATTAATGCTGAGAATTCTTCACACAAATGTTCTGAAGTAGCTCCAAAAATTATGTCATCCACATACACTTGAATGATAAGCAATTCTTGTTCTCTTTTTAATAAGAACAATGTATTGTATATCTTGCCTCTTTTGAAACCATTCTTCAACAGAAACTTTGACAGCATTTCATACCATGCTCTTGGAGCCTGCTTCAGACCATACAGGGCTTTATTCAATCTGAACACATGATCTGGTAGCTCTGCATCTTCAAAACCAGGAGGTTGCTTGACAAATACCTCCTCTTTGAGATCTCCATTCAGAAATGCACTCTTCACATCCATTTGATACAGCTTGAACCCCATGAATGCATCTGATAGCCTCCATTCTGGCAACAGGTGCAAAAGTCTCATCATAGTCTATTCCCTCTTCTTGATTACATCCTTGAACCACCAACCTGGATTTATTTCTAGTAATCACTCCATTTTCATCAAGCTTGTTTATGAAAACCCATCTGGTTCCTATTACTGTTCTGCGTGCAGGTCGAGGAACCAGGTACCATACCTTGCTTCTTTCAAACTGATGAAGTTCTTCTTGCATAGAGTTGATCCAATCTGCATCACCTAATGCTACTTTCACATTCTTGGGCTCAATAGATGATATGAATGCTGAAAATGCAACTAGATTTCTTATTTTTGATCTAGTATGAATTCCAGAATTCAAGGGAGAAATAAGATTATCAAGAGGATGTGATGAACTATGCTTCCATCCTGATCTTGGAGCAGACTGGTTGAGTTGATCAGCATGTTCTTCTTCATCAAGAGAGACATCATTTTATGGGGAGTTTGATGAACTCTGGCTGGAATTTTGAGTAGTACCAGGTACCTCATCACATTTTTCCACCTCATCACCCTCTTCAGGTAGACTATGATTCTGATCATCACAATCATTTTTCAGTTGTTGTCCTGCATCAGCTTCACTTCCTTCAATTTTCTGCGAATTGAATAGTTTGATCACATCATCTTCATCATTTGATCCATTATTCCTCAATATTCCATCTTCATCAAATACAACATGAATGCTTTCTTCAATGCATTGAGTTCGTTTGTTGAATATTCTGTAATCCTTACTCGATGAAGAATATCCAACAAATACTCCTTCATCACTCCTAGGATCAAATTTTCCCAGATCATCCTTTCCATTGTTCAGCACAAAACACCTACATCCAAATGATCTAAGATGACTCAGCATAGGCTTTCTGTTGTTGAGCAGCTCATAGGGGGTCTTATTCAAAACAGCTCTTATCAGACACCTGTTGGTAACATGACATGCTGTGTTAACAGCTTCAGCCCAGAAATTTTGAGGAAGATTTGATTCAATAATCATAGTTCTGGCAATGTTCACCAAGGTTCTGTTTTTCCTTTCCACTACTCCATTTTGTTGAGGAGTTCTAGGAGCAGAAAAATTATGACTCGTACCATTCTTCATGCAGAATTTATCTAGTTTTGAGTTCTCAAACTCAGTACCATGATCAGATCGAATGCTGCAAATGACTTGATTCAATTTGGTCTGAATCATTTTTAAAAACACCACCAACTCTTCAGCTGTTTCTGCCTTTGATTTCAAGAATCTTGTCCATGTATATCTCGAGTAATCATCAACAATTACCAATATGTACTTCTTGCCATTTCTGCTTTGAACCTTCAGGGGTCCACACAAGTCCATGTGAAGCAACTCTAGACTTCTTGATGATGTTACTTGCTTTTTAGGCTTAAAGGATGATCTGATTTGTTTTCCTTTAACACACGCTTCACAGATTTTATTTTCAGCAAACTTCAGCTTTGGCAGACCTCGGACCAGGTCCTTAGAAATAAGTTTGTTCAATAAAGATGAGCTTACATGCCCCATCCTACGATGCCAAAGATTAGCATTCTCATTCTGAGCGCTAAGACATGTCAGGTCATCTCCATGAGACGTTTCTAAGTTGGCCACATACATATTTTTACTTCTGTGAGCAGTAAGAATTACCTTCTTTGTAGCTAGACTCATCACAGTGCACTTCTCAGAAGTAAATTTGACTTCATTCCCTTATTCACAGATTTGAGACACACTCAACAAACTGTACTTCAACCCATCCACATGATACACATTGTCGATTGAATCTTCAAGAGATTTTCCCTCTTTGCCAACTCCCAAAATGTACCCCTTCTTGCCATCACCAAAAGAGACACCTCCTCCTTGACGTGTCTTGAGTGAGAGGAAATTTTTTACATCACCAGTCATGTGTTTAGAGCATCCACTGTCTATATACCAACATTGACTGCTGCTCCTCTCACTCTCCTGCACCAAGAATCACTTGTTTATCTTGGGAACCCATTTCAATTTGAGCTCCCAGAAAGCAGACAAATGAGTGATTAGATTATATTTAGTCCAATAGGGTAGATTTTGAAGCTTTCTAACAAAGGACATTGGGGCCGTGACAGATTTTTTCTTTGAAAATCTGTGAGTTGAAACATTCTTTGGAGGACCAGGTCTCTCTTTTGGTAAATTTTGTCTTTCAGCATAATTAGAGAGTCTTTCATAGGAGTTTATCCAGCCAGCACACTCTCCCTTTAAATGCCCATTCTTACCACAGTGAAGATAGAGCAGATTGTCAGACACAAACACATACTTGCTGTGAGGATTATAGGGAGGAGTGACGTTCAAACTTCCTAGTCCTTTCTTATTGAAATTACTCTGATTTGTTGCATTTGACAATAACTTTGAGGATTTTGTCCACTTAAGAGATTTTTCAAGTTCTTCCTTAAGTTTGACAATATCCTTTTCTAATTTGTTGCTCTTTTCCAACGACAGACCAAGGTTTTTTCAGAGTTTTCAATTTTTCTTGGATTTCAACTTGTAAACCATTTGACATTCCATTTAGCTTTTCAGCTTCTTCAGTTATCTGATTCAACTGATTCTTAAGTTCAGAATTATCAGACTCTAGAGACACCATTCTTGACATTTTCTCTTCAAGTTTAACTTTGTTTTTAGTTAAACTGTCAAGTTCAGCATTCATGGTGTCTCTTTCAGATGTTAACTCAATTACAGAATCAATCATGACTTTTGCCAACGTTCTCAATTTTTTAAGAGAATAATTATCCAAGTCATTTTTCATATCAAGAAGAATACATGGTCGTCCTCTTCTTCATTTTCTGTATGAGCCATGAGAGAAAACATTTCATTGAAAATGGTTTCCTCCTCATGTACAGCCACCATGGTGTCACGACCCAAATCGGGGACGCGACTGGCACCCACATTTACCCTCCTATGTGAGCGAACCAACCCATCTAAACATTAACATTTCAAGATATATCAACAGAAAATAATGCGGAAGACTTAAACTTATTTATAAAATAATTCAAAACTATTATTATTATTATCTCCAATATCTGGAAGTCATCATCACAAGAACATCTATCTCAAATTGCTAAACTAAAACTGTCTAAGAAGCTAAAACAACTACTAGCTAGTCCATGCCGGAAGTTCAAGGCATCAAGACTTGAAGAAGAAGACCCAGTCCAAGCTAGACGCATTAGCTCACCCTGAATTTCCGAAGGTAGTGAAGACTGGCTAGATCTACTGTTGAGTTGAAGTTGACGGAACGTTTGCTGCATTACACAAATAACAAAGAAGAAAACGTAAAAGTAGGGGGTCAGTACAACCACAAGTACTGACTAGATATCATCGGCCAACTCAAAATAGGGAACAGTATATATCAATAATAATGTAAATCAACTACAATACTCAACATGTAGCAATAACAATATTAATTCATCAATAAATACAACCGAGTTCACACATGAGGACTCAAGCCTCAATACCATACTCATTTGGGAATTACGTTCATTTAGATTGAGTATGTTCATTATCTTTCAAGATTCATTATCTTTCTTCCTCTTGTGTCGGTACGTGACACTCCGCTCCTCTATTTCTATCCTGGTGCCGGAACGTGGCACTCCGATCCTCATATACTATCCTGGTACCGGAACGTGGCACCCGATCCATATACTATCCTGGTGTCGGAATGTGACACTCTGATCCTCATTCTATCCTGGTACCGGAACGTGGCACCCGATCCATAATTCTATCCTGGTGTCGGAACGTGACACTCCGATCCTCATATTCATTCTATCCTGGTACCGGAACGTGGCACCCGATCCATAATTCTATCCTGGTGTCGGAACGTGACACTCCGATCCTCATATTAATTCTATCCTGGTACCGGAACGTGGCACCCGATCCCCTAATTCATCAAGCCTTATTTTATACTAAGGCATCATCAATCATAAGTGAATTAGGGTTCTTTCAAGATTTGGGATTCAATAGCTTCATCATGCTTTGTTGATTCATCACAATTTCATATTCATATTCATGCAAGCTTACAATTAAGCACATAGTAGGGTTTACAATACTATCAACACATAACATTCACTATTAAGAGTTTACTACAAGTAGCATGAAATAAACCATAACCTACCTCCACCGAAGAATTGAATTCAAACAAGCAAATTCCTCAAGCTTTAATATTCCTCTTCGTTTCTCCTATCACGTTCAATCTCTCTTTCTCTTTGTTCTTTCTGTTTGTTTTATTCACACCCTCTTTCCTTTACCCTAATTATCATATAATTAAGACTAAAAGAGGACAATAGAACCCACTAATTGACTTAAGATTACCTCTTTTAACCCCCAAGTAATTAGACTTATTAATATTAACCCTCAATCTTTATAATTAAGGAAAGAATAGTCCAAAACGACCCTTAAAACGTGTAGAGGAATCCTATTCTGCCTGGGATTTGCGCAACCTGTGACGGGCCGTCGTGCCTGCGACGGTCCATCACGATGGTCGTCGCAGCCTCCCAAAATCCAGGTGAACTGTGACGGCCCGTCACACCAGTGACGGTCCGTCCTGCACCTCCGTCCTGACGGTCAGAAACTCGTTTCATGTACCAAATTCTCAAAAGTTGAAGTGTTTTACAACGGGAACTCACGACGGTTCGTCGTGGATATGACGGCACGTCCTGCAGGTCCGTCACAATTTACAGAGAGTCGATTTTCAGTATCCAATTTCAGAATTCTAAGTATGCTGAAACGATGCACCCTCGACGGGCCGTCGTGCCTGTGACGGTCCGTCGCAGTGCCCGTGGTTTTGGCCAGTTTTTCCAGAATTAAAATCTGCTGCTCAAAACGACTAAACAGGTCGTTACAATAGATACCAATTTACCCATCGTTCATCCCCGAACGATCAAAAGAAGAAAATCAATGGCGAAGAGGAGTACCTGAATCTGTAAACAGATGTGGGTATTTTTCTTGCATATCTGCCTCCTTCTCCCAAGTAGCTTCTTCAACCGGTCGATTCTTCCATTGGACCTTGATGGATGCAATTTCTCTCGACCTCAACTTGCGAACCTCTCTATCTAGTATAGCAACCGGTTCCTCCTCATAAGTCAAATTCTCATCAAGCAAAACTGAATCCCAACGGATAATGTAGTTTCCATCTCCATGGTATCTTTTTAACATGGACACATGAAACACCGGATGCACTCCGGACAGCCCTGGAGGTAAGGCTAATTCATAAGCCACCTCCCCTATTCGCTTAAGCACTTCAAACAGTCCAATATACCTTGGACTTAACTTACCTCTTTTACCAAACCGCATCACCCCTTTCATGGGTGAAACCTTCAACAAGACTTGTTCACCTTCCATGAACTCCAAGTCTCTAACATTCCGGTCTGCATACTCCTTTTGTCTACTTTGCGCCGCTAGAAGTTTTTCTTGAATGCCCTTCACCTTATCTAACGAATCCCTCAAGAGGTCAGTACCCCAAGGTCTAACCTCAAATGCATCAAACCACCCAATGGGAGATCTACACCTCCTCCCATACAATGCTTCAAATGGGGCCATATCAATACTAGAGTGATAGCTTTTATTGTATGAAAACTCTGCCAAAGGTAAGAAGCTATCCCAATGGCCACCAAACTCTATCACGCATGCACGAAGCATATCCTCCAACACTTGAATCGTTCGCTCAGACTGACCATCGGTCTGAGGGTGAAATGCCGTGCTAAGGTCCAACCTAGTACCCAATTCAGCATGCAATGTTTTCCAAAACTTAGAAGTAAACTGCGTACCTCTATCTGATATGATGGATAGTGGAACCCCATGCAATCGAACGATTTCTGAGATGTAGATTTTTGCTAACTTCTCTGCATTGTAAGTCACCTTGACCGGAATGAAATGAGCAGACTTAGTTAACCTATCAACAATCACCCAAATGGAGTCATACTTACCCATTGTCTTCGGAAGACCAACCACAAAGTCCATTGCGATTCTCTCCCACTTCCATTCAGGAATGGGCATTCTCTGAGTGTTCCTCCGGGCCTTTGGTGTTCATATTTCACTTGTTGACAGTTTGGACACTTGGCAATAAAGTCAACAATATCACGCTTCATTCTACTCCACCAGAAGTGTTGCTTTAGGTCGCGATACATCTTGGTTGCACCCGGATGTATAGAATACCTTGAACTATGAGCCTCTGTCAGAATAGTGTTGATCAAATCGTCAACTCGGGGTACACATACCCTTCCCTTTATCCTCAAAACACCTTCCTCATCGATTGTTGCTTCTTTAGCCTCTCCTTGCAACACTTTATCTCGGATTCGCCTTAGTTTCTCATCATCAAACTGTTTTCCCTTAATCTTGTCAAGAAAAGAAGATCTTGACTCCACACTAGCCAACAATCCTCCCTTCTCATTTATTTCTAACCTCATCAAGTCGTTAGCCAGAGTTTGAACCTCTCTAGCCAATGGGCGTCTAGAAGCTTGCAAATGAGCTAGACTTCCCATGCTTCCCGCCTTTCTACTCAAGGCATCTGCCACAACATTCGCCTTCCCCGGATGATACAAAATAGTGATGTCGTAGTCCTTCAGTAGTTCCATCCATCTCCTTTGTCTCAAGTTCAAATCTTTCTGAGTAAAGACATACTGTAGACTACGATGATCCGTATAGACTTCACACTTAACCCCATATAAATAATGTCTCCATTGCTTTAGTGCAAATACTACCGCGGCCAACTCCAAATCATGGGTCGGATAGTTACGTTCATGCACCTTTAATTGCCTCGAAGCATAAGCAATCACATTCTTCTCTTGCATTAGCACTGCACCCAACCCAGAATAGGATGCATCACAATAAACAATGAAGTTTTTACCCTCTACTGGCAAGGTAAGAATGGGTGCGGTAGTCAACAAAGTCTTAAGCTTCTGAAAGCTTTCCTCACATTCATCCGACCATACAAATGGAACATTCTGCTTAGTCAAGTTCGTCAATTGGGAAGCAATAGAAGAGAATCCCTTGACAAATCGGCGGTAGTAGCTAGCTAACCCAACAAAACTCCGTATTTCTGGCACATTAGTGGGTCTTACCCAATTCTTCACTGTTTCAACCTTAGAAGGATCTACCATCACTCCATCCTTAGAAACCACGTGCCCCAAGAAGGACACTGCATCTAGCCAAAACTCACACTTAGAGAATTTGGCATAAAGCTTTTTCCCTCAAACATTTCCAATACAATTCTCAAATGCTCCTCATGTTCCTCCCTACTTTTAGAATATACCAGTATATCATCTATAAATACGATCACAAAGAGATCCAAATACGGCTTAAAATCCCATTCATCAAGCTCATGAAAGCAGCGGGGGCATTTGTAAGACCAAAAGACATCACTACGAATTCATAATGCCCATACCTAGTCCGAAAAGCGGTCTTTGGCACATCCGTTGCCTGTATTTTCAATTGATGATAACGGATCTCAAGTCGATCTTCGAGAAGACACAAGCACCTTGTAGTTGATCAAATAAGTCATCAATGCGAGGAAGAGGATACTTGTTCTTAATAGTTACCTTGTTCAACTGCCGGTAGTCTATGCACATCCGAAAACTCCCATCCTTCTTCTTCACAAACAAAACCGGAGCACCCCAAGGAGATGCACTTGGTCTAATGAAGCCTTTGCTCAACAACTCTTGAAGTTGTGCCTTTAACTCTCTTAACTCCGCGGGAGCCATTCTATAAGGGGGTATAGAAATGGGGCGAGTGCCCGGTTCCAATCAATGCAAAAGTCGATATCCCTATCTGGTGGCATACCAGGAAGATCTGCAGGGAACACATCCAAAAACTCACGGACTACCGAAACCGACTCAATCGAGGTACTTGGGTAGTGTCATCCTTGAGATGTGCCAAGAAAGCTAAACACCCCTTACTAACCATTTTCTTAGCACGAAGAAAGGAGATGATACGCACCGGATTGGAAGTGTAGTCACCCTCCCACACTAACGGATCTGTCCCAGGCTTGGCTAACGTCACCGTTTTAGCATTACAATCCAAAATCGCAAAATTCGGAGAAAGCCAAGTCATACCCAGAATTACATCAAAATCAACCATTTCTAAGATAACCAAATCTACATAAGTGTTGCTCCCCACGAAATTCACCAAACAAGACCTATGTACCTTTTCAACTACCACAGACTCACACCACGAAGTAGAAACACGAATAGGCATGTCAAGTAATTCACAATACAATTTTAGACCATTAGCAAATGATGAAGATACATATGAAAACGTGGAGCCAGGGTCAAATAATACAGATGCCATGCAATCACAAACCAAAATATTACCTGTGATAACAGCATCAGAGGCCTCCGCTTCGGATCTCCCAGGGAAAGCGTAACAATGGGCCCTATCACCAGTTTGTCCGTTGCCCCTACCATGTTGTGTCGTAGTGGATCTGTTTTGCCCATCACCTCGGCCGTTTTGGTGACCACCATTACCTCGACCACCGCGTCCTCCAGAATGACGGCCTCTTCCATAACCACCTCTACCTCTAGCTATTGGGGGCCGATAACTCTGTTTTGGACAATATCTCTTAATATGTCCAATCTCCCCACATCCATAGCACTCTCTGGGTTCATGCATAGGTCTCTCAGAGAAGTGTTGATCGGTCTGAGGTGGACCCCCAACTACAGTCTGTAGTGAAGACTGAATTGGTCGAACTGAGTGACCTCCGGAGCTCTGTCCTCTAGAGTAAGAACCATTAAACTCACCTCCCCTTCGAAACCTTTTTGATGTCGATGTCGTGGTGAAGTCATCTGGTTTCACTCCTTCCACCTCTGTCACAAAGTCTACCACCTCTTGGAAGGATGTTGCCGTTGCCGCTATCTGTAAGGCTGAAATTCGCAATTCTGACCTCAACCCCTTCACAAAACGGCGGATCCGTTCTTGTGGAATGAAACATAGTTGGGTGGCATACCTTGATAAAGCACGAAACTTAGCCTCATATGCGTTAACTGTCATCCTACCTTGCTCGAGACTCAAGAACTCATCCCTTTTTCTATCTCTCAAGGTCCTTGGGATATACTTCTCCATAAACAGGGTAGAGAATGATTCCCAAGTCATAGGTGGTGCCTCTGTTGGTTGACACTCAACATGTGACCGCCACCACATTTTGGCGTTCCCTTGAAACTGATAGCTCACGAACTCAACGCCAAACCGTTCTACTATACCCATCTTGTGTAGTAGCTCGTGACAATCAACCAGAAAATCGTAGGCATCCTCTGATTCTGCACCCTTAAAGACTGGAGGTTTCAATTTCAAGAACTTACTGAAAAGTTCATGCTGATCATTTGTCATAATTGGTCCAGTAGTCAGACGTGGAAATGTGCCTATTCCCAATGATGCATCCATGCGGGGAGCCATAGTAGCCGCATGTCGTACCTCTGAAACCGGAGGTGTTGGTGCAGAAACCACTGGGGGTGCCTGACCCTGATCGGATAACCCGCTAAGATAAGCAAGTACCTGGTTGATCATCTCTGGGGTAGGTTGGGGTGGCATTTCCTCATTCTGCCCTTGTTCAGTTTCCCCTTCCTCACCCTCTCTAACTACTTCCTCAGTCGGTGGAGGAGTCACCGCCCTAGCCTCAGATGGACTAGGTGCTCGTCCTCTTCCTCTAGAGGACGTCCTCCCACGACCTCTACCGCGGCCTCTTGCCACTGTTCTTCCTCGAGCCACAGCCCCAGTGGCTGGCTCAGTCGTTTCTTGTCTTTCCGTTGTTGCTGCTGGTGCGGTCGTTGCTCTAGTTCTAACCATCTGCGAAATAGAGTGAAGATGGTCAGATACCAATTTGTATCACCTAGATACCAATTGGACTCAAGTAGTAGCACGAAAGAAAGAATGAGAGATTGGAATTTACCTAAAGTCTTATAGCCTCTCAAGGAAAAGTAAAGGCGTCCCCCTACCGTTCCTTAAGACTCTACTAGACCTGTTCTTGTGTGATGAGACCACTGAACCTAATGCTCTGATACCAAGTTTGTCACGACCCAAATCGGGGACGCGACTGGCACCCACATTTACCCTCCTATGTGAGCGAACCAACCCATCTAAACATTAACATTTCAAGATATATCAACAGAAAATAATGCGGAAGACTTAAACTTATTTATAAAACAATTCAAAACTATTATTATTATTATCCCCAAGATCTGGAAGTCATCATCACAAGAACATCTATCTCAAATTGCTAAACTAAAACTGTCTAAGAAGCTAAAACAACTACTAGCTAGTCCATGCCGGAAGTTCAAGGCATCAAGACTTGAAGAAGAAGACCCAGTCCAAGCTAGACGCATTAGCTCACCCTGAATTTCCGAAGGTAGTGAAGACTGGCTAGATCTACTGTTGAGTTGAAGTTGACGGAACGTTTGCTGCATTACACAAATAACAAAGAAGAAAACGTAAAAGTAGGGGGTCAGTACAACCACAAGTACTGAGTAGATATCATCGGCCAACTCAAAATAGGGAACAGTATATATCAATAATAATGTAAATCAACTACAATACTCAACATGTAGCAATAACAATATTAATTCATCAATAAATACAACCGAGTTCACACATGAGGACTCAAGCCTCAATACCATACTCATTTGGGAATTACGTTCATTTAGATTGAGTATGTTCATTATCTTTCAAGATTCATTATCTTTCTTCCTCTTGTGTCGGTACGTGACACTCCGCTCCTCTATTTCTATCCTGGTGCCGGAACGTGGCACTTCGATCCTCATATACTATCCTGGTACCGGAACGTGGCACCCGATCCATATACTATCCTGGTGTCGGAACGTGACACTCCGATCCTCATTCTATCCTGGTACCGGAACGTGGCACCCGATCCATAATTCTATCCTGGTGTCGGAACGTGACACTCCGATTCTCATATTCATTTTATCCTGGTACCGGAACGTGGCACCCGATCCATAATTCTATCCTGGTGTCGGAACGTGACACTCCGATCCTCATATTCATTCTATCCTGGTACCGGAACGTGGCACCCGATCCCCTAATTCATCAAGCCTTCTTTTATACTAAGGCATCATCAATCATAAGTGAATTAGGGTTCTTTCAAGATTTGGGATTCAATAGCTTCATCATGCTTTGTTGATTCATCACAATTTCATATTCATATTCATGCAAGCTTACAATTAAGCACATAGTAGGGTTTACAATACTATCAACACATAACATTCACTATTAAGAGTTTACTACAAGTAGCATGAAATAAACCATAACCTACCTCCACCGAAGAATTGAATTCAAACAAGCAAATTCCTCAAGCTTTGATATTCCTCTTCGTTTCTCCTCTCACGTTCAATCTCTCTTTCTCTTTGTTCTTTCTGTTTGTTTTATTCACACCCTCTTTCCTTTACCCTAATTATCATATAATTAAGACTAAAATAGGACAATAGAACCCACTAATTAACTAAAGGTTACCTCTTTTAACCCCCAAGTAATTATACTTATTAATATTAACCCTCAATCTTTATAATTAAGGAAAGAATAGTCCAAAACGACCCTTAAAACGTGTAGAGGAATCCTATTCTGCCTGGGATTTGCGCAACCTGTGACGGGCCGTCGTGCCTGTGACGGTCCGTCACGATGGTCGTCGCAGCCTCCCAAAATCCAGGTGAACTGTGACGGCCCGTCACACCAGTGACGGTCCGTCCTGCACTCCGTCCTGACGGTCAGAAACTCGTTTCATGTACCAAATCTCAAAAGTTGAAGTGTTTTACAACAGGAACTCACGACGGTTCGTCGTGGATGTGACGGCACGTCCTGCAGGTCCGTCACAATTTACAGAGAGTTGATTTTCAGTATCCAATTTCAGAATTCTAAGTATGCTGAAACGATGCACCCTCGACGGGCCGTCGTGCCTGTGACGGTCCGTCGCAGTGCCCGTGGTCTTGGCCAGTTTTTCCAGAATTAAAATCTGCTGCTCAAAACGACTAAACAGGTCGTTACACATGGACACATCATTTGGTTCATCAGGATCTTCTGAATCACTTGAAGAATCACCCCATGCAGCAAGAGCCTTTTTGACCACCAAATCTGCAGCAGCTTTTCTATCTCTCTTACCGAGTACCAGGTCCCTTCTCTTCTCTTTGTCACTTCTTGGTTTTTGATGTTCCTTGTTTTCATTCTTGAGCAGAGGACACTCTCTGATAAAGTGCCCAGCTTTTCCACACTTGTAGCATGTATCACCTTGAGTAGCATTTCGAGTACCATTTGTTCCTCTTTTAAAAACTTTATTTTTTCTCACAATTTTTTGAAATCTGTTGATGAGATATGCCATATCATCATCACTGGAATCTTCATCTGATTTGTACTTCAGCATCAATGACTTATCCTTTTTAGCTTCCTTCTTTGATGAATCGTAATTTCGATTCATCTCATGTGTTTTCAGATTTCCAATCAAAGCATCCATAGTCATCACCTTCAAATCTTTGGCTTCTGTGATGGCATCAACCTTGCTTTCCCAAGATTTTGAGAATTCGAAGTATTTTTCTGACTTGTTTGCTCATGCTTATTGGTTCACCAAGACTTCGTAGCTCATTTGTAATGGAAGACAATTTTTTGAACATGTCATGAATTGTTTCTCCTTCCTTCATTTTGAAGTTCTCATACCGTGAGGTAAGCATGTCAATCTTTGATTCTTTGACTTGTTCAGTTCCTTCATGAGCAGTCTTCAAACAGTCCCAAATTTCCTTAGCAGACTCACAAGCTGAAACCCTGTTGAACTCATCAGGTCCTATCCCAGAGACAAGAAAAGTTTTTGCTTTGTAGCCCTTTTCAATCTTTTTTCTATCAGCTTCGTCGTATTTCTGTCTAGGCTTTGGAACAAGACCAGTTTTCTCTCCATCCTTTTCTTCCATCATCAGAATAAACGGTCCATCAATTACAATATCCCATAACTCGCTGTCTTCAGCCATGAGATAATCATGCATTCTAACTTTCCACCAACTGTAGAAATGTCCATTGAAACGGGGAGGTCTTGTTGACGACTGACCTTCTTCGAGATTAAGTGGAGCAGCCATTCTAGAACAAATATCACTTCCTTGGTGTTAACCAAATAGGGAGTGCCTGCTCTGATACCACTTGATAGAATATATGCCTTCACTTAACAGAGTAATGGACCAGGTCCCTTACTACACTAATGAATATAACCAGAAAGTTAATATGCAGTAAAAATCAACACAATGATTTTACGTGGAAACCTCATTGCTTAAGGGAGTAAAACCACGACCTGTCTCACAGGATTTTCAATCATTTTCACTAATCTTCAAAAGCAAAAGTAAAAAACGATTACAACAAATGTGAGAAGAAGTTTTTTATCTCACGTTTAAGCAATAGTCTCTATTGCTTAACAAGCCTAAGTAGAAAACAATCTACCAAGTAAGCTATCCCACTTGGACAACCTAGACTTTTAACACTACCAATGATTCCTTTATAGTTTCAGGAATAGTTTACAATATAAGAACAAGAGAATATATTCTAAACAGCTACACTAAAAGCTCCAGAGAACTGCTGTTCTTGGAATAATTCTGCCTTTTGTTTACTAGCAGCCTTTGCAAATGTTCTTGAAAAGTTCTATCTCAAGTTGCAAAAACTGTGAAAGATGTTTAGGAAAGTGCCTTTTATATGGACAAGTCACTTTTCTTAAACTCTTTGCCATTGGTTGGAGAAGTCTCACATTCTGACGTCATCGGGAAGTGTGCACCTACTTTCTGTACCGTCTCCAACTGGCAGTCAACTGGCTCGTCACAATGAGAGTCTGGTACCTCTACAAGGTCCCTGCGCTTGTTTCATCTTCAACATTCAAGTAAGAAACCTGGTACCTTTACGAGGTCCCTAAGTTTGTCAAATCATCAAAACTGCAAATAACAGAAACCTATAAAATCGCACAACACATGATTCTGTTCTTTCATATTATTTGTTTTAACTTTTTTACACTCTTTATAGTTCATAAGTAAAAATAATACTTTTACTAATTTACTGTTAAAATTTTGTAATACTTTCTTTTTTTACTTTTACTTATCATATTTAAATTTGACACATTTATTAAAAAAATAATGATTAACATGACTTATTTAATTACCACACTTTTTAATAATTGGTGTTTAATATTAAGTCTTGAAAAATAATTTTAGGAATAAGTAATTAATATTAAGTAAGAAACATGAAAAACTTGTCTTTTCTTGATATTAACTGTCGAAATTTGAACCCTGCATGAAAGATCAAGAACTCATCAAGTCGTTAGCCTGAACTCGAAATTGTAGAACTATAACAAATCTTATTCGAATCAATTGAATTATTATAATTTAACAAATATTATTTAAATTAATTAAATTATAGTTCAACAAATTTTATTTAAATTAATCTAATTATAATTACTTTTATTAATTAATAAAGCATTTTCCATAAGCACGGGCTTGTCATCCGCTAGTTATTAAAGAGAAATTTGACTAGTATTTGAAACGTATTATTATAATGATAGCATAAAAGTGTAATTTAAAGACTTCTTGTGTAATTTAATGAATAGTTAAATCTTAAGAAAATTAATTTATTTTAATTTACTTCTAAGAACTATTATTTAATTGGTTAAATCAACATGATTAGATGAAAAAGGAATTTCTAAATCTATATGAAAAAATAATTCTATTGTTGTGGAATAAGAAACCTTCATATCATAATGAACATCTTTAATTTATTTGGAGCTATTTGACTTGAATCCAGCATATTTAGTGAATTTGAGTGAAAATATTAACAAGAATATTTACATTAGCAATAAATAAAGTGATGACTTTATTATTCATGGTTAATTATTATAAGTCATCTAACTCATTGATAAATGAATAAAGAAAAGAGAAAAGATATAAAATGACACCTGAAGTTATCTCGAATTTTCAAAAAAACACCTAAACTATGCAGGTGTCCTATTACCCCCTTAAACAAACCTGAACTAATATTATTACATCATTTTTTGTCCACCAGGCATGGAGAGTGTATACACTCTCTTAAAGAGCGTGAACAAACTAAAAAAACAATATACTTTTATTTTTACAAGAATTTTACTATAAAATATTTTTTTTTTCTTATTATTTTAACTTTTTCTCCTTATTATTTTTTTCTTTTTCTTTCTTCCTTCTTCTTCAAAAATTCATTGTCATATTCATTAACTTATCACTTTTAGTGTCACTTTTTACCACAAGTCCATCTCTCTTTTATTCTACTATTAGTTTAAATCTCTTAAATTTTATAATTATATCTAGATATATTAATACATTTCGAACAATGTGATAAACTCATTAGATTTCAAGATGATTAGTAGACATTATTTAGTTTTTTATCCAAATTCTAACTAAACTTTTTCAATTTTCGGAGAATTCTTATGCTTTCAAAATTATCGTTTCTAGTTTTGAATTATTATGAAAATGAGATAAATGAAATGATGATACCTTCAAAATTTTGATCTTTCTTAGAAAAATAATTAGTTTTGTTATCAATAACTCAACAAAGTCTAAAAAACAGTATAATTTTGAAAAGTAAGAAATTTGACCAAATAAGAAGAAGAAAAGAGAAAGAAAATGGAGGGGCTCAACTTGATATGGGTGTGGGGTTAGGTGAGGATAAGAGGGGAAGAAGAAGGAATAAAGAAAGAAAATGGAGGAAACCTGAAAGTTGGGGTAGAAGATGAATTAAAATTTGAAATGAAATTAAAATAAAAATAATAAAACTAAAATAAGTCAAAAAGTAAGAGAAAGAAATAAAGAAAACTTAAAATAAAAATAATAATATTTCAAATTGAATTAACACGTGTCGCACAATAATTGGTGTGTGATTACACTTGCCATTTATAATCTGAAATTGATCCAAAAATGATGTAATAATATATGTTCGGAATAGTTTAGGAGGGTAAATGGACATCTGCATAGTTAAGATGTCTTTTTAAAAATTTGAAACAATTTCAGGTGTCACTTTATGTCTTTTTTCTAAAGAAAATGACTAGTTTTTGATAACACAAGTAAAATAGACATAAACTCACAAATTGTTTCTTGAATTTTCAAATCGGACAAGTTAGTCTTTTTAATTGATTCCAACAACTTCCATCCTCATAAACAAACTCATATATATCAATCATTAATGTGTAAAATATCAATTTAATCAATCAAGTGTCTTGCACTTGAGCTATGTTCTTTGAAAGTTTCATATCCCATCATTTAATTAAATGATGATATTTTAGTTAGTCATCTTAAATAATTTCACTAACGTCAATAAAACATTAGAATTCCACCATTATATTAAATAAACATACTATAAACTATACATTGTTTCATTCACCAACTTTATAACTTTCATCAAAATCAAGCTAGGATTATGTATTTGTGGTTATCCCAAGCATCAAATAGCTCAAATAATATCTTTCACGGACATAAATAACTCACACTTATCATTTCAAAAATGTAGAAAATACCTTTTTGAGAAGAAAATCCCCAAAATCAACTTCAAGGTTTTAAAAAAAGATTCTTGATGTTCTTGTTGTAATTTATTAGGGGAAAAGGTTAAAAATTTCCTTAACGTATCGAAAATAGATAAAAAAATGTCCTCCTTCCACCTATTAGATCAAAAACACCCTTAAGGTTATTTTTATGGTTAAAAATATCCTTCTTTAACAGAATTATAATATGACATAAATAAAATTTTAAATTAAACACGTGACATTAAAATAATGGTCCACATAAATTTTTGACCCAACTCAATCAAATTGTCCTACCTTTTTTAATATAACCCAGTTGGTTTTTTTGTTTTAATCTACTTAATTTATTGAACGGATTTCACCACAGTTGCTTCGTTTGAGCGTCAAAGAGTGAAATATATTGGGAACATTGCACCTCTTCTCATATTTGTTATTCCTTTGCCTTTGGCAGTAGAATTTCAAGTGGCTCTTCATTTTTACTCTTCTCAAAGTATTCCTACAATTTTAAGGTTTTGTAATTGTTATTTTCTGCTCCCATTCTGTTCTCCATTCTTCATTCCTCTTTTCTTTGTTCTGTATCTGAACCAATTCCCATATGAGAATCTATGTTGTAATAAGCAAAGTGGGAAAAGAAGATATTCGAGTATTTTTTTTTATTTTTCTCTGTGAAATTTGATGCTGAATTTTGAGAACTCATGTAACTAATTTGGTTTGATTGCTTATAAATATTGTCTCAGCAACTTTTGATCTTCAATCTTCTCCAAGTACTGCAGCAATTTTGAGGTAATTCCTAAGCGTGTCTTTGTATTCCTTTTGAATTTTTTTTTATATTCTATTTCTGAAGTTGTCATTTTCATAAGTTATTTTTCTCGATTTTCTTGTAAATCTATTTTCATATATTATTTTCCTTGATTTTCTTATAAATTTTAGTCATAGATTGATGTAGCCTAAATCCTAGAGAAATTCAAATGGCATAATGAATATTTAAATTCAGTTTAGGAAGTATGAACTTAAGAGGGACACTTTTATTTTACAAGGGTAGGAACTTTGAATTGGTGTAACAAAAACCTAGTCTTTAGGTTTCTCATTCTTCCGCATTCATCTTAGTATTATTATTCTGTTGTTCGAGCTCTGTTTTAGTTACTGGCGACTACAATCTATCTCAATTGATATGTACTCTCTTGATTCTAGAACATGCTTCAAAATTGGAAAAACAAATTTATAGGTTAAGAAACCTGCTCGAATTTGCAATTCTATTTCTTTTAGGTTGGTGTCATTGTAGTCATCAACTGCAACTTCATTTTACGGTATAAACAAGTATACTATGACTACTGATGACATGCTTGATTAGTGTTACAGACTTCATCTTCTAATGGATAAAAACACAACTACCTACATGTACAGTTTATTCTTGGAGCCGACAATAAGTAAATAACTACTCCAAATCTAAAGAATTGTACTAAAGGACAGTTGTAGACTTGTATTAATAATAATATGACAAAAAAATTCTCCAAGTATGAGTGCTAATGGCACTGGGTACGAGAAATTGTGCGAATTTGTAGATTGTTCTAACGGAATTTGTCAACGTGATCCTATAATGTTTATGAAGATAATGTTGCAAGATAACTTTTGTTTACACCGACTAGACGTTCCATGTTTGATGGGACTCTTACAGGGTGCATTTCTCTTTTCTTTGAAGATTTATCTGCGAAAAAACAGTATATATGGCATTTTCCAGAGGAGAAGTATGAAGAATTTTTTGTGTCGATATATAAAGAAGACCTTGTGTTTAAGAGGTTGAGCATTGTTGATGTTTAACTTATTTTTCATGAAGTTGAGTAATATATTAATCATAGCATCACAAAAGTTCTTATTTTCTTCCCCCCCCCCCCTCCCGTTTATCAACTAGCCCTTAGAATTATGTATATGAATTAAATGATTTTTATTGTGCATGCCAACTTCAGTTGATCTGTGATGTCAATTGCCAAAGAAATTAAAACTAAGACTTTCAAAACAACATAAAGGGAAGAAAAATTGAAAGTCATGATGATATTCATCATTATAATCATCTTCTTCGCCAACTTTGTAACTCGTTCAGACATTCATCTAAAAATTAACGACGAAAAAAAAAACAGAACTAGAACTCAAAATGACTAACAAAGATCTCAATGTTAAATAATCAACATCATAAACCTTGAGATGTTGAAAACAACAATTTCAAATATAAAAGATGGGAAGAAAATTTGTAGAAGAGGACGCTTTACCTTTTTCGGGGCAGCAACTGGGATAAACAAGCTGAGCGAATTCCAATTCGTGAGCTTAACTCGAGCAAAAAGAGAATAGATACTAAATAAAATTAGCTCTTGATTTTTCGTCTATTCGATAAAATAAACTTTTTTTAGAAGGTAAAAATCTATCCACTCTAACCTCAAGGCCTCTTCACTCTTAAGACCCCTTAAAACATGAGGGAAATGAGGCCATTTATAGGGGAAGTTTGGGCAATTGGAAATTCAAAATCTTGAAGAGATAAGAAATAAAGTTGTCCATAGTATCAAATTTTCAACGAAAAAGAAAGAGAGAGGGAAATAGGAAGACGTAATTTGCTACGGGATTCTCTTGATTTGCAGGTCGCTTGACTAGATTTGTGGCGTAGAGTTTTTGGATTTCACACACAAGGAAGAAGAAGAAAATGTAGGGGGTGGAGTCGGTTTGGTAATTATGGGCAAAATTTTTGGTGGACTTAGAAATATGATGGGCTGGTAATGGGTTTGAGAAGTTACGGTGTTGGAAATTGGAATTAAGCCTTTAGGAAGTAACCCAATTTTTTTCTTCTTAAAAGATGGGGTAAACAATTGACTAAAATTTGTTATTAAATAATGGGATTTTTTTATTTAAAAAAAAAAAGTGAGTTAATATAAATTAATTAATTAACTTCTTAATTGTAACGAAATAAAATAATTAACTTAATTATGAACTAATTACTCAAAAATATAAACAACAAATTTACTAAATTTATTTAATCAAATATTTAAGAAAAACTAAAATATTATTGTTGTTTTAAACTAAAATTAAGTAGAATTAATAAAATGTCATTTAATTTTGTTGTTTTAAATAAGTCATGTGAAAAAATAGGTTTAAAGAATTATCAAGAAAGAAAAAAGATATTCTCTTAAAACAGATTAAAATAGAAACATAAAGTCATAAATAAGTAAATTGAAATTGAGGGAGTAACAAAATTGTTAAATTTGTATATTATTGATGTATGTGTAATTTACTTTTTTTATTTTCTTAGTTATCCAATTAAATTTTATTTATCATTAATATTTATTTGATCATACTTTAAGTACGTATATTTAACACAATTGTGTAAAAGCTAAATTGATAGTTAATTTACAAACTTAAATAAATGAACCAAAGGAGCAATTTTGTATCTTAAATGTTCATACCAAGAAGAATAATGAAGATTCATAATATATTTTTCTAAAAGAAAAATATAAGAACAAGAAAAAGAGGAATTAATAGATTAAAGGGTTGTTAGATGCATAAATATCATTAATTCTAGAATTTATGATAAGTCTAAAGGGTCAACATGTCCCACTGACTCCAACAATGCTGTTGTATGTGGAATTCAAAATGGTCAAAATACGGCAATATATATTTTGTATATTAAAATGTATATTAAAAAAATAGGAAAAGTCAGTGAAAGAAATTAAAGTCTAATAGTACAAGCTGGTGTGTATATATATATATAGTCTAAATCACAATAATTAAATGAGTTTTTGAATTTCAATTATGTCACATAATTAAGACGGAAATAATAATATATATTGGACCTGTGTTGGCAGTGTAGTACGATTTCATATAGGTTAAAACTTACCCGTATCAGGTGTTTACACCAATTCAATATATGTATGCTATGTGTTTATATTTACAATTTATTTTACTTGATCTCAATTAACTAACATATATTTTACTTTATTAAATCACGTAATTATAAAAATTATATTAATTTGATATAAACACCGGATGTAAATAAAAAAAAATTCTTTCATATATATTGGCTTTTAAGAGTGAGTAAACAAGAATAGTTCTTATCGTACATTATATTGGGCATATACATGCATATACTGGCTTTTGAGAGTGAGTAAACAAGAATAGTTCTTAGCGTACATTGTATTGGACATATACATGCATATATTTATAAAGGTGACACTTCTCTCTATATATATATGCTTCTAATCCAATTAGTCAAATTAAAGTTTAAGCTATTCAAACTGACTGTTTCTACTTCAATTCAAAGGTCTTGTAATCGGTGAAACTAATTATAATAACGATGGGAGCTAGTTATATGGTTCATTTTGACTCCTTCAAATAATTCGACTTGGTCCTTAGTTTTTTTTTTTGAATTTGGTGGGATATATATTAATCATTGGAAAAATAAGAAAAAGCAGCACATTTTAAGACTATATATACACAAAAGTAAGAGTATTAATCACTCACTTTCGTTCGTTCTATTTTAGTTTTCATAATTTATTTTTTTGAATATCAAATTGTTGCCCCCCCCCCCCCTTCTTTAAGTTGACATCAATTTTTATTTAGATACTCTAATTAGACTTTTTGTTCATTTTAAACTCCTCAGGTCATGTTCCGTTGTATCATTGACACTAAAATAAATAAAGCCTAGTTGGGAGTGTCTAATTTTAGAGTCTCAACTTTAAGTGGTCATCAATGACTAACATTTTAATACTATTTATTTTTCATGATATTGATATGGAAAAAGTTGCAATTTACATTTTTTTGTATATAGTTTTTGAATATCTAAAATTTTAATTTTAAAAATATCGACTTAACATAATCTATTTTAATTTTAAAAATTAATGAAATTGACTCTCAAAAAGAACAACATAACAACTAAACAGAAACGAAGTAAATAAATACCTTAGGAACCTAGATCCAGGAATTTCTTTCTGACCATATTTTCTCCAAGTATAACCATCCTCTGGTGGAAGTTCAAGATTTCCCATTCTTGGAGCACCCACTCTCAATGTTCTTCTATCTCTATCTCCTGTTCTGCACCTTAATTCATTCATGCAAATTATCATTAAAATGATCATTAAAATTACACCAATATTATTACAACATGTCAATTAAAGGATTTAACAACCAAAATATTGACATTTGACCAAAAAAAAATTGGTCATTAGAAGATAACAAATATTATCTTTCTTCCCAGAAAATTCACAACAATTGAATTGCACACATTTCAAACCTCGCACAAAACTAAATAAATATGCAAAAACTTACAGCTATTAATATGTTGTGAGAGCAAAACATCATGTGAAATCTACAAGTAATGTGGTAATTTTCCTTTCTGAATTGTCGCTAAAATTCATTTATGAATTGATATATTCATGTATCTAGTCATGCTAAAATAATTATACAGTAGTCACATATATTTCTGTGCATACACATTAATTATTGTCCCCACTTGCGATTATTCCTTTGTATGACAAAAGCTAAGTGCTAATTTATTACTAATAATTTCAAAATGGCATTATAATCTCCTTTTCTTCGCAATTAACGATAGAAACTTGGAAGAAAATCATTAAATTTTATAGTTAGTGCTACTCTGCTTGGCAGAAAGTTCTGTGGAATTTCTGTGAAAATGTCATAAAGCAGAAACCAATATAAGAATCAATGAAAAAGATAAACAGTAACTATAACCTTTAATTTGTTACTTTGTGTGCGAACCCTTTTCCCACTCATATTATTTCACACTCATATACACATAGTATATTCTGCATGAAATAAAGGTCGTTTTTAGTTTGCAAATTAGTTATGATTTTTTATTAATATCATTTATAAATCAAAGCGCTAACCATGCATTACTAATCAAGCCCCACCCAATTAATAAATTATTTCGAATATTAAAATCGCCCTACAACACTATTAAAGTATGATGAAATTATCGATTTCTGAAAATGACATTCAAAATTATTTGAGTCCGAATTGAAGTCTCAATTAAATTTAGATTGAACCGCTTATTTAGGATAAACTTTCAATAGGATCTTGTTATAAACTTGAATTCGAAATTTATGATTAGAGGTAAAGAAATAGTACCTCTCAAATTAATTCATGCACTTTTTTAATGTGATTTACAAATATTTATTACTCCTATATGTTTTAAGTATTAAAACTTTAATATATTCTTTTTAAATAAAGTTATTTATTTAGTAACATCATATGATTGAGGCGAATGAATAATTAAGATGAACATAGTCATACTTTTAAGTTTTTGGGTAATTTTTATTTTGACACTTGAATTATAATATGTTTTGATTGAGGACTTGAATTTATGATAATGTATTTTTTTTTTTTTTGGTAACTACATTTTTATTAATTACCAGAAATAACCATACAGACCAAGTAGCTATCACAACATACTTCAAACTTAAAAACAGACTCAACACCTATGCCTACACTACTAACTACTTAACTGTCAAATGACTTACATTTCCTTTCAATCTAGAAGGAGTTCTAACAATAGTTGTGTAGGCTATCTCTTTAACAAGTTGATCCTCATTTCTACTCTTGTGTTCAAAAATTCGACTATTTCTCTCTATCCACAGTCCATAGATGCATTCAGCAAGTATAATCTTGAACAGTTATGATAATGTATTTCTATAGACATTTTCGTCTCAAATTTTTAGAAACACTTATTGGTAGTAGTTTTCTGTTGTGCATTAGTAATGGGGCGGGTTTATTAATTGGGTGTGATTTAATTAGTAATGAGTGGGTAGTAGATTGTTTTATAATTATATTAATAAATTGAATTATAATAAATAGTTGAGCGTCGTATATTAAAAAAATATTTAAATAGTTTAAATTTGAAATCGTTAATAAGTGGTTAATTTGAACCAAAAGGTGGATGAGAAGGGTATTTTGGAGTCCATCAGGTGGATGAGAAGGGTATTTTTGAGTCAATAGGTGATTGGAGGGTAATTTTGTACCATTTCTGATACTTCAAGGGTATTTTAGACCCTTTTCCGTTCATAAAATTGAAATCTTAATTGTGTTGATAAAATTCACATTAAAAAGTATTCCATCCGTCTCATTTTATGTGACAACATTTGACCAGACACGGAGTTTAAGAAATAATGAAAACTTTAAAATATTTACCAAATTGCCCTTCAAAAAAGTTAACTCACTTTTCTCTCCTCATAAATGTATTAGAGTACTATGTTTAAAATTAAGTGGGACCAATAAGGGTAAAAGAAGAATTGTACCTTTAAATACTTATCATATAAGAAAGGCGGGTCTGGTGGACCCTTATACTTGTATCAGTTTGTTGTGGACTCTTTTACTTAATATTTTGTCAACTGAACCCTTAAACTCCACCAATATGACATTTTTAAGCCCCTGCAACCATGTGTGTAGCTCACTCTCTTTTATTTAATTGACATGGCATATTCACGTAAGATATATTAATGCCACATCATAATTATTTCATAACTATTTTAAAATTATTAACCAAAATCTATAATATATATATATATATAATATATATATATATATATATAATATATATATATATATATATATATATATATATAATCTGAATCAAGAATTGCTGATGTGGTATGCCTCTAAGGCTGGATTTTTTATTTATTTATTGGAGATTTTTTGTGTAAAGTTTTTTTTCATTTTAAAATATAAAATATTATTTAATATTTTTGTAAAATATTAAAGCATAGTATTTAATCACTCCCACATTAAATCATACATAAAAGCTTCAGTTATCAAATTCTTACCTTAAAAACATTTTTCTTAATTGTAAAATTAAGAAAATTTATTCTTTACACTTAATTAGAGAATTTGAAAAGTTTTTTAACATTAACTTTTGAATACTATATAAACCATACCATTAGATTGCTACATGTTGGACATGAGATTGTTTGTAAAAGATGAAAGTTGGACGAATATGATGGTGTCGAGATAGCCATGAATTTCTGCGCTGCTGATCGAAGAAGACGACTGAATATGAGTTTGAAACCTCTGAATCTTTTGCCATTCTTTTGCATTTGTTTATTACTTTTCTTTTTTTTAAATTTAGCTAGTGCTATAATTTATTTTCCTTTTTGATTATTGAGAATCGATTCCACTTTTGGAATTGATAGTTGTACTATTTTTTAATTTTTATTGATTAATAACCTTGATAGAACATTTGTGTTTTTTTATAAAAAAAAAAAAAGAAAATATTTCATGCAATATAATTAAAATTTTAGTTTAATTGCAGTCATTATTTTGTTACATATTTTAATTTTTTATTTTCTCTAATCTATGAAATCTGGAAAAAAAAATCAAATTTCTCATCATTATTACAATTTATTAATTTTCATTTTTCTTTATATTACTACAATTTATTATTTTTATATAATTTTTTTTTTACCTTCTATTTTTATAATTTTCTAAAAGAAAAGTATTTAACTCTGATCCTTATTTCCATAATTTAACATTGTACCTTCTATTTCTATTATTTTTTTGTAAATATATTGTTTTATTTATGTCTCCTTTTATTACCATGAATATGTTCTGCCCATTTTTTCTCAATTAATTTTTCATTTAATTTGTTGTAAAATGTTGAAAAAAATTAAAATATCTTATTTTTTGATCATTAATAAAATACTATTAGTTAATTTTTTCTAAAATTTTTTCTTTCATTCTCCTAAATTTCTTTCATTTATTAAAAAATAAAACACTTCTTAAATTCTGATAAATCTCTATCACACTCTTTTTTAATTTTTAAACTTCCATCTTTTTTTGAGTAGCAGGAGTTTAGTTTTTTTTTTGTGAAATAAACACACACACACACCACACACACGCCGCACGCACGCGCACACACACACACACACGGGGTAATAAGCGAAATATAAGGAAGAGAAATATTTAAGAAATATATTTCTATGTGTATGTAAAAGTGTAGCTTTTGAATTTCTTATTTTGGAAAGTATAACTGATTATTAATTAATAATTGATTTTTTGTTTTTTGATTTTCTTTTTTTCCTTTTCCCCTCATTTACAACTCAATTCTTTAATTATCATACTCCCTCCGTCTGGAATTGTTTGTCATGATTTCTATTTTAAGAGTCAAACTATAAAACTTTGACTAACATTTTAAGATGTATTTTTTCATCATATTAATATGCAAAAAAATTTAATTTATAGTACTTTCATGTAGTTTTAGATATCTGATTTTTCTGTTTAAAATATCAAATTAATGTGATCTAATTTACCTTGAAAATTAATAAAATTGACTTTCGATAAGCGCAATATGACAAATAATTCCGGATGGAGAGAGTATTAAATAAAATGTTAAGAAACTAAAAAGTCATTTCTTTAATATAAGTTTTAATGATATTTATTTTCATTACATTAAAAACTTTTTATTTTTCTAATTTCTAAAGTAATTAATAATCATATTGATATTATATATTATAGTCGTATAAATAAAGATAGTCAAAATTTTATAGAAATCATCACTTTAATTTTTTTGTTGTTATGTTTTTGAGAGATATTGTTAGATTATGCAGAAATCATCACATTGATTTATTTATTTTTTTGTTGTTTTTATATTTTTTTGTTTATGTATATTGCATATATTAGTTTGACTCAAAAAAAATAAGATGCAAATTATTAAATTATGATCAACCTATGGAGTGGATATCAGCAAAACTCGAAGATTAATATGCATTAAATTTATATATTATTCTTTGCTATAAAAAATCAAGGTCTAACAATTATATTACAAACACATCTTTATTATATAATACTTAATAAAATTACTCATAACTTATCATTTTTTATAATCGCGCGAAGCGCGTATAAGTTCACTAGTTATTTAATAATGTAAAATAATAACATTTTAATTTATAACTGGCATTTCTCACCAAAAGAAAGTCATCACCGGCGTCGTAAAACCCATTAAAATACAACTGTAAAACCCAATATAGCAATTCCGATTTTCCGGCATGGATAGCAATACAAACTGGTCGGAGAAGGTAGAGAATCTAGTCGATGCCGGAGAAACCGATGGAGACATTGCGTCGTCTCCATTTTTGTTGGCGTCATCTCCATTTTTGTCGCGTCATCGCCATTTTTGCCGGCGAAATCAAAGTAGCAACAACCTAAGCCACATAACAACCACAGTAACAACAACCTAAGCCACCTAACAACCAGATCTGATCAAACTTTTCATAATCCAATGCCAACTACTATTTCACACCTCAAATTACTTTCAAATACAAGAATAATTTTGACAACAAAAGAGATCAAGTCACTCATTAGAGATATTAACAACTATATTTATTCCACTAACATTCTGATTTTTCTTTGCTTAATTATTATGTTAAAAAAAAAATTGGCCCAATTTCGTTTATTATTTAGGGTAACAAAAAATAAAATAAAATAAAAAGAAAAACAAGAAAGAAGTTGAAAGGAGTGAGGAAACGCAGAAAGAAAGAAATTGAAGTTTGGGAGGGGAAGAACGGGAAAGTGATGCTTGAAGAGGAAAAAAATAGGGATGGCTGGGGGAAAGAAGAAAGAAGTGGAAAAAAAATGAAGATAAATAACGATAGGATGTGGATAAGGAAAAAACGGGGTTGGGGTTGGGGTGGGATTGGGGTGGCTGGAAAAAAAAAGTGGTGCAGGGAATAAGATGAAGTTTTTTCCTTTTTATTATTATTATTATTATTATTATTATTATTATTATTATTATTAATTCTGTTTAATAATTTTAATAATTTAAATGTAAAAGTTAAAATTTTAAATATCATGTTCACTTGCCTTTACAGGCGTGTGACTACACTCTCTTGTCAACTCATCTATATCAATGTCACATAAGGATGATCAATGGTCAGAGGGGTTTACTATGTTGTGTTATGTTGAGTATAAGAGTTCACTTGACAAAATGTTAAGTAGAAGAGTTCACAATACAAACTGATACAAGTATAAGGATCTACCAGTCCATTCAGCCTATAAGAAAATGTGACATTCTTTTTGCGACTGACCAAAAAGGAAATGGTGCCACATAAATGAGACAGAGGGAGAAGTATAATTAAAATTCTAAAATACATCTCTATCTAAAGTGTGTATAATTGTTATTACAATGATTTTAAATTTTGGGTCTATTCAGGGATCGCAATGTTATGATAAATAGTTCATATATTATGTATAGTATTATTTAATTACTTGTTTGGTAAGATTTTGGGTCTATGTATAACTAATCTATGGATTAGTTATACACGCCACATGGTAGTAGAAGACGTATTATTAATACCTTCACTTTGGAGGTATCAATAATACATAGGAACTTAATATAAAGAGATAAGTTTATGTAAAGACAAAAATATTTCTCAAATCATTTTATTTTTTTTCTTGATTTTATGTTCTATATTTGTACTAGTAAATTTATTTAAATAAATTAGCTTACAAATTATTTAGAGAGAATTGTTTGTTACTAAATAATTCCAATAGAAATCAATATGATATCTGGAATATGAATTGTTTAACATTTTGAAAAGGCAAATATATGTGTGTGTGGTTTTCTAATTATTTATATTTGAACAATTTATAAAATTGTATATATATTAAAATTTATAGTTTGCAATTTTTATGTGTAAATATTAGATAGTTTACACTCAATTTTACTATTATTACCGTCTTTTCAGTTTTAAAAGTGGATGATTTATCTTTTGTAAATTAAAAATTGACATTTTTTGAGTGATTAATTTATTAAGATGACAATTATTTATCGTCAAATAAAAGTGAAAAAAATGAAAACATAACAACAAAATTATTTTTCTCCTAATTAGTTAAAAGGTCATAAAAACTGATAGTTTCTAGCAATTGTCTATCTTGACCCAATTACATAATCATAATTTAAGGATATAATTAGAAAAAGGTCTTTTTTTATAGTATTTTAATCCAAATACAAGATGAGGTGGGAAACAATGATAAAAAACTTGATAAAAATAAATCTTGCATTACTAATTCCTACACTACTAATCTATGCATAACTATTATCTATGTTACTAATCCTTACATTTCTAATCTTTACATTTCTAATTTATACATCATTAATTCTTACGTTATTAATCGCTACACTATTAACTGATATATTACTAATCATTGCATTTTTAATTTTAATCTTAATAGAAAACAAACCCTTAATGAGTGATAGTGACATGGGGACGTAATGAACACGTTGAGTAATGCAACAACAATTATTAATTAATATAATTTTTTAAAATAATTCATTAATAATTAATCATTAAATGTTTTTTGATAGTTAGCATGCAAAGATGGATGTTGACTACACAGCTTAGACAATTATTTAGTGAATTTACACATGTAAACACATAAAATTGTACATTCTCTCAGTTCATTTTCACTTAGTCAATATTTTAAAATAATTATTCAATATTTTATCTATTTTAAGTTGACAGAATTTTTGAGGATTTTTCGTTTAAAATAAGAAAATTACCAAACATTACATATTTTAGGTGACAGTTCAAGAATTTAATAGCTCATATTTATAATTTTATTTTGAATAATTTTTATTTTAAAAATATTTTAATAATTATTAAAAAATATATTACATATTTTAAACTCCAAAATTGGCTTCAAATTTTAATTTGATCTTTAACTTTTATAGTTCATAAACAGACACTTTAACTATCCTTTAAATAAATAAATATGCGATTTTTGGAGCCAAAGAGAGTGAAATGCAAACGCTCCCACGTGTATTAGTGAGCCACTTAATGATTGCGATTGATTAAATATTTTACACGTACATTTTATAATTCAAAAAAATAAATTAAAATGAGATTTTTGATTTGAAAATATAATAATATATATATAAGAGATTCATTAAGGATAGCGTTATCATTTCAACATTTTTTTACTGTTGTGGGCCTTGAAAATTACTTCTAACTTGCGCAAAAAATGTGCACATCACACGTTTTATCAGGTAAGACTCGCGTATTTATTTTACTTAAAGTGTCTATTTGTGCGATATAAAAGTTGAAAGTTAAAATTAAAATGTGAAACTAAATTTAAGATCTAATATATGTATTATACCTAATTAAATGGTGAAAGTTAAAAGTGATATTTTAATTTATGTCCTAATTTTTTTCCTTAATAGAAGTACTCTGCCTTTCAAAATTACTTAATATTAAATAGACAACATATGCTATAAAGTTAATAAAAAGGATAATATGACATTTACAGAACTCTTATAATCAGATAAATGAAATAGAATATCTATTTCGATTATGAGACAAGTACAATTAAAAGGAGTATATAATTGAGAGAAAAAGAGAGATGAATTGGGATGTAACTTGATATATATAAGGAAAAGGGTTTGATATTGTAACGACCTGTTTAGTCCTTTTGAGCAGCAGATTTTATTTCTGGAAAAATTAGCTGAGGTGACGGACCCCACGACGGACCGTCATGGGAACGACGGACCGTCGAGGGGGTCTCGTTTCAAAACACTTAGAAATTCTGAAATTTGGGTACTGAAATCGACTCTCTGAACTTCGTAACGGAATGGCAGGACGGACCGTCGTGGGCACGACGGACCGTCACAGGCCCTTTAATGGAACTGAGTCTCTGAACTCTGTGACGTATGAGCAGGACGGACCGTCGCAGGCACAACGGGCCGTCACAGGCTGCGAAATCCCAGGCAGGGTCGGATTTCTTTAAATGTTTTAAGGGACGTTTTTGACTATTCCTGCTTTAATTATAAAGTTAGTGGGTTAATGTTAATAAGTCTAATTACTTGGGGGTTAAAAGAGGTAACCTTGAGTTAATTAGTGGGTCATTATTGTCATCTTTTATACTTAATTATATGCTAATTAGGGTAAAAGAAAGAGGGTTTGAATAAGAAAATAGAAAGAACAAGGAGAGGGAAAGAAACGATCGAGAGAGAGAGAGAGGAACGAAGAGGAAAAACAAAGCTTTAGGAAATTGCTTGCTTGATCAAATTCTTCGGTGGAGGTAGGTTATGGTTTTTTATGCTATTCGTAGCAAACTCATAATAGCGAATGATATGTATTGGTAGTATTGTAAATTCTTCTATATACTTAATTGTATGCTTGCATGAATGTGATTATATAATTGTGATAAAATAAGCATGATGAAGCTATTGAATCCTAAATCTTGAAAGAAACCCTAATCTACTTTGTTAATGATGATGCATTGGTATAAAAGAAGGCTTGATGAACGAAAGTAGTGAGATTAGGGGATCGGGTGCCACGTTCCGGTACAGGATAGTAATAGAGGATCGTGGGTGCCACGTCCGGTACCAGGATAGTAATAGAGGATCGGATGCCACGTTCCGGTACCAGGATAGTATATGAGGATCGGAGTGTCACGTTCCGACACCAGGATAGTATATGGATCGGGTGCCACGTTCCGGTACCAGGATAGAATGAGGATCGAGAGTGCCACGTTCCGGCACCAGGATAGAATATGGATCGGGTGTCACGTTCCGAACACCAGGATAGTATATGAGGATCGGGTGTCACGTTCCGACACCAGGATAGTATATGGAGCGGAGTGTCACGTACCGACACGAGAGGAATAAATATAATGAATCTTGAAATATGTTAATATACTCAATCTAATGAACCTAATTCCCAAATGAATATGGTATTGAGGCTTGAGTCTCATGGATGAACTTGGTGGTACTTATTGATGATTATAGTACTTGTTGTTGCTACATGTTGAGTATTGTAGTTGATTTATGATATTAATTGATATATACTGTTTTCTATTTTGAGTTGGCCGATGATACCTACTCAGTACTTGTGTTTTGTACTGACCCCTACTTGTTTGTTTCTTTCCTTGTTATATGTGGAGTGCAGCAAACATACGTCGTCTTCAACTCAACCGCAACTCTAGCCAGTCTTCAACACACGGATTTCAGGGGAGCTAATGCTTCTAGCTTGGACTGGATCTTCTTCTTCAAGTCTTGATGCCTTGAACTTCCGGCATAGACTAGCTTTTTTTTTATTTATTTAGCTTCTTAGAATATTCTTAGTTAGTAATTTGAGGATAGATGTTCTTGTGATTATGACTTCCATATTTTGGGGAAATAATAGATGTTGAAATTTAGAAGTTAATGAATTGGTTTATTAATGAGTTTAAATCTTCCGCATTACTTTCTGTTGATATTATATTGAAATGTTAGGGTTTAGATCGGTTGGTTCGCTCACATAGGAGGGTAAGTGTGGGTGCCAGTCGCGGCCGGTTTTGGGTCGTGACAAACTTGGTATCAGAGCATTAGGTTCGTTGGTCTCATCACACAAGAACGAGTTAGTAGAGTCTTAAGGAACGGTAGGGGGACGCCTTTACTTTTCTTTGAGAGGCTATATGACTTTAGGAAAATTCCATTCTTTCATTCGTGCTATTACTTGGATCCAATTGGTATCTAGGTGATACAAATTGGTATCTGGCCATCTTCACTCTATTTCGCAGATGGTTAGAACTAGAGCAACAACAGCGCCAACACCAACACCGGCAAGACAAGATGCGTCAGAGCAAGCCACTGGGGCTGTAGCTCGGAGAGGAGTAGTGGCAAGAGGCCGTGGTAGAGGTCGTGGGAGGACGTCCTCTAGAGGAAGAGGACAAGCACCTAGCCCATCTGGTACTAGGGCGGTGACTCCCCCACCGACTGAGGAAGTGATAAGAGAGGGTGAGGAAGGGGAGAATGAACAAGTTCAGAACGAGGAACTGCCACCCCAACCTACCCCAGAGATGATAAATCAGGTTCTTGCTTATCTTAGCGGGTTATTTGATCAAGGCCAGACACCTCCAGTGTTTTTCTGCACCAGCACCTCAGGTTCCAGAGGTACAACATGCCGCTGCTGGGGCTCCCCGCATGGATGCCTCATTGGAAATGGGCACGTTTCCTCGTCTGACTACATGGCCTATAATGACAAATGATCAGCATGAACTTTTCAGTAAGTTCTTGAAATTGAAACCTCCAGTCTTCAAGGGTGCGAATCTGAGGATGCCTACGATTTTCTGGTTGACTGTCATGAGCTACTACACAAGATGGGTATAGTAGAACGGTTTGGTGTGTTGAGTTTGTGACTTATCAGTTTCAAGGGAACGCCAAAATGTGGTGGCGGTCACATGTTGAGTGTCAACCAACAGAGCACCACCTATGACTTGGGCCTCATTCTCTAGCTTGTTTATGGAGAAGTATATCCCCGGACTTTGAGGGATAGGAAAAGAGATGAGTTCTTGAGCCTAGAGCAAGGTAGGATGTCGGTTACTGCATATGAGGCTAGGTTTCGTGCACTTTCCAGATATGCCACCCAGCTTTGTTTCAGTCCACAAGAGCGGATTCGCCGTTTTGTGAAGGGGTTGAAGTCAGAGTTGCGGATTTCAGCCTTACAGGTAGCGGCTACAGCGAAACCTTTCAGGAAGTAGTAGACTTCGTGATAGAGGTGGAAGGAGTAAAGCCAGATGACTTTACCATGGCGTCGACATCAAAAAGGTTTCGAAAGGGAGGTGAGTTTAATGGTTCTTACTCTAGAGGACAGGGTTCAGGAGGTTACTCAGTCTTACCAATTCAGTCTTCACTACAGACTGTAGTTGGGGGTCCACCTCAGACCAGTCAACACTTCTCTGAGAGACCGATGCTTGAATCTAGAGAATGTTATGGATGTGGGGAGACTGGACACATTAAGAGGTATTGTCCAAGACAGAGTTACAGACCTCCCACAGTCAGAGGTCGAGGTGGTCATGGAAGAGGCCGTCATCCTGGAGGACGTGGTGGTCGAGGTAATGGTGGTCACCAAAACGGCCGGGGTGATGGGCAAACTGGAGCCAGTACACCACAACATGGTAGGGGCAACGGACAGACAAGTAATGGGGACCATTGTTACGCTTTCCCTGGGAGATCTGAAGTGGAGACATCTGATGCTGTCATCACAGGTAATCTTTTGGTTTGTGATTGCATGACTTCTGTATTGTTTGATCCTTGATCCACATTTTCTTATGTATCTTCTTCATTTGCTACTGGTCTTAATTTACCTTGTGAATTACTTGACATGCCTATTCATGTTTCTACTCCGGTGGGTGAGTCTGTGATAGTTGAAAAAGTATATAGGTCTTGTTTGGTGACTTTTGTGGGAAGCAACACTTATGTAGATTTGGTTATCCTAGAAATGGTTGACTTCGATGTAATTCTGGGCATGACTTGGCTTTCTCCAAATTTTGCAATCTTGGATTGTAATGCTAAAACTGTGACGTTAGCCAAGCCTGAGACAGATCAGTTAGTGTGGGAGGGCGACTACACTTCCACTCCGGTTCATATCATCTCCTTTCTTCGTGCTAAGAGAATGGTTAGTAAGGGGTGTTTAACTTTCTTGGCACATCTCAGGGATGACACTACCCAAGTACCCCCAATTGAGTCAGTTTCGGTAGTCCGTGAGTTTCTGGATGTGTTCCCTGCAGATCTTCCTGGTATGCCACCGGATAGAGATATTGATTTTTGCATTGATTTGGAACCGGGTACTTGCCCCATTTCTATACCCCCTTATAGAATGGCTCCCGCGGAGTTAAGAGAGTTAAAGGCCCAACTTCAAGAGTTGTTGAGCAAATGCTTCATTAGACCAAGTGCATCTCCTTGGGGCGCTCCGGTGTTATTTGTAAAGAAGAAGGATGGGAGTTTACGGATGTGCATAGACTACAGACAACTGAATAAGGTAACTATTAAGAACAAGTATCCTCTTCCTCGCATTGATGATTTGTTCGATCAGTTACAAGGTGCTTGTATCTTCTCTAAGATTGACTTGAGATCCGGTTATCATCAATTGAAAATACGGGCAAAGGATGTGCCAAAGAATGCTTTTCGGACCAGATATGGGCATTATGAGTTTTTAGTAATGTCTTTTGGCTTACGAATGCCCCTGTCACTTTCATGAGCTTGATGAATGGGATTTTTAAGCCATATCTGGATCTCTTTGTGATCGTATTTATTGACGATATACTGATATACTCGAGGAGTAAGAAGGAACATGATGAGCATTTGAGAATGGTATTAGAGTTATTGAGGAAGAAAAAGCTTTATGCCAAATTCTCCAAGTGTGAGTTTTGGCTAGATTCAGTGTCCTTCTTGGGGCACGTGGTTTCTAAGGATGGAGTGATAGTGGATCCATCTAAGATTGAGACAATGAAGAATTGGGTAAGACCTACTAACGTGTCAGAAATAAGGAGCTTTGTTGGTTTAGCTAGCTATTACCGTCGATTTGTCAAGGGATTCTCTTCCATTGCTTCCCAATTGACGAACTTGACTAAGCAGAATGTTCCATTTGTATGGTCGGATGAATGTGAGGAAAGCTTTCAGAAACTCAAGACCTTGTTGACTACTGCACCAATTCTTACCTTGCCAGTAGAAGGTAAGAACTTCATCGTTTATTGTGATGCATCCTATTCTGGTTTGGGTGCGGTGCTAATGCAAGAGAAGAATGTAATTGCTTATGCTTCGAGGCAATTAAAGGTGCATGAACGTAACTACCCGACCCATGATTTGGAGTTGGCTGCGGTATTGTTTGCATTAAAGCAATGGAGACACTATCTATATGGGGTCAAGTGTGAGGTCTATACGGATCATCGTAGCCTACAGTATGTTTTTACTCAGAAGTATTTGAACTTGAGACAGAGGAGATGGATGGAACTACTAAAGGACTACGATATCACAATCTTGTATCATCCGGGAAAAGCTAATGTCGTGGCAGATGCTTTAAGTAGAAAGGCAGGAAGCATGGGAAGTCTAGCTCATTTGCAAGTCTCTAGACGCCCGTTGGCGAGAGAAATCCAAAACTTGGCTAATGACTTTATGAGGCTAGAAGTAAATGAGAAGGGATGATTTTTGGCTTGTGTGGAGGCGAGATCTTCTTTTCTTGACAAGATCAAGGGAAAACAGTTTGATGATGAGAAACTAAGTCGAATTCGAGATATGGTGTTGCAAGGAGAGGCTAAAGAAGCATTAATTGATGAGGAAGGTGTTTTGAGGATTAAGGGAAGGGTATGTGTGCCCCGTATTGATGATTTGATCCACACTATTCTTACAGAGGCTCATAGTTCCGGATATTCTATACATCCTGGTGCAACCAAGATGTACCGTGACCTAAAGCAACACTTTTGGTGGAGTAGAATGAAGCGCGACATTGTTGATTTTGTTGCCAAATGTTCAAATTGTCAACAAGTAAAGTATGAAGTTTGACTCTATTTGGGTGATTGCGATGGATTTCGTGGTTGGTCTTCCAAAGACATTGGGAAAGTTTGACTCTATTTGGGTGATTGTGGACAGATTAACTAAGTCTGCTCATTTCATTCCGGTCAAGGTGACTTATAATGCAGAGAAGTTAGCCAAACTTTACATCTCAGAGATTGTTCGATTGCATGGAGTTTCGCTCTCCATCATATCAGATAGAGGTACGCAGTTTACTTCTAAGTTTTGGAAAACATTGCATGCGGAATTGGGTACTAGGTTGGACCTTAGTACTGCATTTCACCCTCAGACTGATGGTCAGTCTGAGCGAACGATTCAAGTGTTGGAGGATATGCTTCGTGCATGTGTGATAGAATTTGGTGGTCATTGGGATAACTTCTTACCCTTAACGGAGTTTTCATACAATAATAGCTACCACTCCAGTATTGACATGGCTCCATTTGAAGCATTGTATGGGAGGAGATGTAGGTCTCCCATTGGTTGGTTTGATGCATTTGAGGTTAGACCTTGGGGTACTGACCTTTTGAGGGATTCATTGGAGAAAGTGAAATCTATTCAAGAAAAGCTTTTAGCGGCGCAAAGTAGGCAAAAGGAGTATGCAGATCGAAAGGTTAGAGACTTGGAGTTCATGGAGGGTGAACAAGTCTTGTTGAAGGTTTCGCCCATGAAAGGGGTGATGCGGTTTGGTAAGCGAGGTAAGCTTAGCCCAAGGTATATTGGACCATTCGAAGTACTTAAGCGAGTAGGGGAGGTGGCTTATGAGTTAGCCTTGCCTCCAGGGCTGTCCGGAGTGCATCCGGTATTTCATGTGTCTATGTTGAAAGATACCATTGGGATGGAAACTACATTATCCGTTGGGATTCAGTTTTGTGCATGATGAGAATTTGTCTTATGAGGAGGAACTGTTGCTATTTTAGATAGAGAAGTCCGCAAGTTGAGTCGAGGGAGATTGCATCCATCAAAGTTCAATGGAATAATCGACCAGTTGAAGAAGCCACTTGGGAGAAGGAGGCTGATATGCGAGAAAGATACCCACACCTGTTTACAGATCATCAGTACTCCTTCTCGCCCTTGTTTTTCTTCTTGTGATGAGGACGAACGATGGGTAAATTGGTATCTATTGTAACGACCTATTTAGTCGTTTTGAGCAGCAGATTTTATTTCTGGAAAAATTAGCTGAGGTGACGGACCCCACGAGGACCGTCATGGGCACACGCGACGGACCGTCGAGGGGGTCTCGTTTCAAAACACTTAGAAATTTTGAATTTGGGTACTGAAATCGACTCTCTGAACTTCGTAACGGAATGGCAGGACGGACCGTCGTGGGCAGGACGGACCGTCGTGGGCACGACGGACCATCACAGGCCCTTTAATGGAATTGAGTCTCTGAACTCTGTGACGGATGAGCAGAACGGACCGTCGCAGGCACGATGGGCCGTCACAGGCTGTGAAATCCCAGGCTGGGTCGGATTTCTTTAAATGTTTTAAGGGACGTTTTTGACTATTCCTGCTTTAATTATAAAGTTAGTGGGTTAATGTTAATAAGTCTAATTACTTGGGGGTTAAAAGAGGTAACCTTGAGTTAATTAGTGCGTCATTATTGTCATCTTTTATACTTAATTATATGCTAATTAGGGTAAAAGAAAGAG
This sequence comes from Solanum peruvianum, assembly GCA_027705065.1. Lineage (NCBI taxonomy): Eukaryota > Viridiplantae > Streptophyta > Magnoliopsida > Solanales > Solanaceae > Solanum > Solanum peruvianum. The sequence continues at coordinate 28,415,037 of JAKWJD010001758.1, forward strand.
GGTTTGAATAAGAAAATAGAAAGAACAAGGAGAGGGAAAGAAACGATCGAGAGAGAGAGAGAGAGGAACGAAGAGGAAAAACAAAGCTTTAGGAAATTGCTTGCTTGATCAGATTCTTCGGTGGAGGTAGGTTATGGTTTTTTAAGCTATTCGTAGCAAACTCTTAATAGCGAATGATATGTATTGGTAGTATTGTAAATTCTTCTATATGCTTAATTGTATGCTTGCATGAATGTGATTATATAATTGTGATAAAATAAGCATGATGAAGCTATTGAATCCTAAATCTTGAAAGAAACTCTAATCTACTTTGTTAATGATGATGCCTTGGTATAAAAGAAGGGTTGATGAACGAAAGTAGTGAGATTAGGGGATCAGGTGCCACGTTCCGGTACCAGGATAGTAATAGAGGATCGGGTGCCACGTTCTGGTACCAGGATAGTAATAGAGGATCGGGTGCCACGTTCCGGTACCAGGATAGTATATGAGGATCGGAGTGTCACGTTCCGACACCAGGATAGTATATGGATCGGGTGCCACGTTCCGATACCAGGATAGAATGAGGATCGGAGTGCCACGTTCCGGCACCAGGATAGAATATAGATCGGGTGTCACGTTCCGACACCAGGATAGTATATGAGGATCGGAGTGTCACGTTCCGACACCAGGATAGTATATGGAGCGGAGTGTCACGTACCGACACGAGAGGAATAAAGATAATGAATCTTGAAATATGTTAATATACTCAATCTAATGAACCTAATTCCCAAATGAGTATGGTATTGAGGCTTGAGTCCTCATGGATGAACTTGGTGGTACTTATGGATGATTATAGTACTTGTTGTTGCTACATGTTGAGTATTGTAGTTGATTTATGATATTAATTGATATATACTGTTTTCTATTTTGAGTTGGCCGATGATACCTACTCAGTACTTGTGTTTTGTACTGACCCCTACTTGTTTGTTTCTTTCCTTGTTATATGTGGAGTGCAGCAAACATACCGTCGTCTTCAACTCAACCGCAACTCTAGCCAGTCTTCAACACACCGAATTTCAAGGTGAGCTAATGTTTCTAGCTTGGACTGGATCTTCTTCTTCAAGTCTTGATGCCTTGAACTTCCGGCATAGACTAGATTTTTATTTATTTAGCTTCTTAGAATATTCTTAGTTTAGTAATTTGTGGATAAATGTTCTTGTGATGATGACTTCCAGATTTTGGGGAAATAATAGATGTTGAATTTTAGAAGTTAATGAATTGGTTTTTATTAATGAGTTTAAGTCTTCCGCATTACTTTCTGTTGATATTATATTGAAATGTTAGGGTTTAGATCGGTTGGTTCGCTCACATAGGAGGGTAAGTGTGGGTGCCAGTCGCGGCTCGGTATTGGGTCGTGACAGATATACTCCTTCACTTTGTTATTTAGAGCTGATATATTCCTTGTCATGAAAGTGAATTCATATATACCCCTATTTATAAACAAATGACTCACATATATCCTTTTCCTCTAACGAAAATGAAAAAAATTAATTTAATCTAATTTTTTATTATTTTTTTTTAAAAAATATAATCCCATTTGAGTAAATTTAATCCTCGTTAAACATATTTTTTTGACTTTTTTTTTCAATGACTAATTTAGAATTATTATTTTGATAATCAAATTTATTTATATTTCACTAATATTCTTGTAAAACTTATTGTAGATGACCAAATTCTTTTATTCAAATAGAAAAATCAAACTACAATATAGGAAAAAAATAGTTTAAATTTTTTTTCTTTAAACTAAGGAATGAAATAAAAAATAAAATAAAAATAAGAAACTCAAATAATTATAATAAAAGAAGTCAAAAAATAATTTATGTATGAAAAAAATTAAAATATACCTTGAACTTCTATCCCCTAAATAATTTTTTATAAAAAAATTAAAAGTAAAAAATATAAATTTAAAACTAGTTTTTTAACTTCTGTTAAATGAAGGGTATATGTGAGCTAATTTGTAACAGCAGGGTTGGGTATATGTGAGCCATTTGTATAATGGTAAGGGCATATATGAGCCACTTTCATAACGAGGGCTAAATCAACTCTAAATGACAAAGTTGAGTGCATATCAGACCCTTTTTGTAATGACCCTTTTGATCTTTTGAGTATTAGAGCTTTTTATTTCATAACATAATTTTTGATAAATTTTAAATGCGTATTTTGGACTATTCTTAACTACAATATGAAATTAGTGAGGGTAATTTTAATAATTATTTAATTAGTGGTAAAGAAAGTAACATTAAAATTAATAATGGATGACTTTTACCATTATTTTTATAATTAGTCAGGTATATTAATTAGGATATTATTTTAACTTTTACCATTATTTTTATAATTAGTCAAGTATATTAATTAGGGTATTAAATAATCCGCAGAAAACAGAAAAGAAAGAGAAGCGGAGAAAAACAAAAACCTTACCTGCGATGATGCCCCCAGGTAAATCCTAATAACAATTAATATTCCATGTTGTTGAGGCAATGGTTGTTTGGTTCTATGAATTGGGAAGGCATAATTGTTTAATTATTATATTATTATTATGTGTTAGAACTTAGCAAATAGAAAGTATATGCAATAGTTGTATAGAAGCAAGTTGAAGGAAACTATTGCTACCAGGTGTTTTTCTTAGAATTTTGAATAAATTAGTGGTAAGTGTAGTTAATGATTAGGCAATGATGGAAGCGGTGAGTGCCTTATTTCACATCAAAGTTCTAATTGTAAAGTTTTCGACTATATTGCATAAATATAGATACGATTTGTGTTGGGTTGAAAAGGCAGTGTAAGGTAATTGAATATAAGGTTTAGTATATTATATGAATTACACTAAAGTTATGCTAATAGGAATGATAGGATAAATAGGCGTGATTCTAATGAGTGGGATAATGTTGAGTTAAAAAAGGACAAATTATCAATTTACTTGATGTCACAAATAGAGATATTCAGATTGATTTATTCTCGAAAGTGAAATCGTTCGTTGCTCTCCTCTATGTCAACATGTAGTTTAAAACTAAATTGTTTTCAATTGTTCGGAAATTAAGAAATAAATAGCTTTCTCAGTCGGTGAATTCGAATCAATAGTTGTTATAAATATGAACAAGACTTTTATCGAATACCTATTGTGCAAACTGAAGTACAATTCTACAATTGAAAGCATATAGCTATTCCTATGAATCAATTAAAGAAATGCCGGCAACACTTATTCTCAACAACAAGCTCAATATTCATCAATTACAACCTCCACAAAAGGCACTCACAATATCAGGAACACACAAGATCAAGTTCATCAAATAGAGGTAACCGAACATCAAGTACTTTTCAACCACCAATAAAATGCATAATCATCAAGAATGAAAGATGTCATGGGATGCAATGTAATATGACACCATGAAATAATATGCCTCAAAATACCAAGTACTCTCTCAACCGCATATACATGATACTCCTCAAAAATACATCGGGAGTTCATGATCCATGGGGGACTCGCGAGGTCCATATACCGATACAGATGATCTCCACGTGTCTGTGCGGACGATCTCAACACACTATCATACATCAAACAAATTTCCGCACAAACAATCTCCATGTCCCCTATTAATCATAACTTGATTGCAGCATGGATGATCTCCACGTGTTAGACATTTACTCATAATCAATTTCATGTCAATGCATCTGCACAATATGATATCAAATAAAGGGGAGCACCTTTCGCCTCCTTCTAAATTTACGAAAACAATTCCGCCATAAAGAAAAAAACAAAAAAAAAAAACATCAACACTAGATGTGGGTTTGAATTGCTGATAGCAATCTGAGTTACAATACATAACTTAATGATTTACATCAACATTTGACAAGACATAAACGCATTAATAACTACGAGTAGAAAGCAATACTGGAGACTAAAAATGGCTAGTACTTTTGAGCTAGTTTTTGGGTAGGAAGCAAACCAAAACGCTTCTTCAGAAGCACTCTTTGCCTTGAAAATTTATCATCAGGCGAAAAGCGGACCGCAAAGAAAAAGGCATGTTATAGTATGAGTTGGAAGTTACACAACATATTGCTTTTTGTACTCTTAAAGCCAGCTTAGATACAATAGATAAGTAGATTTTATAGTTATATTATCGATAATTACACTTTATAGCTATATATTGTTTGCTATGAAAGTTGTAGTTGTATATTCAAAACTTCGTTTATATATTTCGCTTGCCAATATAAAAAATGGTAGTATTATAATTTTTTTCTAAATCGTATATAAATATATAGGATAAGCATATACAAAAATTCAGAATTTATACAATCAAGAATCGAAATATACAAATTTGATATTTGTACATATCAAATGAATTATACAAATCAAGTGAATGACAATATTGAGCGAAACTATAGTTCCGAATTATTATTACTTTTATTATTATTACTATTATTATTATTATAATTATTATTACTGTTATAATTATTATTATTATTATTATTGTTGTTGTTGTTGTTATTGTTATTATTATTATTATTATTATTATTATTATTATTATTATTATTATTATTATTGCTATTATTATTATTATTATTGTTATTACTATTACTATTATTATTACTATTATTAGAATTACTATTATTATTATTACTATTATTATTTTATTACCATTATTATTACTATTACTATTATTATTATTATTATTATTATTGTTGTTATTACTATTATTATTATTATTACTATTGTTATTACTATTATTATTATTATTACTACTATTATTATTACTATTATTATTACTATTATTGTTATTACTATTATTATTATTATTATTACTATTATTAGTATTATTACTATTATCAGTATTATTACTATTATTATTACTATTATTATTACTATTATTATTTTATTACTATTATTATTACTACTACTATTATTATTATTATTATATTATTATTGGTTATTACTATTATTATATTATTACTATTATTATTACTATTATTGTTATTACTATTATTATTATTATTACTATTATTATTATTACTATTACTATTATTATTATTATTATTATTATTATTATTATTATTATTATTGTTGTTGTTGTTGTTGTTGTTATTACTATTATTACTATTATTATTATTATTATTATTATTATTATTATTATTATTATTATTATTATGTTGTAAATCCATTGAATAGTAGATTGACTATTTGCTTTCTTCATGAACTTATCTTATCATGTGTCTACATTTCCAAGGTGACATGAACCTTTGTAGATAACTATATACCTATTAATTGAACATTTAACCTGGTGACCTTTTGGTTGATTTCTCTACCTATAAATAGAGATATCATTCATTATTGTAATACACTTGAATAAGTAAAAAATATCTCTTCTTTTATCTACTTCTCTTGTCTTCTTCTCTTCATGATTATATTCTCAGGGCTTGATTTTATAACACGTTATCAGCACGAGTATGCTCTAAAAGTTGTAGCACTTTGCAAAAGTGTTGTAGTTGAAACACCTGTGAGCAGGAACAAGTTTTTTCTTGTTACATATTTATATTTTCAAAAGTTCATCTTATACTAATAATTTATTTTAGTATATATGTGATATATGAAAAGGTAAAACTGTAACGACCTGTTTAGTCGTTTTGAGCAGCAGATTTTATTTTTGGAAAAACTGGCTGAGACGACGGATCCCACGACGGACCGTCGAGGGGGTCTCATTCCAAAATACTTAGAATTCTGAAATTTGGGTACTGAAATCGACTCTCTGAACTTCGTGAACGAAATGGCAGGACGGACCGTCGTGGGCACGACGGACCGTCACACATTTTTCACAGAAATTAGTCTCTGAACTCTGTGACGGAAGCAGCAGGACGGACCGTCGCAGGCACGACGGGCCGTCACAGGCACGACGGGCCGTCACAGGCTGGGTCGGATTTCTGTTAAGTAAATTAAGGGGCGTTTTGGACTATTCCTGCTTATAATTTATAAAGTTAGTGGGTTAATATTAATAATTCAATTGCTTGAGGGTTAAGTAGATAACCTTGAATTAATTAATGGGTTAATTCATCATCTTTTATACTTAATTATATGCTAATTAGGGTAAAAGAAAAGGGGTTTGAATAAGAAAAATAGAAAGAACAAAAAGAGAGGGAGAATCGAACGAGAAAGAGGAGAAACGAAGAGGAAACAAAGCTTTGGGGAATTTGCTTGCTTGATCACTAATCTTCGGTGGAGGTAGGTTATGGTTTATGCTATTCGTAGTAAACTCTTAATAGCGAATTATATGTATTGTGTAGTATTGTAAACCCTTCTATATGCTTAATTGTATGCTTGTATGAATGTGATTATATAATTGTGATAAAATAAGCATGATGAAGATATTGAATCCTAAATCTTGAAAAACCCTAATCTACTTTGTTGATGATGATGCCTTGGTATAAAATAAGACTTGATGAACGAAAGTAGTGAGATTAGGGGATCGGGTGCCACGTTCCGGTACCAGGATAGTAATAGAGGATCGGGTGCCACGTTCCGGTACCAGGATAGTATATGAGGATCGGAGTGTCACGTTCCGACACCAGGATAGTATATGGATCGTGTGCCACATTCCGGTACCAGGATAGAATGAGGATCGGAGTGACACGTTCCGGAACCAGGATAGTATATGGATCGGGTGCCACGTGTACCAGGATAGAATGAGGATCGGAGTGCCACGTTCCGGCACTAGGATAGAATATGGATCGGGTGTCACGTTCCGACACCAGGATAGTATATGAGGATCGGAGTGTCACGTTCCGACACCAGGATAGTATATGGAGCGGAGTGTCACGTACCGACACGAGAGGAACAAAGATAATGAATCTTGAAAGATGTTAATATACTCAATTTAATGAACCTATTTCCCAAATGAGTATGGTATTGAGGCTTGAGTCCTCATGGGTGTACTTGGCGTTATTTATTAATGATTATAGTACTTGATATTGCTACAGATTGAGTATTGTAGTTGATTTTATGATGTTATCTGATATATACTGTTTTCTATTTTGAGTTGGCCGATGATACCTACTCAGTACTTGTGTTTTGTACTGACCCCTACTTGTATGTTTCTTTCTTTGTTATTTGTGGAGTGCAGTAAACGTACCGTCGTCTTCAACTCAACCGCAACTCTAGCCAGTCTTCATTACACCGGATTTCAGGGTGAGCTAATGCTTCTAGCTTGGACTGGATGTTCTTCTTCATGTCTTGATGCCTTGAAGTTTCGGCATGGACTAGTTTTTTTATTTATTCTAGCTGTCTAGACACTCTTAGATTTAGTAATTTAAGGATAGATGTTCTTGTGATGATGACTTCCAGATTTTGGAGAATAATAGATGTTGAGTTTTTAGAAGTTATTGAATTGATTTTCATTAATGAGTTTAAGTCTTCCGCATTGTATTATGTTCATTATGTTGAAATGTTGGGGTTTAGATTGGTTGGTTCGCTCACATAGTAGGATAAGTGTGGGTGCCACTCGCGGCTCGGTTTTGGGTCGTGACAAACTTGGTATCAGAGCATTAGGTTCGTTGGTCTCATCACACAAGAACGAGTCTAGTAGAGTATTAAGGAACGGTAGGGGGACGCCTTTACTTTTCTTTGAGAGGATATAAGACTTTAGGAAAATTCCATTCTTTCATTCTTTCTTTTGTGCTATTACTTGGATCCAATTGGTATATAGGTGATACAAATTGGTATCTGACCATCTTCACTCTATTTCGCAGATGGTCAGAACTAGAGCAACGACTGCACCAACACCAACACCGGCAAGGCAAGATGCATCTGAGCCAGCCACTGGGGCTGTAGCTCGAAGAGGAGTAGTGGCAAGAGGCCGTGGAAGAGGTCGTGGGAGGACGTCCTCTAGAGGAAGAGTACAAGCACCTAGCCCATCTGGTACTAGGGCGGTGACTCCTCCACCAACTGAGGAAGTGGTAAGAGAGGGTGAGGAAGGGGAGAATGAACAAGTACAGAATGAGGAATTGCCACCCCAACCTACCCCAGAGATGATCAATCAGGTTCTTGCTTATCTTAGTGGGTTATCTGATCAGGGCCAGACACCTCCAGTGTTTTCTGCACCAGCACCTCAGGTTCCGGAGGTACAACATGCAGCTACTGTGGCTCCCCGCATAGATGCCTTATTGGAAATATGCACGTTTTCTCGTCTGACTACAGGGCCTATAATGACAAATGATCAGCATGAACTTTTCAGTAAGTTCTTGAAATTGAAACCTCCAGTCTTCAAGGGTGCTGAATCTGAGGATGCCTACAATTTTCTGGTTGACTGTCATGAGCTACTACACAAGATGGGTATAGTAGAACGGTTTGGTGTTGAGTTTGTGACTTATCAGTTTCAAGGGAACGCCAAAATGTGGTGGCGGTCACATGTTGAGTGTCAACCAATAGAGGCACCACCTATGACTTGGGCATCATTCTCTAGCTTGTTTATGGAGAAGTATATCCCCCGGACTTTGAGGGATAGGAAAAGAGATAAGTTCTTGAGCCTAGAGCAAGGTAGGATGTCGGTTACTGCATATGAGGCTAAGTTTCGTGCATTATCCAGGTATGCCACCCAACTTTGTTTCAGTCCACAAGAGCGGATTCGCCGTTTTGTGAAGGGGTTGAGGTCAGAATTGCGGATTTCAGCATTACAAGTAGCGGCTACGGCAAAATCCTTTCAAGAAGTGGTAGACTTCGTGATAGAGGTGGAAGGAGTGAAGCCAGATGACTTCACCATGGCATCGACATCAAAAAGGTTTCGAAAGGGAGGTGAGTTTAATGGTTCTTACTCTAGAGGACAGGGTTCAGGAGGTTACTCAGTCCGACCAATTCAGTCTTCACTACAGACTGTAGTTGGGTTTCCACCTCATACCGGTCAACACTTCTCTGAGAGACCTATTCTTGACTCCAGAGAGTGTTATGGATGTGGAGAGACTGGACATATTAAGAGGTATTGTCCAAAACAGAGTTACAGACCCCCAATAGTCAGAGGTAGAGGTGGTCATGGAAGAGGCCGTCATTCTGGAGGACGTGGTGGCCGAGGTAATGGTGGTCACCAAAGCGGCCGGGGTGATGGGAAAACTGGAGCCACTACAGCACAACATGGTAGGGGTAACGGACAGACAGGCGATAGGGCCCATTGTTACGCTTTCCCCGGGCGGTCTGAAGCGGAGACATCTGATGCTGTTATCACAGGTAATCTTTTGGTTTGTGATTGCATGGCTTCTGTATTATTTGATCCTGGCTCCACATTTTCATATGTATCTTATTCATTTGCTATTGGTCTTAATTTACCATGTGAATTGCTTGACATGCCTATTCGTGTGTCTACTCCGGTGGGTGAGTCTGTGATAGTCGAAAAGGTGTATAGGTCTTGTCCTGTGACTTTTGCAGGGAGCAATACTCATGTAGACTTGGTTATTTTAAAAATGGTTGACTTCGATGTAATTCTGGGCATGACTTGGCTTTCTCCAAATTTTGCAATATTGGATTGTAATGCTAAAACGGTAACGTTGGCCAAGCCTGGGACAGATCCGTTAGTGTGGGAGGGTGACTACACTTCCACTCCGGTTCGTATCATCTCCTTTCTTCGTGCTAAGATAATGGTTAGTAAAGGGTGTTTAGCTTTCTTGGCACATCTCAGGGATGACACTACCCAAGTACCTTCAATTGAGTCGGTTTCGGTAGTCCGTGAGTTTCTGGATGTGTTCCCTGTAGATCTTCCTGGTATGCCACCGGATAGAGATATTGACTTTGGCATTGATCTGGAACCGGGTACTCGCCCCATTTCTATACCCCCTTATAGAATGGCTCCCGCAAAGTTAAGAGAGTTAAAGGCCCAAGTTCGAGAGTTGTTAAGCAAAGGCTTTATTAGACCAAGTGCATCTCCTTGGGGTGCTCCGGTTTTGTTTGTGAAGAAGAAGGATGGAAGTTTTTGGATGTGCATAGACTATAGACAACTGAATAAGGTAACTATTAAGAACAAGTATCCTCTTCCCCGCATCGATGATTTGTTCGATTAGTTACAAGGTGCTTGTACCTTCTCAAAAATCGATCTGAGATCTGGTTATCATCAATTGAAAATACGGGCAACGGATGTGCCCAAGACTACTTTTCGGACCAGATATGGGCATTATGAGTTCTTAGTAATGTCTTTTGGTCTTACGAATGCCCCTGCTGCTTTCATGAGCTTGATGAATGGGATTTTTAAGCCATATCTGGATCTCTTTGTCATTGTATTCATTGATGATATATTGGTATACTCAAAGAGCAAGAAAGAACATGAGGAGCACTTGAGAATTGTATTGGAAATGTTGAGGGAGAAAAAGCTTTATGCCAAGTTCTCCAAGTGTGAGTTTTGGCTAGACTCAGTGTCCTTCTTGGGACACGTGGTTTCTAAGGATGGAGTGATGGTGGATCCTTCTAAGATTGAGACAGTGAAGAATTGGGTAAGACCTACAAATGTGTCAGAAATAAGGAGCTTTGTTGGTTTAGCTAGCTATTACCGTCGATTTGTCAAGGGATTCTCTTCTATTGCTTCCCAATTGATGAACCTGACTAAGCAGAATGTTCCATTTGTATGGTCGGATGAATGTGAGGAAAGCTTTCAGAAGCTCAAGACCTTGTTGACTACTGGACCAATCCTTACCCTGCCAGTGGAAGGTAAGAATTTCATTGTCTATTGTGTGCATCCTATTCGGGTTTGGGTGCAGTGCTGCTAAGCAAGAGAAGAATGTAATTGCTTATGCTTCAAGGCAATTAAAGGTGCACGAACGCAATTACCCGACCTATGATTTGGAGTTGGCCGCGGTAGTATTTGTATTAAAGCAATGGAGACACTATTTATATGGGGTTAAGTGTGAAGTCTATACGGATTATCGTAGCCTACAGTATGTCTTCACTCAGAAAGATTTGAATTTGAGACAGAGAATATGGATGGAACTACTGAAGGACTACGATATCACTATTCTGTATCATCCGGAAAAACTAATGTTGTGGCAGATGTCTTAAGTAGAAAGACAGGAAGCATGGGAAGTCTAGCTCACTTGCAAGTTTCTAGACGCCCATTGGCAAGAGAAGTTCAGATTCTGGCTAATGACCTTATGAGGTTAGAAGTAAATGAGAAGGGAGGATTTTTGGCTTGCGTGGAGGCAAGATCTTCCTTCCTTGACAAGATTAAGGGAAAACAGTTTAATGATGAGAAATTGATCCGGATCCGAGATAAAGTGTTATGAGGAGAGGATAAAGAAGCAATAATTGATGAGGAAGGTGTTTTGAGAATTAAGGGAAGGGTATGTGTACCCCGTGTCGATGATTTGATCCACACTATTCTTACAGAGACTCATAGTTCAAGGTATTCTATACATCCTAGTGCAACCAAGATGCATCGTGACCTAAAGCAACACTTTTGGTGGAGTAGAATGAAGCGTGATATTGTCGATTTTATTGCCAAATGTCCAAATTGTCAGCAAGTGAAATATGAACACCAGAGGCCCGGAGGAACACTTCAGAGAATGCCCATTCCTGAATGGAAGTGGGAAAGAATTGCAATGGACTTTGTGGTTGGTCTTCCAAAGACAATGGGTAAGTATGACTCCGTTTGGGTGATTGTTGATAGGTTAACTAATCTGCTCACTTCATTCTGGTCAAGGTGACTTACAATGCAGAGAAGTTAGCCAAACTTTACATCTCGGAAGTTGTTCGGTTGCATGGGGTTCCACTCTCCATCATATCAGATAGAGGTACGCAGTTTACTTCTAATTTTTGGAAAACATTTTATGCGGAATCGGGTACTAGGTTGGATCTAAGTACCGCATTCCATCCTCAGACCGATGGTCAGTCTGAGCGAACGATTCAAGTATTGGAGGATATGCTTCGTGCATGTGTGATAGAATTTGGTGGCCATTGGGATAGCTTCTTACCCTTAGCAGAGTTCTCTAACAACAATAGCTATCACTCAAGTATTGACATGACCCCATTTGAAGCATTGTATGGGAGGAGATGTAGGTCTCCCATTGGTTGGTTTGATGCATTTGAGGTTATACCTTGGGGTACTGACCTTCTGAGGAAATCGTTAGATAAAGTGAAATGCATTCAAGAAAAGCTTTTAGCGGCGCAAAGTAGGCAAAAGGAGTATGCAGATCGAAAGTTAGAGACTTGGAGTTTTATGGAGGGTGAGCAAGTCTTGCTGAGAGGTTTCGCCCATGAAAGGGGTGTGATGCGTTTGGCAAAAGAGGTAAGCTAAGCCCAAGGTATATTGGACCATTTGAAGTACTTAAGCGAGTAGGGGAGGTGGCTTATGAATTAGCCTTGCCTCCAGGGCTGTCTGGAGTGCATCCGGTATTTCATGTGTCCATGTTGAAAAGATACCATGGGGATGGAAACTACATCATTCATTGGGATTCAGTTCTGCTTGATGAGAATTTGACTTATGAGGAGGAGCCTGTTGCTATTTTAGATAGAGAAGTCCGCAAGTTGAGATCAACAGAGATTGCATCCATCAAAGTTCAATGGAAGAATCGACCAGTTGAAGAGGCCACTTGGGAGAAGGAGGCTGATATGCAAGAAAAATACCCACACCTGTTTACAGATTTAGGTACTCCTTTTCGCCCTTGTTTCTTTTCTTGTGATCGTTCGAGGACGAACGATGGGTAAATTGGTATCTATTGTAACGACCTGTTTAGTCGTTTTGAGCAGCAGATTTTATTTCAAGAAAACCTGGCTGAGACGAGGGATCCCACGACGGACCGTCATGGGCACGACGGACCGTCGAGGGGGTCTCGTTCCAAAACACTTAGAATTCTGAAATTTGGGTACTGAAATCGACTCTCTGAACTTCGTGATGGAATGGCAGGACGGACCGTCGTGGGCACGACGGACCATCACACATTTTTCACAGAAATTAGTCTCTGAACTCTGTGATGGAAGCAGCAGGACGGACCGTCGCAGGCACGACAGGCCGTCGCAGGCTGCGTAATCCCAGGCTGGGTCAGATTTCTGTTAAGTAAATTAAGGGGCGTTTTGGACTATTCCTGCTTATAATTATAAAGTTAGTGGGTTAATATTAATAATTGGGATAATGCCCAAGTACCCCTCAGCCTATGCCCGAAATCTCAGAGACAACACTTATACTATAAATGTCCTATTACCCCCCTGAACTTATTTTATTAATAATTTTTACCCCTTTTTAGCTTACGTGGCACTATCTTGTGGGCCCAACGATGGTTGACTTTTTATTGAACTAGTGCCACGTAGGCTAAAAAGGGGTAGAAAATTACATATAAAATAAGTTCAGGGGGGTAATAGGACCTTAGTATAGTATAAGTGTGTCTCTGGGATTTCGGACATAGGTTGAGGGGGTACTTGGGTATTTTCCCTTAATAATTCAATTGCTTGAGGGTTAAGTAGATAACCTTGAATTAATTAATGGGTTAATTCATCATCTTTTATACTTAATTATATGCTAATTAGGGTAAAAGAAAAGGGGTTTGAATAAGAAAAATAGAAAGAACAAAAAGAGAGGGAGAATCGAACGAGAAAGAGGAGAAACAAAGAGGAAACAAAGCTTTGGGGAATTTGCTTGCTTGATCACTAATCTTCGGTGGAGGTAGGTTATGGTTTATGCTATTCGTAGTAAACTCTAATAGCGAATGATATGTATTGTGTAGTATTGTAAACCCTTCTATATGCTTAATTGTATGCTTGTATGAATGTGATTATATAATTGTGATAAAATAAGCATGATGAAGCTATTGAATCCTAAATCTTGAAAAACCCTAATCTACTTGGTTAATGATGATGCCTTGGTATAAAAGAAGGCTTGATGAACGAAAGTAGTGAGATTAGGGGATCGGGTGCCACGTTCCGGTACCAGGATAGTAATAGAGGATCGGGTGCCACGTTCCGGTACCAGGATAGTATATGAGGATCGGAGTGTCACGTTCCGACACCAGGATAGTATATGGATCGGGTGCCACGTTCCGGTACCAGGATAGAATGAGGATCGGAGTGCCACGTTCCGGCACCAGGATAGTATATGGATCGGGTGCCACGTTCCGGTACCAGGATAGAATGAGGATCGGAGTGCCACGTTCCGGCACCACGATAGAATATGGATCGGTGTCACGTTCCGACACCAGGAGTAGGATAGTATATGAGGATCGGAGTGTCACGTTCCGACACTAGGATAGTATATTGAGCGGAGTGTCACGTACCGACACGAGAGGAATAAAGATAATAAATTTTGAAAGATGTTAATATACTCAATTTAATGAACCTATTTCCCAAATGAGTATGGTATTGAGGCTTGAGTCCTCATGGGTGTACTTGGCGTTATTTATTAATGATTATAGTACTTGATATTGCTACAGATTGAGTATTGTAGTTGATTTTATGATGTTATCTGATATATACTGTTTTCTATTTTGAGTTGGCCGATGATACCTACTCAGTACTTGTGTTTTGTACTGACCCCTACTTGTATGTTTCTTTCTTTGTTATTTGTGGAGTGCAGTAAACGTACCGTCATCTTCAACTCAACCGCAACTCTAGCCAGTCTTCATTACACCGGATTTCAGGGTGAGCTAATGCTTCTAGCTTGGACTGGATCTTCTTCTTCATGTCTTGATGCCTCGAAGTTCCGGCATGAACTAGTTTTTTATTTATTCTAGCTGTCTAGACACTCTTAGATTTAGTAATTTGAGGATAGATGTTCTTGTGATGATGACTTCCAGATTTTGGGGAATAATAGATGTTGAGTTTTTAGAAGTTATTGAATTGATTTTCATTAATGAGTTTAAGTCTTCCGCATTGTATTTTGTTCATTATGTTGAAATGTTGGGTTTAGATTGGTTGGTTCGCTCACATAGTAGGATAAGTGTGGGTGCCACTCGCGGCTCGGTTTTGGGTCGTGACAAGAACATATTGTTTTGTTTTACTTTTACAATTTTATACATTGAATTATGATTATACTAATAGTTCTTCGTTTCTGAAAAGAACTGAAGGATAGAGAAGTAAATTTTCATGTTGATTTTTTGAGTGTGAGTGTTAATTATGAGGAACTTATTAATATTTATAATTGCTAGAGGTGAGAAAACTCTCAATCTTATTTTGACTAAATTTGCTTCTATAATTCTTGATTTCATTTTAAGGCTCATGGTTGAGTTCTGTTGGTATTGGATTATATAACATTGATTGAAGGGTAAGACGATAGATTTAAGCCCCATCGCACCAAAAGGGTAAGAAATCTGGTTTAAGTCCGGATGACATAATAAAAAATATTTGAGGGTAAGATGGTAGATTCAAGTTCTATCGCACCAAGAGGGTAAGACATCAATTTGAGTTTTGATGCACCATGATGATAAGGATTGGGTTCAAGTCCCATAGAATTTGGCCTAAAATGCCTTATATGGATAAGACATTGAGTTTGAGTCAATGCACCATAGTGGTGACAAAATGATGATTAAGGCAAAAAATTATATATTTTAATGAAAAGTCTTGAAATTCATCATATTGAATTTGCTCCATACCTTGAAAAGAATGTGGTAGCAACATGTGATAACTTTGAAATCCGCCTGTTTACTTGCTCCATCAATAATATGAATGTGGTAGTAGTGAATAATTAATCTGAAAGATGACAAATAATTAATGATATGAATATGGGCGTGAAGGGACAGAATTATAGTATTCATCGTTGTGGTAATTATAAAAGGAAGAACACCATGGGTTCTCCAAATAGTCCTTCAGAATGTGAAGGCAATTTTTATCATCAAAATGGTACGAAAGGTCATTGGACTTGTGAATATTGTCAACACAATAATTTGACAAGTTTATAAATCCTCCATCGAAAGACAAGAAGATAAAGTGATGGTACACTTGCTTTCAAAATGATGTTGAGGTGTGTCATGAAAATATGATGAATTTTAAAGCCATGATAATGTGCTTATAATACAAAATTATGAAGTACATATAAATGATTAGTCCATTCCTTAAAGAGAATGTGACTTGTGATGGGTATCGTAAATGCTCGACCAAAAGAATAGGTCAAGATGTGATAAAATCATTAGGGGTTGGATGTGTGCCAAAACTCACCTCTATGGGAGGTTTGAACAAAAAAATGATATATGTCACAACTCATCTCTACAAGAGATATGAGAGGAATAAATAAATTTTTTATTTGGTAGAAATGGTCAATGGTCGTGTGCTTTTATACGTCATAAATATTATGGTATGTTTACTATGAACTACCAAAAGGACAAAAAGAAAAAAGCAATCTTGCCTATAAAGGTTATGCCATGACCAAAATAATATTATTGTGTGACAATACAAATTTTTCATTGGTTGTGTATCTATGGTACAACAAAAGTAAAGCAAGAAACATGTCTTGCTCGTAATAATTTTGACCATGAGAATAATAATATAATTTCTCCTTGAGGAGATGTTCACCATATGGATAGTGTCATGATATGATCGTGCACAAAATTAATTGCAAACTCTAATGAGTTGAGAGAAATAATATTGGGGTTGTAGTAAGTCTCAAAAGAAACTTTTAAGTTTCGGATGAATTGAATAGAATATTGAGACTATAATTATGAAAAGATTTATTATCTTCAGATTACTACAATCGAGGCGGGCTATAAATATTATATAAAAGATTGTCCATTTTTTCCTCTTGTTTGTTGCACACAAATGTGGGCATTCTGATGGAATCACATGCAAAAGTAAATTATAAGTGTACTAAAATAAAGATCAGTTGGCATGATCGGTTGACCATTCTGATTTGAATGTGATGCAAATGTAATTGAGAATTCAGGTGGCTTATATGATGAAGAAATAAAAGATTCTTCAAGAATTCTCTTATGTTGCTTGTTCTCTTTATAAAATAATCATTGTATCAACTAAAGTTGGGATTGTAATCCCCTGCAAGTTTTTGAAACATATAAAAAGGTGAATATGGTCCATTCACTTGTCATGTGGATCATTTACAACTATATGATAGATGTATCTATGCGATGATCACATGTGCTTTATTTTCAACTCACAAATTGGTGTTTGTAAGGTTGTTTGCTCGAATTTTTAAATTGAGAGCACAGTTCAAAACTATGAAATTATATTGATAATGCCGGTTGATTTAGCAGAAATTGTATGCCTCCAATTATAGCTAAATCATGATTATGGGAACAAAACTCCTAAATAAGATTTGATATAAGATAATTTTATTTAACATGTTATATGCATCAAGCCAACAAGGTTTTCCCAATAAAAATTGGTTCAGGGTTAGGAACCAAATAATTTTCATCTAAAATGTTTGAATAGCGGTTATGGTTTTAATTGCTCCATCGCGCACAAAGATGAATTCCCAAATAAGGTTGAGATGAATGTTAGATTTTGTAACATTAGGGGGAGAGATGATTTTGGTAGCTAAAAATTATGTGTTAGGCTAAAAATATGTGAACTTAAATTTCAAGAGATCATTTGCATAATGTTGCAAATCAATTATCAGATGAATGTACTGACCCTATGATATAATTCAGCTGCAAATGCTCCAATGTGAAGATATATGATACGACGAAAGTGTAATAGATAAATCGATTCAAAATTTAAAATTTCTTGAAGAAGGAGAGGAGAAAATGATCAATATAGTCATGATAATGAGACAAGTGCTATAAAAGAGCACATTGAGATAACACTTCATAAAACCTCGGAAAAAGTTCAGGTACCTGAAAAATAATGAAAATAAAGAAATCTCAATAAGTTATGTCTTGTTGGAATCGATATCAAATAAACGTCGACGGTATCTTTGATATGATATAGCACTCAATGATATAAATTGTAACGAGGATCTGTAATTCAAATCTGTCATAGAGTGGGACAGATAAATGATAATCAAGTATATTTTGTTTTACTTAGAAAAATGATGTTTTGGACTGGTAGTCCATAAATCAAGGAATAATATTAGTGGAGTACAAATAAATTATTATGCATAGTATAACCGTAAGATATCAAATACGGTTTGTGCCTTGGGTATAAAGGTTTATCGCAAAAATCCTGACATTATTGGAGATGTTTTCTCCTATGGTGGATGCAATGAGGTTCTTTTTGATCTGACAACATATGAATTGAATGCATATAATGAATAAATTGTCATGTCTAGCTAGACAATGAAGGTTATATGAAAATCCTTAAATCAATCGAGGTGTCTGAAGCATATAAAAGTTTGAAGGAAACTTTTTAAATAAAGCTTCAAGAATCCTTATATGGATTGAAATAATCAAGGAAGAAAAGGGTACAAAAACAATTACCCTAATTATCCTTGTATTTTTATGAAAAAGTCTTGGTAAGACAAAATTTTGTCTTGACCTACAAACTGATAATTTGACAAATAAAATATTTGTCTAACAGTGCACATACACAAAAAAATTGTTGATGCGATTTTAAATGAATTATGCACATTCATTAAGTACCCCAATGATTATGAGATCACTTGAATTGAATGATGATTCATTTTGATCTCAAGAGAAGGATGAAGAGCTTCTTGGTGATGAAACTCCATATCTTAATGCAATCAGGGTACTAATGCATCTTGCTAACAATACTCGATCAGATATCTATTTTGCAGTAAATTTACTGGTAAGATTCGGTTCCTCCCAAACAAAAGAACACTGAAATGGTGTTATGTATATACTTGAATATCATTGAAGGACCATAGATATGAGTTCATTCTATTCCGAAGAATGCAAGTCAGAGCTGATTGGTTACGCAGATGTAAAATATTTATCTAATCCGTACAAAGCACGATATCATACGCTATTTATTTGCATAAGGAGACACAATAATATTCTGACGATCAATGAAGCAAATGTTGCTATGCAGAAATAAAAGCCCTCCATGAAGTGAGTCGAGAGTGCGTCTGGTTGGATAAATGACACACCATATGTGATTTTTCTTTGAAAAAGAATATACCAATCACAATGTACGAAGATTGGAGACATCATCTCAAGAAATTAATTGATGTTATAATCAGGGCAGTATAATACGCGTTGCACTCTTTTTCCTTGACCGAGGTTTTGTCCCACAGGGTTTTCCTGGCAAGGTTTTTAATGAGCCAACACATAATGCGTATCAAAAGATATGTGTACTCTTTTTCCTTCACTAGAATATTTTTTCCACTGGATTTTTTCTAGTAAGGTTTTAACGAGACACATAATCTATGGACATCCAAGGGGGAGTGTTATAAATCCATTGAATAGTAGATTGTCCATTTGCTTTCTTCATGAACTTATCTTATCATGTTTCTACATTTCCAAGGTGACATGAACATTTGTAGATAACTATATGCCTATTAATTAAACATTTTCAAAATGGTGACCTTTTGGTTGATTTCTCTACCTATAAATAGAGATATCATTCACCATTGTAATACACTTGAATAAGAAGAAAATTCCTCTTCTTTTTTCTACTTCTTTTTATGATTATATTCTCAGAGCTTCATTTTATAAACATATTACTATTATTAGTATTATTATCATTACTATTATTATTATTGTTATTACTATTATTATTACTATTATTATTACTATTATTATTACTATTATTGTTATTACTATTATACTATTATAACTATTATTATTAGTACTATTACTATTATTATCATTATTATTATTTGTTTTCATCTTTTATTCCAAACATACTTAGAACAAAACTTTGAACATCTTTGTAAGACAACAAAGTTTAAGAACATTTTCACAACTAGAAAATTAAAACTAGTAGCGAAACTAGAATCAGAAACAGATTTAAAAAATATATACGAAATATTTTTTCAAAGAAGAATAGTTGTTAATATTTGTCTAAAGAATCTTACTGATTCCAACAAACTTTATAGAAACACGAAGTTATCAATATTAATGAACCAGTGAAGAACAAAAGAATAGAAAAACTGAAATTATTCACAAATCTAAAATTTGTAAAACACAGACCAGAATCAGGAAAAATTTTAATAGGTAAAAGATCAAGTCCACTAAATTCACAGTGTCCTTTTAAGGAAATTATTCCCCTCTAGTATCCGATGTTTGATTTGGAATATTACCTCCCATGATAAAATGATCTCAATCACCAGAGTATAGATACCAAAAACTCTGATGTCAGCGAACCACTCAACGGAAGTAAAGTACACTTAGAATACTAGATTTAGTAGTTGAAGAAGAAGTCCATGAATTCTATATTAAAATGAGAAAATCCATCAATTTATAGCGATAATGTTCTTATTGTGCCTTACCGGAAAGGTCACAAACCTTTAGAAAAGTCACAATCTTTCAGAAAGGTCGTCACCTTTCATAAAAGTCACAACTTTCCATAAAAGTCATAACTTTTCATAAAAGTCGCAACTTTTCATAAAAGTTGAAACATTTAATAAAAGTCACAACTCTTCATAAAAGTCGCAACTCTTCATTTTCCATTCACACCTTTTTAAAACCAAACAATCCCCCGCATTAATGGGAAATGACTAGAAGACAGAGAAACAGACAAGTATGTGTAATTTACAAGCAAGAATTAATTTCATCTGCATAAGTAGGTTTTCGATTGGACTTTCCGTAGTGAACATATGTCGGATATACTCGGTCAATCGGTAGATGCGATATCTTTAAACCGTCAAAATTTGGTGTATACTTAGACAGTCATATGTCACACAATTAACCTTTTACTGTTTATGGTTCTTACGACTGTGTTCGTTTTAACCATGAACACCTCCTGGTTTAATGAGTGTATAGAGAGATGGGCTTTTGACAATCATCTTCTTTGAAGCGGCTTACACTTCACATTCACATAGGTGATTCCTAACCGTGTTATCGCGTAGATACACTATTTGGTCAACTTTGCCAAACTTAGCAAATCAATAAAATCATTAAGCTTTCTTAATGTTGTCTCCCTGTCCTTGAGCATTGTCTTCATCATGAGAATGGATTGAGTTTGTTGACAATGCCGAACCGTCATTCACAACTTTGTTTTTCTCCTTGAATCTAGCTTTTGGGATCTTCAGTCTGCTAGATAGAGTTACCGCAATGATGACTTGTCCTGAGCCGTAAATTCATTTCCTTAGATGATCTTTTAACTTCCTCTCTAGTTAGACCTTTTTGTAAGTGGATCCGACACATTATCCTTTGACTTTCCATAGTCAATTTTGATAATTTCACTAGAGAGTAGTTTTCTAACGGTATCATGTCTATGTCGTATATGACAAGACTTTCCGTTATACGTCATGCTCCATGCCCTACCTATTGCATCTTGACTGTGAAAGTGTATGCATACTAATGCCAATGATTTGGGCCAAAATAGAATATCTATCAAAAAATTTGAAGTCTTTCAACTTATTCACTGACCTTATCTAGAGCACCTAGATCAAAGATCATTATAGAGCTAGCGATACATGTCTCTTTTGAAATATTTCTAAGAGACTGCTCCTCTACCAATTGTAAATACATATACACTCATGAATTTTACTTCATTTGTCCGATGATTCAATTTGCATTACTATATCTTTCAATATTGTTGGATATTGTTATAATATTTTAAATACTCCAAAACTCTATTTATTGTCATATAATGAAATTATTTGGATCACTTGTGAACCGAATCAGTTAAAAATAGCATATGCTATATCTGATCGCACACACTATATGATATACATCATGCTTCCCAAAACTCTAGCACAATCCAATTGTGAGTCACTTTTGTTTTCACTCTTTTGAAATGCAAAGCTTACACTTATTGAAGACTTGACAATATTGACATCCAAATATTTGAACTAGTTAAGCCTTTTCAATGCAATGAGACCGTGAAAATGCTAAACATTATGGAGTTCTACGAATTCTTATATCTAAGATCACATTAGCAACTTCAATAATTTTCATTCCACTTGCTTTATAGCATACATTTAGTAGAATTTATGTCATTAGGGTCTCTATTGATAATCAACATATCACCAATATACAAATAAACAATGACCTTATGATTTTAATGTGAACACATTTATCGCTTTCATCATTCTTCAATCCATTTGCCGACATGGTTTGATCAAATTATGTCATTGTTTGGGTGCTTCCATAATGTGACTTAACAAGTTCACACACTTTATTTTATTTACCAGGAACCACAAACCCTTTGGGTTGTCCCATATAAATTTCTTCCTCCAACTATACATTTAAGAAAGCTCTTTTCACATTCATTGGATGAATTTGGAGGTCATATACCACACTAAATTTTTTTGCATATGAATGGATGTAATTCTAATTACTAACGAGTATATATATAGACAAGATCAAAATCTTGGTTTTTTTTTGTCTGAAGCCTTTGACACAATCAACTGTTATTTTTCCTTCTAAAGATTCACTTTGAACCCAAATGTTTATTTTCTTGAAGAAGATCAATTAACTTTCAATATTGTTTATTGACACTATATTTTCAAAGAATGAGTCTACAGAAGACATATGAAATGTTACAAAATCATATTCGAAGGAAGTAAATGTCCTTTAACATTTACTAAGCCTCTGAATCTCTTTATTAAGTACATTATCCTTTTCATTTCCTAGGCCTTTTAGACCCTTCTCTAAACTACTCAAGTCTAATTTTACAGTCCACAGTCATAGGTCCTATTTTAATTCTTTTCAGAATAGGAACTTGGACTTTGACAAGATACCCCCACAATTTGATATATTTCAAGTTGGATTTCCTTCCTTTCCATTTCTCATATGGAAAAGATTGCATTCTGATCAAACAAAATCGCTTTCTTTTTAAGAAGAAATTTTTTTTTGTTGGTCCCTTTTGCAGTAAGGATAGTTCCTCCACACAAGTTTTTTGTAAATCCGAACTTATAAATAATGCATACACTTTCACAGTCAAGATGAAATAGGTAGGGCATGGAGCATGACGTATAACAGAAAGTCTCATCATATACGACATAGACATGATACCGTTAGAAAACTAATATCTAGTGGAATTATCAGAATTGACTCTGTAAAGTTAAAGGATAATGTGTCGGATCCGCTTACAAAAAGGCCTAACTAGAGAGGAAATTAAAAGATCATCTAAAGGAATAAATTTACGGCTTAGGACAAGTCATCATGGCGGTAACTCTATCTAGCAGACTGGAGATTCCAAGAGCTAAATTCAAGGAGAAAAACAAAGTTGTGAATGACGGTTCGACATTGTCAACAAAATCA
Source organism: Solanum peruvianum (assembly GCA_027705065.1). Classification (NCBI taxonomy): domain Eukaryota; kingdom Viridiplantae; phylum Streptophyta; class Magnoliopsida; order Solanales; family Solanaceae; genus Solanum; species Solanum peruvianum. Next base: position 28,438,293 of record JAKWJD010001758.1, read on the forward strand.
ATCCATTCTCATGATGAAGACAATGCTCAGGGACAATGATACAACATTAAGGCTTGTTAATGAGTTAATAAAGCTTAATTGTTTTAATGATTTACTAAGTTTGGCAAAGTTGACCAAATAGTGTATCTACGCGATAACACGGTTAGGAATCACCTATGTGAGTGTGAAGTGTAAGCCGCTTCAAAGAAGATGATTGTCAAAAGCCCATCTCTCTATACACTCATGAAACCAGGAGGTGTTCATGGCTAAAACGAACACAACAGTAAGAACCACAAATGGTAAAGGGTTAATTATGTGACATATGGTTGTCTAGGTATACACCAAAGTTCGACGGTTTAAAGATATCGCATCTACCGATTGACCGAGTATATCCGACATATGTTCACTATGAAAAGTCCAAGGGGAAACCTACTTATCCAGATGCAACTAATTCTTGCTTGTAAATTACACATACTTGTCCGTTTCTTTGTCTTCGAGTCATTCTCCATTCATGCGGGGGATTGTTGGATTTTAAAAAGGTGTGAATAAAGAATGAAAAGTTGCGACTTTTATGAAGAGTTGTGACTTTTATGAAATGTTGCGACTTTTATGAAAAGTTGTGAATTTTATGAAAAGTTGCTACTTTTATGAAAAGTTGCTACTTTTATGAAAAGTTGCTACTTTTATGAAAAGTTGCTACTTCTATGAAAAGTTGTGACTTTTATGGAAAGTTGTGACTTTTATGAAAGGTGATGACCTTTCTGAAAGATTGTGACTTTTTCAAAGGTTTGTGACCTTTCCGGTAAGGCACAATAAGAATCTTTTCACACTATCCTTTGTTTTCTATATCTTACGATTTTGTGTGATAAAAACATTGTTTAAATTGTCAAATGTTCTTTTCAGAAGGACGTTTCCATAACTTTCAATATGATTGTTATAGAACTACCTATGAACAAAGTTTTATCGGTGTCAATAAAGACAATATAGTTCAAATGTTATTTTTTACAGAAAGATAACAAATGACTATTCACCAATATTCATGTCTATGCAAATACTTTTATTATAATAGACATATCTTTTCATGAAAAATCACAACATTTTAAGTGATTTTTTTCCATAAAAGAACACAACTATTTTGAACAAGTATATATATAATTTGGATGTTTCATATTAGTCACACTATATACTAGTAATAAAGAAACTCAACAACCACAATACCAAATATACTCCAAAAATTTTGTGGGTATAACATAATACACAAGTATCATTGAATTTCATATCTTTTGCTCCAAAGTTAAATTAGACACCAAGTCTAATCATAAGCAAATAACCCCCACATTTCAAATGTGATCTCAATTTTTTTTTCAAGTATTTGAAAATAGTTTTTCCACATATTTTAATGTTGGAAACATTATTCTACGAAAGAATTATAGTGCTGCAATTCTCTTTGACAATGTTTACACAATGTCAAAGTTTATTCCATAGAGACACAAAATCACAAATTCTAAGTCATTGATATTTTTCCTCTATCATAAATAGACATACCACTTAGTATTTTAAATACTAACAATAAGGACAAAAAATTGTACAATTTATTTATAATATATTGAAGTTTATAGAAAATCAAAAGTACGACACTGACTTATTATGTGAAGTTTTCATATTCTTCAAACCAATTGCATAGTCCAATTTATCTAGAGTAGAAAAACCACAAAAGTTTTTAGTCTACAAAAATCAGACACACAAACATTTCTCATGGAGTACAAAACTACAAAAGTCTCCAAACAGAATAACACATATTCTTTATCACATCGAAATGTTTTTCTTATCAAATAGTCTTCCAACTATAATATTTTGACATACTATTTTATCAAACAAAAATATGCATCTCTCATTTTTTCAAACTAAAAAATTTTAAAAGCAACAATATTTGCGAAGTAACATTCATTCCACAACATATGATTTGCAGATCTTTTTCCAAAGATACACATAATAAAAAAAATAAAAAATCAAAGATGATAACTCTTAGAAACTATTTCCTCTTTAGATAATTTAATAAGAAGGTTACCTGGTAATCTTTAAACGGAATACCATAAATTTTTTTTGTTACATTCTCACTTCGACCTTGCTAAACAAAGCAACGAATTATGGAGAAGTAATGCATTTATCTTCTACTTCCATGATCAGATTCTCTCAATCAGTAGAATACTAAAAATACTAACAGTATATTAATTTCCTTAAGATTGTTGTTCATCTTATATTCCAAACATATTAGAACAAAACTTTGAACATCTTTGTAAGATTAAGAACATTTTCACAACTAGAAAATTAAATGAAGTAGCGAAACTAGAATCAGAAATATATTTTAAAAAAATAAACGAAATATTTTTTTTAAAGAAGAATTGTTGTTAATATGTGTCTAAAGAATCTTACTGATTCCAACAAACTTTTCAGAAACACGAAGTTATCAAGATTAATGAACTAGTGAAGAACAAAAGAATAGAAGAACTGAAATTAATCACAAATCTAAAATTTGTAAAACACGTACCAGAATCTGGAAAATTTTTAATATGAAAAAGATTAAGTCCACTGAACTCACAGTGTCCCCTTAAGGAAATTATTCCCCTCTAGTATCCGATGTTTGATTTGGAATATGACCTCGCATGGTAAAATGATCTCAATCACCAGAGTATAGATACCAAAAACTCCGGTGTCAGGAACCACTCAACGGTAGTAAAGTACACTTAGAATACTAGATTTAGTAGTTGAAGAAGAAGTCCATGAATTCTATATTAAAATGAGAGGAAATCCTTCAATTTATATAAAACAAAGGGTAGTGCGAAAAAGTTCTTATTGTGCCTTACCGGAAAGGTCACAAATATTTGAAAAAGTCACAGTTTTTCAAAAAGATAGTCACCTTTCATAAAAGTCACAACTTTCCATAAAAGTCACAACTTTTCATAAAATTCGCTACTTTTCATAAAAGTCACAACTATTCATAAAAGTCGCAACTCTTCATTTTCCATTCACACCTTTTAAAAATCCAACATTATTAATATTATTATTATTATTATTATTATTGTTATACCCTAAGCAATACGACTGTTAGTAGTCGAATGGCAAGTGGTTGGGGCACCAAAACTATACCGAGAGGATGTTGCAAACTACAAAGGGAGATGATTGATATATATGTGGTATAACACATAGTAACTCCTTAGAAATTATTAAGTTCGTTTGGGAAAGAATGTTGCTTAAAAGTACATTATCTTGTGATTTTTCATCGAGGGGTGCATGAGCTGTAGATCGAGCCGTGGAGTTAAAGCTAGTGTTGGAATTTTTAGGACTAGTTTAATGAGTGAGTTCACGGATAGTGAATTGGTCCACAACCCATTGACCCACTTTTAAACAAAACCCTAGATACTCAGTAAATTCAGACCTTCACGAATGCCTCAACAATTTGTGGAAGGATGAACGGTCTGTCAAGACTTCTGTATTGGGGTCCATTCATTTTTAATTCAGAGCTATTAGTTTTTTCCTATGCATATAATACCTATTCTATGTAGTTTTGACCATAATTCTAAGCCCTGTAACTACCATCCACCCTACAAATTTCCCCAACTCTTTCATTCCCTCAAATTTTCAAAACCCTCTCAAAATTTCTCTTCAAAAATCCACTGTGTAGATCAAGGAAGAAGAATCTAGGGTTCTTCAAGATCAAGTATTCTTTATTCATCATTGCTTAAGGCTTCAATCAAGGTATGTATGGAGTTCATCAATGGGTTCCATTAACACATTGAGTCCCTAAAGTTTCTTCAATTCTCCAATTCAATTTCTCAAAATTGATTAGATTTCCGTTCAATTCCTCGTGGGTTCTATTTTTATATATTCAGTTGATTAATTATGATATTATTTTTATGATTTGGACTCAATTACATGCTTTATTTTCAACTAATTCCATATAAAATTATGCATGGTCTATAATTTTGATCATGAACCCTAATTTGCATGAATTTGAAGAGAAACTTTGAATCAACGAATGAAGTTTTCATGAACTTGTGCATGATATATGAAAAGAAAGGTTTTATGATCTATGTGTCTATAAAATTGACATCAATGAAATAATGAAATGTTTTCTCACATTATGGAATCATTGCTTGGTGAAAGATTTTCTCACTTAGACTCTATTCAAGATTTAATGAGCTACTCTACGGTGTTTAAGCTTAGATTACTAATTGAATCATATTTTTACATGTACGATGACGACTTAATGAAATGACTATTCATTTGGGATTTTACATAGAACCAAGAGAACTTTGAGGTGGAGGCTAAAATACGATAGTCTCTAATAACAAACTTTAGTTCCAAACTATGCGCCCCCATGAATTTGTCTTAAATGATCTAACTAGTGGATTCACATATAGTATATGACATGATACATAGTTCTACCTTGGAAACTAGAATCTTCCTACTTGATGTGGGAGTAACACGGATTATGTGTATACCTCACATAATTTATTATCGGTTAAAGCTAATATTCCAAAAAATGAACTAAGTTACCTACAAAAAGTTTCATGATGCTTTTCTTATGATTTCAAGATGAATTTACCATATTTATGATTATGATCCTATTTAAAGGTTTTTACTATGCTAGTTTGGTCATGCGTATCATGTTTTCGATTATGTCTCCTTATGATCATGTCTCATGTTTTATTGCATTCCTCTTCCTCTCATACTTAGTACATTTCATGTACTAATACGTACATGTGCTTACATTATCCACTAATGTAGGGCATGACGACTCCTCTCCTATCGTTCGTGGCTAGTTGAATACATTTATTGCTTTTCTTATGTTTTCAGTTTTTATGCTTAGTATATGGTATAAATGTTACATCACGATTACTCATATTGACGTAATAGCTGGCTTGTCAAGACTTTATTGTACTTTCACTTATATGTCAAACTCTTTATTTTTTATGAGATTTTTTTTCTCTATTATGTTGTATATATGTATGCCAAGTGGCTTGTGTAGGGTCTCTAGGGGTCTTATACGACATGTTACATCTAGGGTGCACTTTGGATTATGATAACTAAATACACCTAAGTCTAGGGGTGTTCACAGTTTGGAAGAAATACCGATCCAAACTGAGAAGTCAAGACAACCGATAAAATAAATTAATTTTATTTTGATTTTTGATTTGATTTGGTTTGGTATTAGATTATTAAGAAATGATAGTATTTGGTTTTTATTTTGATTTTATAAAAAAAATATAGAAAATAATCGAACCCGACCGATAAATTATATGCATATATTTTATTAGTATCATACATGTATAATATATTATTTTTATAAATAATTTTACTTAAATATATTTTTATCAGCATTTGTAATTTATTTATGGAAACAAAAACATTCAAGATTAGAATATTTATTTTATTGGTTTCACATATATTCCTGTGTATGAGGATTCTTGGTGGGACTAGAAATGTCGTTGACTGTTCCTTCTAGGCCAGAATTATGGGCATGTAAAAATCGAACTAACCGTTAAATTGAGTCGGAAAAGTGTTAATGGATTATTACTATTTAGTTGTCCATATTTCCTCTTTTAGTTGTCCCTATTTACTTGTCTATTTTGATAAATCAAGAAAGGACAAATTCTTTTTAACATGTCCCAAGTTTTAATTTATATTTTTTGAAACCATAATTAACAAGGGTAAAATTGTAATTTCACTATGCTAATTATTGCTATCTTAATATGTGTGTCGTTTCTAAAGTGGACAACTAAATATGGACAGTCATATTTATTTAATTAAAAAATTGAGTAAATTCACCCTATATTAACAAGTCATTAATTTTTCGTGTCCCTAATTATTTGTCCACTTTTGAATTGACATATCTATTAAGAAAATATTGATTAACATTGTCAATTTACTATTTTATCCATATTAATTATGAAGTTGATGAATTAAAAAATTTAAGATTTTCAAGAAATTTTACATTTCTCAAAATAATTAATGAAGCGTATAATATGAAATTTTTCTTGATTTGTTAATATGAATAAATAATTAAGACAATTAAAAAAAAGTGGACCAATAATTAAAGACATTAAGTATAAAATATTATTCATTCACCAATTATGTATACGATAAATCATTTTTCCCTTCATTTCAAATTAATTGGATTGTTGAAACATGTTTTCATTTTTCAAATTAACTTAATTGTTCAATTTTCAAGACTACTTTTAAAATATTCTTTCAATTTTATCATTCATTAGTTAGCAATTAATGTCTAGTTATTTTAATCATAAATTTTTTAATAATTATTATTTAAAATAAAATAAAAACTTATAGTTAAATTATGGCTTAGTGTTTTTCTCTTTAAATGTGTGAAATATCTTATTTTGAAATAGAAAAAATATAAATAAACTAATTTTGCAATTGATTTTTAGGTCATGGTTTAATTTTGAAACTTGAAACATGAACCAAAAAAGCGTCTGCACCATTTTTTTTATCCACGTGTCGATTGGCGGCGCAACTTGGTATTTATTTTTTCTGCCAAAAAATCAGTTTCAGAAGATTAGGTGGTGCGGAAATTCGGCCCTTTACCCCTCCCCTTCCCTTACCTTTTTCATTCAAAAGAATGTTTCTGATTCAATCTTTTCTGATTTCACGCTTCGATTGTTTTCGTTTTCTCTTGCAAGTTTGAATTTTTTTTTATCTATCTCCAATTCAAATTCAAATTCAAAGGTTCGTTTGTTCAGTTATGTAGTTGATAATAAAATCTTTTGGGAAAAAAATTGTTGACTCAATTGTTTGTTGATTTGCAGGAATTTATGACTCTTTATGAGCTAGATCCTGACGTAGTGAGGTGGAATCTTCACCTTATTGATGTTTGCGGTATAAACAATGGTGGTTCTCTCCGAACTGTTACTCAATATGACACAGATTTTTCTCAGCTTGGGTATGCAACTGAAGGTTATGCTCAGCCTATGCATATTAACGTCGAGAATGATGAGATAATTGCCCATGCTCTTCAGGAGGAACTATCACGGCTTTCACTCGACGAATCCATAGGATCTTCACACACTGATGAAGAACAACATCGAAAAGCATCAGTTCTTGCTCAGGATTGGGCTGCACCCTCTACGACGTTTTCCAATTTCGGTAAGGAATAGGAGAAGTTTTGTGTTTCTGGTTTGCATACTTATGTTGATTTTTTTTTTTTTGGATGTGCAGCAGTTGATGGCATTCAAGAAGACGCAGATAGTACTGGATTTTGCCCTCTTACAGGTACATCATCCAATTGGGAGTCACCAGAGATAGAGGATGAATCTCTTCTTGATGGTGAAGTTGGCAAACGTTTGAATCAGTTGGATGCCATCCCTGTAAGTTTTACTTGTTACTCTACTGATTATGGAGGGATTCTTTCTAATTATAGTCTGAATTATTATATTGATTGAATTATTTTTTGATGCCAATGATGGTCACATAAATCAAAAGGGACATGTTACTCATGTTTGGAAATTGAGGTTACTGCTTGCTTTTCACGTTTGTGTTGGGTGTGGTGTGCTTCTGGTGTTGCAATCACGACTACTCATAGTGAGCCACTATCTTTTGATACCCTCTGGCAAAGTACAGTACGGTCCTTCCTTCTTGCTGTTTAGTAGTATCTGTTGGTACAAAAGAGAAAGGGAGAGGGTTTCGGCTTTCGCGCTTATTTAGTAGCTTATGTTGGTGGCAAAAAAGAAGGCAGAAACAATTTAGTGAACAGGCATATGGGGAGACTTTGAGTAGAGTCTGCTGGTGGATGAGTGGAAGGTGAGGTTTTGGCTTTATAACCTTTTTATTAGGGTATATTTGTTGGCAATGAAGGCAGAAACAATTTAGTGTACAGGGATATGGGGAAGAGAGACAGTTAAACGTCAACCGACCTTAAGAGTAGCGTAATGCTCATGATTTCGCATCCATATCTAGGAAATAAAATATCAGATAAGCATTAATGGCAGTTCCTTGTTCACTTAATTGAAGCTTGGGGGGGGGGGGGGGGGGGGGATTTGAGAAGCCAAGAGAGGGAAAGGGAGATTGCCACACATGTTGTTTTGACCGAAGAAAAATTGCTTCTTCTTTGAAAGTATTCCTTGTTGTCTAAAGAAGAAAAATGTGTCTTTCTAAACAGTGGTAAAGGAGACATCTGTATAAATGGTTTCAGTAGGTTGTACTGTTTTGTGATATAATACAAGGTTACCTATTTCAAAATAAAAATAAAATATGCCTTACAATTTTGTATTTGACATTTTATTTTGGAAGGAAGGAAGCACATGACATTGGCTTTTATGATTTCCGTGGAATAAAATTGACTCTTTTCGCTTCTTTGTTCCATTCTTGCCTCTTGAGATCTATGAGAATTGGGTGCTTGTTTCTTGACGCAGTAGAGGAAGTTTTTTTCCCCGTATTTTCAATCTCCAATTTCTTTTATTCAGAAAACGAAAAAGTAAAAACCTAGATGCTTCTTTAAGTTGTCCACAACAACCACATAAACACTATAACTCTAAAAAAGACTAAATAGACACATCTACATGGCACAGATGCGTCTCAAGACACCTCGTGAAGGATACACGTGTTAATTTGTCTGTATGACATGCCAACCATAATTCTAATACACGTGCGAGGTCTCGTGAACTCGTGTCTTCACGAGGCATACCTGTGCCAAGTAGAGGTGTCAATCTGAACTTTGATGAAGTTTAAGTGTCTATTTGGTCGTTGTGTAGTGTGCACAACTTAAAGGGGCCATCTATGTAATTGCCTATATGAAGCTCTGTTACTTTATGCAAAAAAGATATGGTAGACTAGATTAGAAATATTAACAGGTCAGATGTGATTGAGCCAATCTTGACTTACCTTTGGGTAACTAATCTTTTCAAATGGAATACTAGAAACCTTATCACTTAACTCCTTATGCTTAGAATCCTTTTAGTTACCCGTGTGCTTGAGAAATGCTTAAAAGATTTTTCTCTATCTGGTCACCTGATAATAGTTTGTGATATCACGGCATCCATCTTCATTATTTTCTGCTGTTTGTGTAGTATGATTCTTGAACTACCGTTTTTCCGCTTTCCTGTTTTTGTTTTTATGCCATCATTTGGAACAACTGGAATTACTTTTAACTCTGTTCCCTGGTTTCTACAGCATGTTCCCAAAATTAATGGAGATATACCCTCAGTAGATGAAGCCAAATCCGATCATCAAAGGCTGATGGATAGGTAACTTTAACTTCTCTCAACTGGTAGCTTTTGCTAGCAAAAGAACTTCAAACTTGTCAGATGAGTTATGTTACTTTTCCTGTCTGGTATTCTTTATCTTTGTCTTCTTCAAGCTAGCGATGGACTTGCATATGACCAAGTTTTGCCTAACTGAGAAGTATTAGCAAAATTTAAGCCATCATAATTGGAAGTTTCAAATTCATATGGACTTCATAAAAGAAATGCTTTTTAACTCTACTCAAGCCAGTGTTTTGTGTCGCATCCTAAAAGGAACGAATTTGACTGCTACCTGAAGCCGTAACTCGCCCCAAACAAACCACATAAACCTGTCTGCCCATTTCATTAACCTTCATTCACATATATCATCACTTGGACATCTGAAGCTTTTATGGTAAAACATTTGGCTTATAATAACCTCAAGAATACTAAAAACATAAGTTGGGTTCACATCGAAAAACATGAGCGTGGCATGTTCTCTCTCTTTCTCCTGTTCTGCTCCACTTGTGTTAAGGCTCACGATGGAAGCTCTTTTCCCTCCTCCACACTATGGAGGGGATTACAGTGCCTCCCCAATTTAGCCAACCCCCATGCCAGGCACTTCGCTAGCTGCGTGTGCGACAACCTGAGGGTGTCTGTGACTAAGTTTTGGTTCTTCTTTCCATTTTTCCCATTTCTTTCCTTAACTTGTCACTTTGAATCACTTCTAACTTGTACCATAAGTATGTCGATGTGCCCCAAAGATTCCACAACCCTCATGTGAGCGTGGGCACACCTCGAGGTCGCTCAAAACAATCCATACCATTGAATAGCATTAAATATTTAATTTTATGGGACTTTACATTTTTTGTGTCAACTGTTCCCTAGCTCAACATTTCCTCTTGAACTTCATTTCGAAGCGTTTCGTCATAAACGTTGCAAAAATAACCATGTTATTCCATATGAAAATTATTACATTCAGTGGATTTTATTAAATGTGGAAAACCATGTGTTGTACTTTTGTCTACGCGGCTGAGCACAGTTCATGTAACCAAGTAATATCTGGAGGGATTATAGAAATAATTTCTTCTTATTTGTACCTTCTGCATAATGATGGATGGATGTTTAAGAGAAGCACTTTTTTTTCTAGGTTGGAAGTATATGATCTAGTTGAGTTAAAAGTTTCTGGAGATGGCAATTGTCAGGTCAGTTTATTTTCTCTTTTAATAACTTCTTGCTGATTAAAAGGAATATTGTAATAGAGTTACTCCTTTTTTGGGACAAAAGTCACTATACGTTAATTGTTAAGGGGTCGTTTGGTTTGTAAAGAAGTTACACCGGGATTATAATATGGGATTATTTAGTGAATGTACTTTCTTTTTGGAAGATGTTTGGTTCATTGGTTAAGAATGGGATCTATAGCATATAAACATGTGTTGGTTTTGTAGATAAAGTTGAATAAACTTTTATTATTAGTTTTAACTTTGACTTTCCTGAAGGACTTTGGAGAATTTTTTGGAGAAGGGTACATTTGTCATTTGGTTGTTTTATTTCGGGATTAGCAATCCTAGGATTTTATCCCAGATTTGCGTATACTGGATACAAAGATCCAACCAAACACTAAAATAAATACTCCCACATTCTGTCCATGATTATTTCTCTTTATCCCATGTGAATGTGAACCAAACAAACCCTTTAGAGAATAAAATAGCTTTTTTCAAATCTCTGTAAAATGCATCTCTCTCTTTTCTTTTCTTTAGCTTTTTCCATGGCTCTCTGTCGTTGGCTGAAAATATTAAAGTCCATTCTGTATTATTCTGCTGAGTGCCGCATCCAATGGAATCCAAGGAAATATGACCTGTTGCTTTCATGTATCCATTTCTCTGTCCTTTGCTTCAATGTATCCCCCTCATTTTCTGCCGTATTCCTATCTCTTTTGATGCTGTCATCACATGTTCCAATCTATATGAGAATTTTTATTTAGTAAATTACCAGATGGTTTTGTGTCTGTCTTTTATTTATTTATTTATTTTTTTGGGGGTTGGGGGGGGGGGTGAGCTTAGATTTTCACTTTTGGTGAGGAAAAAAAAAGTTGAGAGATCTATCTTTTGGAGTTCAGCCCTGAGAGGATATTGCAGAGGATGGAGGAGGTAAAACTTTTCTACTTCCATTTCAGTTGTATCAGAGATGGGCCATTTACAACTGTGTTTTCTCAAATCTTATCGTTTCCACTATTACACATGATACATGAGGTAATATTTGTTAACTTATGTAGTGCTTTATGACATATTTGCAGTTCCGCTCACTGTCGGACCAAATATATCGCAGTACTGAGCATCACAAATTTGTGAGGGAACAAGTTGTTAAACAGGTATTTCTCAAAAAATTTTGTTAGTTGCAACATCATTTCAATACTATAGTTGCATGTTAGCCGTAAAAAAAGAGAAAAAAATAGTTGCATCTCAGCAGAAGGGCTGCATCCAGCTTCCAAAAAACAGAACTGGGGAAGTGTAGCAAAGAGGTGCCAATCAGGACAAAATTTACATATGCATACCTATTCTAATACAAAGTTAAATTAAATCATGGTTGTGCATTGTGATCATGTCATTCAATTCACTTCTTTGTAGCTATTGGTTACTTCTAATTATTGTTTTTATCAGCTCAAGTCCCATAGGGAGTTGTATGAGGGTTATGTTCCAATGGTCTATGATGAATACTTGAAGAAAATGAGCAAGTAATGCCTGAAGCTTCTTTCAGTTTGTCTTTCTTATTTTATGATTATGCTCTTATTGGATTGGTCCTTCTAACAGGGCTGGCGAATGGGGTGATCATGTAACTTTGCAGGCTGCTGCAGATTCAGTATTGTTCTCTTCCCTATCCTTTGTGTTCTGGTGTTTTTGTGTTTCCATAATAATTTGTTGAACTGATTTATTTGGAAATTATTCTTAGCTTATATGGGATGAAACTGATAGTTACTTGTAATTAGATTGAGTGGAACACCAAAATTTGGGCTACAGTGGTAGTTGTGAGATCTGTGGAAATTGATTGGTTATACGATGGGGCATTAGAAGTCAACCATTTACAAGCTTGCCTTCAGTGCCATTCTTGATTAAACAGAGGTCTGGTGCTTGCTTAGTCAGGTTACTCCTGTTTGAATAAGCCGCCTTCAGTACTTATTAGAGGATGGATCTTCTTTAGAGAAGAAAGCTCTTAATGACATATTTGGATAGATTCCATTCTTAGTGAGGTCTTCAGTGCTATTGTATGTTGTACAATATAACAGTTCTCTATAAAACAATGAACAGTGAGAAGTAGGCATTGAAAAGTTCTTATCATTTTTAGACAATCTGTTTATAAGATCAAGTGAAGTGACTTTGTATTAAATGAGTCGACCCTGCCAGTATTTGCTCTTGATCCCAGTAGCTTTGATGGCTTAAATGTGTGTCTGAATGAGACTTTATGAAATTTTGGCATAAAGCCGCTCTCAAAATACTATAACAGGAAGAGCTTGTGTATTGACAAAAATATGAGCTCTTCCGATTCTTAAGTAAAACCCCTGGATTTACCGCAATTGCCAATGGCTTCTTAATTTTTCAGAGAGGGAGATTGCCCCTGGCTTGAGTTACTTTGGGTTCCAAGTCGTTGTCCCAATTCTTGTTGATGGATTTAGGTCTTCTTGATGTAAATTCTTTCTATGACCTCTTCTGTGTATGAACTGTAGTTTCTTGACTAAGAATTTCTGAATTCTGTTTTTGTGACCTTGTTATTCTAGGCTCTAGCTAGAAAAAATAAAGCTCAGAAAGATCTGAAATTGGATATATCATGGGCAAACAAAACATTATAAATTCAAAAGAACTGAGAAATGTAACCTGATAAAATCTGTTATTAGGAATTTCAGGGGAAGCATGTTGAGGAATCTGAAAGTAGATTTGCTTATGATATCATTCCTTTGCTTTGTTATTTTTGGTTCATTTATGAGTGGAGCACAAAACCTACAACAATTATATAGAAGACAAACATAAGCCTAGAACTGTGTTCTGTGTCAGGAAACATTCTTTGTTGACTTCCATCAACCAGAAGAAATTTGGGCTGATTTTGTTTTTTCGCAAACAAGTACAAGGAGAATTTAATTTAGGGCTCTTCGTAATGATTGCTCGATGAAATTAGTTATTCACATTGTGGCCCTTTAGTCGTCACCCATGCAACAAATGCCAAAACTGATAGTGATAACATGTATTTTGCCCCCAAGGCCTAGCGCGAGTGTCAAAAGGTGGAGGATTTGTGGCTTAGATTGCAGGTTCAAGCTCCACACCATGCAAAACAAAGCCGGGTATTTAAGTGGATAAGGGTAGAGGGGCAGGCCCATTATCCCCAGAAATTAGAACGCTGTAATTGGTCCAAAGGGCGGGTCACATACGGATTTCTCAATTATCAAAAACAAAAAACATGTTATTTTATAGAACTAGAAATCAGCAGCAAGAAGAACAACCCTCTAAAGCAGGAACTTTTTATAGATTTTAATACAGGGTTTCAAAAGGTTTAAGACTTGCTTACTTTAGAATCAATATGTTGTTCTGTAATGATTCTAAAATGTAAATCATCTTATTCCTTGTTTCCAAAACTTGGTGTTTCTAACCTCTGTGTGTAAAAGATTTAGTTACCTGATTAAGTGTGTGACTATCTCATCGCTGTTATAGGGATATCACTTTTATTTGCTTAGTTATATTCATCTAAAAGGTTAAGTTGTTAGTCATAGTACACTTTTATTCACTTAATTGTATTCTCAACATGTTCCTTCCCATGCGGGCCATTCTTTTTCATGGGTCAAGCTTGTGGAAATTCTTTTTAGGCTTAATACATACATTCTCCTGAGGTTGTCCCCTTATTTCTGTTACGCACCCCTTGACCACATAATTACCCTAGACACCAAAATTTGTTTAAAGTGTAGCTTTTACACCCTTTTGTGTTTAACCGCTTCAGAAAACAGGGTTTATATTCACGCTCTAACAATGGTGTGATTTGTGTCATTAATTTTTTAAAGATAAAACACTTGCAATTACAATTACAATCATACCCCTTAGCCATTCTCCCTTCATCTTTTTTCTTCATGAGTGCAACCGCACAGCCGCAAACCACCAGAAAACCCAGAACCATCACCTTCCTATTGAAACCAAAACATAGGAACTTAAATCAATTTTAGTCCCAATTCCAGATTTAAATTTAATCCAAAAAAATAAGGACTAGAACTCTCAAACTCCATCCTCCTCCTCACTTGCAACTGATTTACAAACCCAGAATTTTTCCGGCTGAGTGAAAGAGAGACCTGCATAGAAATGTGAATTTACATATTTTGGGACTTCCTTCCTACTAGCTGTTTACTGCATATGGGTAAATTGGTGATATCAAATCCCTCATATGAGATAGTAGAGCCATTCTCTGGATCTTGGCCAGAATTTTCTCCACTGACCATTTCTACCTCCTGTTACTTCACACGCTTGAGTTCTTTATAGAATTGGCAAATAGGAGATGAATTATGCAGTAGAATTATGGTACCTTTCTGGTGTGAAATAACTGATGGATATAATTTTAAGGTGGGAACTTGTGATTTTTGGCTGGTAGTTATGGCAATGGTTAAGAGGAGGTGGCTCTGGTGAATAAAGAAGGAAAGGTGAAAAAACTAATCGATTTTTTCCGTTAAAATAAACGAATATCATTTAAAGAAAGATCTTTTTTTAGATTTCACTCGTCAGTTCTGTGTGTCAACACAAGTGTGACAATAGGTGGTAAGGTGTGTAATCGACACTCATTTGAAATGTTTGGGTGTTAAAACTCAAAGGGTAGTAGCAGTAGGTTTCCATTATCATAAAAAAAATGTTTAGGTGTAGAAGACGATTCTCGTGGTCAACAATTATGTAACAGGGATTTGGGGACAACTTCAAGGCGCAGTCTATGAATCAAGCCTTCTTTTTATAATGCTGGTGGTGAGGCTCGAACCAATCATCTCAGTCTGCTTTGATACCTTTGAAGTGTGTGACCTTATCTAAGAGCTTAATCGGTTGGAGATCACATTTTTATTTACTTAATTATGTTCTCTATGTTATCTTTCTTCCAGATTTTTTGATTCACAAGCAATTCTTTCAAATTCATTTTGCATTTTGAAAGCAACGGTTATCATTTCTATTTTACTTAAAATAAATACTTAATGAAGAAAAGCACTATAACTCTAAGAGAACCATAAAAAAGTTAAGACAACAAATGTTGCTATTATAATTTATAGGGACTCATTGTTCACTTTGTTCTGGAGAACGATGCATGACATGGATGTGCTCTTTTATGCTCTCCGAAACCCCAATTTTTCGCCTGAAGCAGTTGATTAAGGCTGTCACCGCTTTTTAGGATTTAATCCGCATAGATCGATTCTGATTTTTCTTCCTGAGGAATCTCAGTCCTTGATGAATGGTTTTGAGTTCCCCAGTTGGTATCCTAAAAAAGGAAAGAGACCTTTGGTTGATTCCTTTCAGTCATTTCTCCTTCAATTTTCCTTACCCGGAAGATCCTAATTTCTCTCAACTATTGACTATTATCATATGAATACAATGATGATCTACTATTCTCTCAGTTCAAAAGTGTATTTTAAATTTTCAAATGTTGACTAATGATTATCTTAATGTTATTACAGTATGGTGTTAAGATGTTTGTCATTACATCATTTAAGGACACCTGCTACATTGAGATTCTTCCACAAAGTCTGAAGTCAAACAGAAGTAAGTCTTCATTTTTTTTTCATCAATGATTATTTTCTGTGTGCATTTTTATATATCAAGGGAAAAGACTCAAATATTCCATCGAACTATTAGAAATGGCTCATTTTGGCTCATTTATGCCACTGCCGTTACATAACAGGCTCATTTCTGCCATTAGTTCTCAAATAGTGGTTTTGTAAAACCAACTTTGCCACATGGCCTCTTGTTAGACGTCCACGTCACCAAATCGAACTCATTAAAAAAATAACCCACCGACACTCTACTCATTTTCCTAACCCAACCCAGTGTGATACCATAGGCTCGCATCGTCATCAATAAGGGAAACTAGTGCATCGAGATCCTCACCAGGAAACTGGTACTTCATACAAATCTTTGTGTTGCAGTTGCAGATAAAATTCACCTTTGTGGCCACACAGCAAACTTGTTGTTCCGATCAACGGTGAGGAGTTTGTGTCTCCGTAGACATAGGAGAGTTGATGGTCGTGAGGACAAAGCTGAATCTTTTCTACATAGCTACACATAAGCTTAATCTTTTGATTATCCTTTAATGCCATGAAAATTCAAGCGAAAATGAGTGTAGGTAGTTTGTTTAGATCCTTTAAATTGTTTATAATACAACATAATCATGCTGAATGACTTACCAGGTCGATTTAATTTATGAAATGGATCATATGTCATGGATGTTTTGTCCATCTCCTTTATTTTTCCGTGAGAGGGACGAATCAATATCATCAGAGTTACTAATTTATTACATTATTAGTAGCACCTCCTTCTCTTTCTTTTCATCCTCTATAGGAAAGACTAGATGATTTGCCTTCTCAATTTATGCAGTCATTATTTTGAGCTTTTGGGCTGAAGTGCACTACAATTCAATCTATCCACAAGGAGGTAAATGAACTTTTTTTTTTCTTCTTTTTTCTAGTTGTGTTCAGTGTGTGAAAAGCGCGCTTCAAAGCGAGGCGACCCTTGTGCGCTTTTTATCTTGAGGCGAGGCGATCTGAAAAAAAGCTCTCGCTTCAGATGAAGAAGCGAGAAGCGACCCTAAGGCAAAAGTGCAATAAAACGCGCTTTTTATAAAAAAAACGACAATTAGGGTTTTTTTAAAAAAATTAGGTTTTTTTTTTTAAAAATTACGACTCTTCTTTCACGATTCTTTCCCTTCTTTCCTCCTCGCGACTCTTCTCACAATATCTTTCCATTCTTTCTCTCCTGACGATCTCGACTGAGGCTGCCTCTCTCTTCATCTCGACCGCGACTGCAGGTAACTTTTTGTTCATCTCTTTTTTAGCTAATGTTTATTAGTTAATCTCTATGAGTTTCTTTTCTCCTGAAATATACAATTTCGCCTGTGCTTCATCTCTTCATCTCTTGAGTTTCGACTATAGTTATTTCTTCTTCTTCTCTTCTTTTCTTCATCTCTGCTACCTGCTCTGTTTCTAATTACTGACTGCTGCCTCCTCTGTTCTTTTTTTTTTTCTAATTCTTTTGCTTTTTATTTTATTTTATTTTGTGATCAGTCTAGTAGCCTTTGTTGAAGAATATGAGTTTGAATCTTTGTGATTTAACTAGTTTTTGTTTTTTGCTTTATATGTTATGATTTATGAGTATTTTTGCCTATGTAATTTCTTTCAATCTAAGACTATATTACCTCTGTTTAGTTATTTAATATTTTTTATTTTATACTAAATGTCGTTTTTTTTTAAAAAAAGCGCGCCCTTCGCTTCACGCTTCTCGCTTCTGTGAAGCAAGCCCTCGTCGCTTTTTTCCGCTTCTCGCTTCCCAAAACACTGGTTGTGTTAGAGAATTGTTATGCCCCTGTAAAAGCCATGCTATTTTATTGAACAGATATTGGTATTACATTTATTTTTGTTTCAACATATCTTTTGCCTACTAGAGAAGTTTCTTCTAATTAGCGTCTGATGGAAATTTACAACTTCCTGAGAGCTCCCTAAATCTTGAACTCTACCTTCAAATCTCTTCCGCATTTGCCAAGGTTTTGAAATAGAAAAAGTACTACTGCTATTCCACATTCGTCGAGATATTGGTTTTATCTTTTGTTTGCTAATCAATGATTCTTCCCTGACACTTCATCTCATAGTGCCTAATTGGAAGTCCATAAAGACAAGTAGCTCCAAGTTCAGTAACCATTTAGGTTGAACTGGTATACTTCAAGCTTGTTTATCTGATTAGCTGTTGCAGTAGCGGTAGGGAAATAAATTGCAGTACTCGTTACTCATTGCCAATTTATTACAGAGTATCCTGCTGGAGAAACAAAAACAAGAAAAAAATGGTGGCAGCTTGGTTGAGACACCTGCACAGCCAGCTTTCTTTAGGAACAGTGCACACCTAATTATCACAAGAATTAGGAGCTCTGTGACAACAATTTAACTCCAGATTGTACATATTTTATTCACTTCTCTGAGGTATACTACAGGTTTGCCAATTTACGCTGCTTTCATTCTTTGTGTATATATATATATATATATATCATTTCATTTAGTTATCTCTTTCATTATTAATTTATCTATACACAATGCTGCTTTTGTGTTTTATTTTGTTTTCGCTTTCCATTTCAAAGTATTAAATTTGATGTTGTCCAAGGTTGTCTTCATCCTACCTCAAGGAAAAAGTTGAGGAGGTTTGGAACCTAAGTAACGCGAAAAAAGAATCAAATAGGCCAAAGTATGAACATAATTAAATTTTCGAGTTTTTGGTCAAAAACATTCTTCAACTATCCCCATACTTAAACTACATCCTTAAAGTATCATTTCTAGCAGAGGCTCGTATTGTTTGTTGACCATAATTTATGAATTCAGTTATCCTTTGACTATACCTCAGACTTAAACTACATCCTTAAAGTATTATTCTTACCATAAAACATCCTTTAAATATTTTAAAGCGAGCAATCTTCATCCTTTTGTTAGATATTGTCAAAAAACTAATGGATGTTATGAAAACATGAGCAGTTAACGTGACTATCAACAAAAGTTATTCTGCATAATTTCATTACTTGCTACAAGAAGTTCTTGAAAAATATAAAAATTCTTAGACATTGTTGCTTATTGAAACTAAGAATGATTGGAAGGTGTGAGCGTACATAATTTGCCTTTTTCCTAACGGAAAGAAGCTGAAGATTAATTATTTTTGTCTTTTTCTTAACCAATTAAATCAATAGATTTTTAGGTCAATCTAATATTGAAGTGACCAAAATATTGATTATGTCTCATATTTGAGTTTCATTCTACGTCATTAGAAGAGGAAGTCTCCAACAAATGTCGCTTCTAACATATTCAATTGAGAAGAAACATATTTAAATTAGTAATACTTTTAATGAAAATGAATGAAAAAATGGTCAAACTAATAGTGTTGCATGATTCTTAATTCAATTACGAAAACGTTCACGATAATATTCTTGGTATGTCTAAGAATAATAATTAGGAAGAGACGATTTAATTCTTTCAGATATATCGGGTAGTTTTACGAGAAATTCAAGTAGAAGGAAGAATTTAAACTACTCACTTTAAAATACTTTAAGAATGTTTTATGGTAAAAATGATATGTTAAGGATGTAGTTTAAGTTTGGGGTATAGTTAAAGGATAGAAATGTTACTTTAAGGCTGTATTTTAAGTTTTGGGTATATACTTAAATGATATTTTTGACCAAGAGCTCTCAAATTTTACAAAAACTTGTGTGCTTCTCTTTAATGAATCACAACCAACACTTGTACTCAGAACATACTAGCATATATCACATGTCTACAAGCCTCTGAGTGTTAACTGTCCATATGACTATAACACAAAGCCAGAGACTAGAGAGCTCTGGAGGTTGTGGAGCTTACCAATAGAATGCAGAATATGACAGTCACCTACCGGAGGGGTCTATCTGAACCTGTTGCATGAAATGCAGCCCATATGATAATGGGGCATTAGAATATGTAAGACATCAATAGACATAAAAGACTAGTAATTTAAATACGTTGTTACGCATATAACCTAGGCTCAAGGGTCTTTCTAAGCATAATATACACAACTAGTGCAAATTTATGACATACTCATTTTCTATCTTCGATCATCATTAAGGGCTCAAGACTTCAATGTAAGAAATGGGGCATCATCAAGGTCCCACCTATCATAGCATTTATCTTTTTATATATCGATCAAAGTAACTTATCTACATATTTTGTAAACAAACAACTCGACTTACACTCAATGAAGACTTGATTCGATATTAGAGTTTGTGTAACCTTTTTAGCTTATGTTGAATCTTATTCCAAAATAGGCGAGATCTTTTGTTCAATAACTCCATTAATTCTATCTTGAGAATAAATGTAAATAAAAATTCTATTAAGTTCTTATAAGAACTTTTGCTGTCTTTTAGATCTCAACACCAATTTTAGTGAAAGTAACTCTTAATTTAACTTTAAAGATCTATACATAGCCATTTAAATATGGAAAAATCACACCATACACACATTTAAGGGACTATATTACTGGTTATAAACATGTTTTTAAGAAATAATTCCTTATAATAGTTTATTACTTATATTTAAATTTTTTCAAAAAATTAATTACAATTTAATTTTAGAAATGTTTAATCTCTCTAAATTTTTATTTTATTAATTATTTATAGTTAATTAATTTAAGTATTGTTCCCTTTTTAAAAATGAAATTATGAGTTACTTGTTTTTAGGGATTTAGATTGATTATACTTCCTTGTTTACCGTTACAATCCAATCACCCCATACCCAAATTACAGCCCCCTCCCACACACGCCTATCAGAATCTACACGCTACCATATCTCACCCACGCCTCACTACACTCTTTCCCCCCATCCCACTATCCAATACTCACAATTGTTCATCTGCTCTTTGACACAATCCATCTTCTCTAACTCCACAATCCTCCATATCGTTACATTTCTCATCGTCATGTCGTAGAAACCCATTGAAACGCCTCGTAAGAGTCCAGATTGATTGAAGGAACTTCAACTGATGAAGTTCATGTTCAAACTTTCAATATATTATAAAGAGAAAATAACTATGCAAAGAAGAGGAAAACTCCAACAAATCAAAAGGAAAAGAAGAGGAAGGGGAAAAGTGTTGAAACCCCTTCCAATTTCGATTCTGACTTTGTTAGTGAAATAAAAAAAGAGAAAAAAATAAAAAACAAAAAACAAAAAACAAAAAAATTAGGAGTTGCTCAATCCTCAAAACCAACAACAAGAAGATCAATGAAAAAGAAGGAATCGGAAATGCCAACTTTCAAAAAAGACAAAAAAGTTTTTAGGATAAGTAATATATTTAATTTATTTAACATTAGTCAAAATTATTTGAAATATGGATAAAATGTGTATGGATCTGAGATTAATGTCTAATTGATGGATGTTGTATGAATTTTGATAATCGACTATGTATTAGATTGGTAAGAATTGTGTATTAATTGTTGTGTGTGTCTCTTAATTGTGTGTATACGATAAATTATTAAATTGGTATGCAAATTGTATGATTTTTTTAACAACTATGTTTTGTATGAATTTTGAATAGTATTGACAGAATTGTGTATTAACATTGGTGTGTTTGTCTTTTAATTGTGTGTATATGATGAATTATTAAATTGTTATGCAAATTGTATGAATTGTTTAACTACTATGTTTTGTATAAATTTTGAACAGTATTGATATGAATTGTGTATTAACATTGGTGTGTTTGTCTCTTAAATGTGTGTATATGATGAATTAATAAATTGGTATGCAAATTGTACGAATTGTTTAACTACTATGTTTTGTATAATATGAATTGTGTATTAACATTGGTGTGTTTGTCTCTTAATTGTGTGTATATGATGAATTATAAAATTGGTATGCAAATTGTACGAATTGTTTAACTACTATGTTTTGTATAAATTCTGAATATTATTGTTATGAATTGTGTGTATTAACAGTGGTGTACTTGTCTATTAATTGTGCGTATTTGATGAATTGTTAAATGTATTTGATGAATTGTTAAATTGGTAAGTAAATTGTATGAATTATTTAATTACTTTGTTGTGTATGAATTATGAATAGTATTGATATCAAATTGGGATTTTTCCTATTAAGAAGGGTTCTTTTTTAATTTATCTATTAGTGTATTAAAATTGTTAAATCATTTTTGGTGCATTTTCGATAAATTTATGAAAGTAGTTTGGTGAATGCCACAGTGCACATGAAGCTGATATAATGTTTGAATAAATTTGGTGTGATTTTTCCCCGCAAATATGGTATAAGACATTATTAAAATTTATGTATATACATGTGTATGAAACATGAATAATATTTGTATGAACATACTTTATATTTATTTTATATGATTTTAATTTAATGTATATGATATAATTTAATTATTAATTTTGTTCAAATGTAGTTACTGCTAAAATGAAAATTTATTAATATTTGTATGAAGTCCGCTTTAAATTAGTATTAACAATTTTATAGGCAAAGAGGATATACACACATTGGTCTTCGTGTACAAATATGAATGTTTTTGGTGATCTGTTGACTTTCCTCGAACAAGAGTGATTTCAACAATTTCTGAAAGGAACACCTTTGGTGATTTTATGAATTACATAACATAAGATTCAATGATAACTATTGCGGCATTTTCTACTCCTTGAATCTGAAAATGTCAGAGACGACATGTTAGTTGTGAAAATAAACAGTATAGAAATATATTTTGGAATCAAGAAATTCATAGCGATAACTGGCTCAAATGTGGATCACCTACTGATTTTTTTTTTTGGACCCATCTATTTCAAATAGACTTATCCTATAATATGTTGGAAAAATAAACAAAGTCCCTAAAATAGACTTCTTCAATAAGTTTAAATTGGATAACTTTTTTGAGGATGAAGACCACTTCAAAATTTGCATTCTGTACTTCATTGCTTCATTTTTGACTTGTTCGGAGGCCTCCAAAATAACAATCCTAAATTTGATTTGGTTGAGTCCGGTCAACATGTCAATTTTTATAGAGCAATCAATGTTTTAAACTAAACTCTTAAAGCTTGCAGTCGTAGGTTGGTTAACAATCATATGTCATTCAAATTCAGTCAACTTTATATAGCGTTGCAGGTATGATTTTATGAGTGTTGTCATCTTTTTGACAATACAGTCGCTATTCGTGCTTCAAATCACACCCCCCGTATTCTCATGCGATTTTTTTTCCGAAGACTTAAAGAATACGATTTTCAGAACATATGGACACCATATCATCTTTTTGTTATTATTATTTAGTAATTGTATTTTTTTTTATAGATTATAATTCTCATATCTTATTTTTTTATTGCAGCATTAATTCAAAAACATAGTGTTTCCTGATAAAGAGTTAAATGACATGAATCATAATATTTTACATCAATCTTCTAGTCACCATGATACAGTAGATCAAGGAACATCAGAAAAGCACGGTGTTGATTTCGAAAAAAAGTATCTAAAGTTGAAGAAGGAAATTGCGGAGGTATACAATAAAAAATATGATTTACTATATATATATTTTTAATATATTACAATGGACTTATTCAATACGGTGTTGATTTCGAAAAAAAGTATCTAAAGTTGAAGAAGGAAATTGCGGAGGTATACAATAAAAAATATGATTTACTATATATTTTTTAATATATTACAATGGACTTATTCAATATTTTAATGTTTAATGAAATGTTAGGGCAGAGTTGAAAGAATTGAAAGATAACGTTATTTTTCAATCCCTTATAAATTAATTACCATTAATTATTTTTTCTGTAATATTTTAATATTTAACATATGTGTTTACATCTATTGATAAGGTTGAAAGAACATGGTCGAAATAAAAATATATATCGATAACTCGACAAAGTTGCTAATTAAGGAGATTAGGTCTTTAGGAGGTCAACCAACACCAACTATACACCAATAGATATTATATGGTATAAAAGGGTTTTACAAAGTTAAAAACTAAAACAATTGTTGTATCATCGTATGATTTGTGTATGTGCAACTAATTATGAAATGTATAGATTTAGACAGAAGATAGTACTATATTGTTATGAATTTTGTATGAACAAATATTATATATGATTTTCCAGTTTGTCCGTTTGACATAGATATTAACATTGTATGAATATTGAATTCAGTAGTCTTTATGAATGCGTGCTTTTGTTGTTTTTATTAGTTGTATTATAAAATTTATAATTATCTTTTAGTATTAATAATGTATGAAGCATTTTGTTCAATTTTATATGTTGGTTCAATTTTTTATTAAATCTGTGAAAGACAACATCAATGTATGTTTACTGTTTTAGTTTTAAAATTTGTATTAATTTTGCATTAAATTTGTATGAAATACTTTTTCACATTATTTTTATGATTGAATTTTATATTATGTCATACATTAGGATGATGTCGGTTAAATGTTGAACAATCTGAAAAAACTACAATAAATCAACATTCTGTTTCAATGTGTGAATACTTACCTATTTCAAACACCAATGATATGAGTTTAAATCTTATTATGATATGTAATTTCACTCTTAAAGTTTTTTTAATATTTTTTTTCATAAATAGATGAAGCTCATAAGTGAATTGACAAAACAATTGGTGTTGTTTTTAATGCTAACATACTTGGATAATTAAATTAAAAACCATCAACATTGGATGCTTATTCTGATTCGACTATGACATAAATTGTTGCACTTGATCCAGTTCTCAATGTTAATATAATTTCAGATGCGCAAACAAAAAATAGAAATCCCGGCAAGTATGATACATCTCCGTACATACGATTGTCATATGAAGAAAGCAGTTCAAGAAGAGTTTCTATTTTCTTTTGAATCAAACACCCGTTTAAAAGTCACAATGGGTTTGAGGTTGAATCTGAGTTGATCGACGAGTTTAACAAATGGATTTTCAAAGATGTTTCATCTAGGCGTGACAGGTATATGTGTAAATAAAACAAATGTTTTCTTTATATATCACCCAATCAATTTGTATAAACTTTTTAAATATATATTTTCACTATTTACAGGGAATCTGCTTATTCAAAGGTATTTTTTTTTTGAACCTCAAATGGACTTTGGTGTTTTCAAAGTTGCAAAAAAGGATTTTTTCAGCATAATGGTTAAACGGACAGACCTTTGGAAGACGAGATAAGTCATATCTATAAATTATTTAAAGAGTTAATTTAAAATTGGTATTTCAAATTTTTGTAATTATAACTATAATTTTTGCTTACAATATGTTTTAAAATATGCATATCCATCATGCATGCTATTGAATAATTTCGGAATAACATTAATATAAAATGTTCATGTATATTGTCTATAAATATTGAATGAATCTGGTACAGAAAACATACTTTTAAGAACTATATCAAAACAAGTAACCAGAATGCAATTGATATGCATTTTGTAAATATTTCAAACATTTTTAATTGTTTTTAAAATATTGGTAATAACATGTTGATACCATTACGTATTATCTGCAAAAGAAGATAAAAACTCCAACAATAATATCATACAGAACGATTGACTGTTGATTTATGACATGGGTTAATAACATTGAGAAATAGTGGAGAGAGTCGAATTGCGACATGAGATCCATTTCTCTTGATCACGATGTTGGACAATGCATTAGAGGCTTCATACTGCTTGCTAACATTCCTTGGGACCAGTATCAATAATGTCATTATTCCTGTCAACATTAGCATAAATTCCACTGATTTTGGTTGTATTCCGAATCAAGCTTAGATGTTTACATGTATATGATTTGATGAGGGGATGATCTGTTTACACCAACAAAGTCAATGAAGTTGTTAAACTTGCAATAATTATTCCACTATTTTTGACAAGCATGAAATTTTATCGTAAAAGGCTTGATTTGTATTTTAATAATCTCCCTAAATATTTACACAAGTCTCAACCCGACCTACTTTATATCAAGCATATGATGCGTGTACCTCAACAATGAGATAGTTCCAAGTATGTATTTCTATACTTTACTTATTTCATTAGAAACATTAACTTCTTTTATTTATTGAAATGTTTTTTCTTTCAAATTTTTTCAGTGATTGTGGTCTGTAGACATCTTTATTTGCTGAATACATCAGTAATAATGTGTGTTCTGTTGATATCGGTCCAAAGTACCATCGTCAAAGTATGACACAATCCTATGACATTATGGAAAAATAAAGAATGCAGAGGGCGCGATCAGTGACAGTGAAGTTGTTGGTACGATTTCTAGCAAATTTGGTGGACCTCGCATGAAAAAAAGAACATGTTCCAGATACTACCTATTATCCTACACCAAGATCACAAACAAGAAATTTAAAATTGCTTATTGCACCTTCTACTTTTTTTTTAAACTACATATTATTTCTTTTAACTTTTAAACTTTTTTTTGTGTTTAAGTATTTGATGATTTATAATATCATATGTTTTCTTCCTGTGTGATACCGTCTACGTACGAATTATTGATTGATTTATATGATTTCAGGATATTAGTAATATATAAAATTCATATCATTTGGATTCACTATTTTAAATATCAGTTGGGTTTCAAACTGTACCCTTATTGAAATAAATATGTACGATATCTTACTATATGTGTATGAATCTATCTTCACCTTTTTTAATATTGGCTTTTGTATGAATTGTGATACAATATTGGTATACAAATAGTATGAATTGTGTTTTTAACTTTAGTATGAAGGTCTATTAACTGTGTGTATGGTATAAATTATTAAATTTGTACAAAAAATGGTATGAAATTAAAAACTAGTTATGTTTTCTAAAAATATCACATTTTGCTTATTTTCTATTGTAAACATGTTGTTTATAATGAAACTTGTATGAAATCTGATTAATATACAGAATTCATACCATTTGAATACTACATAGAAATTACTGAATGGGTACGGAAAAGGGCCTAAAATTGATATGTAAATGATATGAATTGTCAAACTAGTTATTTTTTCTAAAATTATCACATTATGCTTATTTTCTATTCTAAACATGTTATTTGTATGAAACATGTATGAAATGTGGTTAATATGTGTATGACTCTGACTTTAAAGTTTTAATTTTTATTTATAGTCGAACAACATTTGAAACCAAATTAATATTCATGATAACTTACATTAAATACTCGTGATAATAAATTTATTCCATAATTACTTTGAACATGATACAAAATGCATTTCATATTAATAAAAAATAAAATTTTTCTATTTTTTCACAGGATAATTCAACATGTTTTTCTGTTGTGGTCAACTTGACGACGTCTAATGCAAGTAACTCTAGAGCTTTTTAATGCGTTGAAGTTGCGGTCTTCTTACTGTTCTCTTTAGACTAGGTGACATCAATTTAGGCTCTCAAATATAACTTGATATATCCATGTACTCTCGCAGGGGATAGGTTCAACATGAATGACATATGCATCTTTAAATTTTTCAAGGTATAAAAAGTAGAGCCAAAATTTGTTTCATGCAGTCTTCTATATCTAAGAACTGCATGTCATTCTCACATGTTATCTCATTATGTTGAAATCTTTCGCAACTACAC